>CM035225.1:108486568-109063531 GCA_020226215.1 Sindora glabra
TCAGTAAAAATATCTTCATCATTTAAGTTTTGGAAGCCAATGTCCGCTACGAAGATTCGCATGGGCAGAAAAGGGTGCGATAGTTTATCAGGTCAACTTTCCATATTTCTCATGGAAAAAGATCATTCTTTCAAAGGTAAAATATGCCTGTAGGGTTAAACACAGCAGCAATGCATATCTTACGAAATATGGTGCATTTCGATTTATCAGGAGAAACATCCTCAGATGAATCAACGAGTTCCTCCCACATCTCCAAGGCCCGATTCATAGTCTCCCGAACTACCTTGACCTGTAACAACAGTCTTATCTTGATCAAGACAGTTGAAATAATCCCAAACGAACAGCAAAGAGTAACCCAACCGAATGTTAAAGGTTAAAAAATTCATAGAGGAACTAACGAAAAGAAAGCTGACTAGAAATTGAATATCTCCTCTTTATTTTAATTCCATATCTTCAAAAGTGTGGCCAATCAACATCTCAGTATAGGTATCAATGCAATATTCAAAGTTTTGTTATTCTTAATTAATGAGAAAACTGAACTTCTATACCTTATCAAACCTACGGTTTTGCAACGAATCCAAGCACAGCCCTGTATACGGGGCTACCAAATCTTTCTCCACTAAGGCCAACTTAGCCAACGCCTCCGCTGCTGCTTTTCTCACCGTCCAATCCTCACTAGTCAAAAACTCAACAAGAGAAGGCACCAACCAATTCAAAACTCCCCCACTCGATGCGCCACCAACACCAACAATGCTTCCGATCAGCCCCAAAACCGCTGACCTCGCCTTACACACCTCATTCTTTGCCAACTTCCCCAAACGCGGCAAAGTACTCTTCCTCAATGATTCCACATCCGGCTCGGGAGCCGACTCAATCGCCGCCGCAAGACACAGAGCCGCGCCGATCTGAGAGTTAACATCCTGCCCCTGCGTTAGGGCCTCCATCAACGGCTTCAGAAATACCGAGAATGGCGGTCTCGTAATCCGCGACGACATTGCTGTTACAGCATCAACGCAAGCCGATCGGACGGCAGAGTCAGGGTCGCGAATCCGGCGAAGGACGGTAGAAATCATCTTGGAAAGAAAAGGAGCAAGGGAATCACCATGAGAATGCGAGAGAACAGTCAAAAGACGAACACATTGCTTCCGAACCGGTGATTTAGAAGAAGAGTCCGTGTTGTGAATGCAGTTGAGGAACGGCGAGAAGGAGTCCTGTTTCAAGCTGCGGGCAATTGCCTCGAGCTCGGCAGCTGCGATGGCAAGGGTGTCACGGTCAGAGAGTCTGTTGAGGTTGGCGATGACTCGGTGCTTGAGATTGTGAGTTGACTCGGTAGTGGGGGTGGAAGCTGGTTGAGGTGGACTCAGCGAGTAGCGTCTGGAGGGAAACGACATTGTGGCAGCTGGTTTCAGAGGGTCAGTGGTTCGGCATTGGGGGACCGAAACGGGATGGAGAACCGTTGATAATGGCGGTGGAGAAGTAGGCGATGAAATGTTTTCAGGTGACGATGAGAAATTTTGGCGGCAGAGTTAGGAGAGAGTGTCAGCTTGCGTGATGAAGATTTTTCAAAGGATTTTAAATATGGAAGAATAAGTTGCTAGCGAATCACACGAATTCTGAATTTTAAATTTTATTTCGAGCATTAATTAATTTCCTTCTATTTTCAAATTTCTAGAATATAACTTTGCCGTCTGGCTTTCAAATTGCATTTTTTTAACGAGATGTGTATAAGAATATAAGTCCAAAACATTTTAAAAATAAATCTATAAAAATTCGTTTATGTGCGAAAAGGATATGTTAGACTCTAATACTAGCGCTACGGGACTAAATATAATATGTAACCCTTTATCTATTCATGAGAATGATGATTATTATCTTTCAAAAATTATAATTAATGTTTACTTGTAATAAAAATATAAATAGTAAAAAATAAATATAATAAAAATATAATATATATTTAATATTATTAAGATCAATTCATTTTAATATTATAAGTATAACAAATAATTATAATAAATATTATGAATTAATTATATTAATTTAAAATTATTCCTTCCATTCTTTTTATTTATCGCATTTTAAAAAAATTATTTTTTTTATTTTCATTTTAAAATTTTAATAAAATATTAAATATTATTTTCTCAAATCTACTATTCTTTTTTATTAATAAATATTTTATTATTTTATATTATTAATTAACTTATATTTATTCTTTACATTTCTCTCTCTATATTCAACTATTTTAAATTGTATATAAAAGGATAATTTTGTAAATCTTACTAAAAATAAATAAATAAAACTATTTTTTTAATATGTCTAAAATTAATTAATTACAACAGATAAATAAAAATAGAGGAAGTAAAAAACACCATAATCATAATGTTTATAAATAAAAGATTAACTATTATATTTACAGTTTTATTTTTTATAATTCTAGACTCTAATACTACGAGTCCGGTATTATTATACTACGGCTAATTTGTGATGCAACAAGTTATCCATCTTTTGAAATTTTTTGTTAATAAAAAAACAATAAAATTGATTTCTGAGATAATATATACAGTGATTTTATTTTATTTTTTTAATCTAAAGCAAGAAACACCAGCCAACCAACATTCACAGAACCTACACTACCTTTACAAATAACGTATCTGGCAAATATAACAGAAGAATTGTCCTCGCATGACGAGGATTTAACGCCCTTTGGGGACATTTGATAAAATTGTAACATTTATTTTTTCTCTCCGCATACAGATTCCATAGAATTGGAATAAATTGATTTAGATATAGTTAATAATGAATTTATTATTTACTCTAAAATGAATCATTAGGTGGACTGCGTAATCCTCCTCACAATCTGGGACAAACTAGTTGTATTCAATTTGTGAATAAAAAAATTGTTGTAAAATTCTTAATTTTTGCATGAAATGAATAACATACTCTTTAAGTTTATAAATTGATTTAGACACTCCAATTTTCTTACAAAAGTAATTTTTTGTAAGAAAATTGGAGTGAGTCTTAATTATATTTAACCTCCTTCGATAAACAAAATTAATTATTAAATCTTATAATTTTTCATATTTTAAAAATTAAAATATTATATTTTTAATATATGTAAATTTTATAAAATTAATAAATAAATAATAAAATTAATAATTAAATTTTATTTATTAAATAAAATTAATAATAATTGTGATATTTGGAGCATTTAAAAATTTTGCATCTTCTCGCCAGGAGTCACATGCAAAAGACGCCGCTTATGAGTGAAGAACTGTTGAATAAGTAAAAGATCCATCCCAAGTTACATGGCTTTTGTTAGGCGGATCCCCTTGTACAGGTACTCACGGTATAATTTATGTTCAAATAATTTATTACATTAAAATTTAAAATTTCTTTTCCATTATTCTCACACATCCATTTAACTCACATTCTTTACGGATTATTGATATTCGAAAGAAATTTTTTCAGAAAATATGAATCAAATATAAAAAACAAGCCGTTAAAATGTTATAGATATTATAGGTAAAAAACAATCAAAAGCAACACAAATCAAACTACTTTCAATTGTTTTAAAATCGATCAATATTATTAATTATCAATTTTAATCAATTAAAGTATAATTAATTTGATTTGATTCGACTCATTTTGAAAAATTTATTTATTTTCAATTCAAATCACAATCTTTTATATTTAAATAGTATATTTTCTAAATTTTTATAATCTAAAGCATAATATAAATAAGTATACATAATCCTACTCATTCACAATAATTTTATTTTATTAGCTTTATACTAATCCAGTGGGTAATGATTCAAGACTTTCAACTGCGTAATAATAAATTTAATTCTAATTGTCCATATGTTCACTTACTAAGAGAATTATTTTTCATTTTCATCTTTTCATCTTAATGCTTAATGCAAAGTCATGCAGGTAATTTATATCATTTTCATACCATTTCTTTTTTATTAACACATCAGTGCAAATAACTTCTACCACTAGCCATTTTAATAATATTTTTCTTTCATATTATTTGACTTTATAATATTTAAAATTAAATAATATGATTTAATATTTAATATAAACCGATTAAAATCAAATCTTGATAATGTATTTATTTAATGAAATAATTAATATAACTTAATTAATAAGATATTTAAGAAAATTAACTATATTAATTTAGTGTCACTTTTTTAATAAAATCACTCAAACTAAACTATTTAATCGGGCTAGTAACGGACCGACGTTAATGATGGTCATCATTAGTTATCAGAAAAATTGCCCCATGATGAACTCACATGTGCTCTGCAAGCAGTGGCGTAGTTACAGTAAAATGATTGATAGATTTAAACTAAATTTTATTGAAAATTTATATAACAATTTCTTAAATTTTAAGAGAGTTAATTATGAAATTTTAAAATAATAAAGAATAGCAGAAAAAAATTCTTAGATTTTTTTAAAAGTTGAGGTGGCTTAAAAATGTAGCTTCACCCCTGTTTCTGCAAGACCATCTGATCCAAAGGACTTCAGAATTAAGGACATGAGGGAAAGAAGAAGCATTTGTCTTTCTCTCACCGAAATATGATATTTGATATGTTTTTATAAGGAGGGGTGTCGATATATCAATTCTCTCGATGTATTATTGATTTGAATTATTAAATTTTGTTTATTTTATATAATATTAATTAGAAGAATAAAATTTAATAACCTAAGCCACTAATGCATCTTAATTATTATCTTTTTATAATAAGATATTTGATATTGTGAGATTTTTAGAAAAAATACTATGGTAATATTTACTGGGCGCGTTAAACCAAAAAAATAAGTGTCTTACGGTATAACCTTGGCTGATACATATATGTTATATTGACTTCCAAATAATCTTTTGAATTTATTAAAAAAATAAATTTAAGCCTGGTTTGTCTTTTCCCCCCACATTTTCTAAGATATATTAATCAGGTAGCCAACGTAGCTGAAAATCATTGGATTATGACTTAGCAAGCTCTTGCTCAATTTCCAATATAATTCGAACGGAATAAAGATTATAGGTTACTTACAATAAAATTTATACACAATAAATTTCTTTAAATAAAAAATAATTTTAGGATCCAACTTAAAATTTTTTCCCAGACTTAAAATATTTTGAAATTCAACTCCTATTGCCTCAATCAATTATTGATTGTATTCATCATTTCAATAATTATATTCATCCACGTCAACCTCCTGTTTGCACAGTATAATTTGCAAGAATAAATATATAAATTTATTTGGGAAAGGCTAGATGTGAAAGGGATGCACGCGAAAGATATAATAAGATGGAAAATATTTTGCTTACGTCCTCAAGCATCAACTTGGCAGTCTCACGTCACGTGACTCTTCAAAATAGATTATTCACTTTTAATTGTACTCGAATTTTATCTTGTGAAAGCAAACAACTAGATTGGAAACAGGCCATGGAGTTTATTCTAGAAAAATATTGACTTCGCATAATCACAGCTTGTTTATGTTTCATTATTCCTCTATCCTGGCTCTACTTTGTACATAAGTAATTGACAACCAATTAATTGATGGCTGCTAAAAAATTTATAATTGATATAATACACTTATTAGAATAAAATGTTTTATGAAAAATAATTAATTGACTATGATAAATTTATAAACATAATTTTATAGGGAATGCTTAATGGGTAAATAAGTTAAGGCAGTTTAAAATTAAATATAATTAAATATAAATATGTGAATATGAATAAAGTTTTAAAAATTTATTTTTTATTTTGCTCCTAAGGCTTTATACCCATAATATTTCCCCATTTTAGCATACCCGTCCAATACCCTCCAAAGCACCTCACTTTTTCTTCTACCTCCTTGTCCCCTTCTTCCGTTACAAGAAGGATTATCAATCTTCTCCTAACTCTTCATCTTTATATCAATCTAAGTAAGGCAACGAATCACCTTTTTCAATCATTATGATATAAAATAAATTTTATAGACTAATACATTTTACTATATATTTAAATTAAATAATAATTTAATATTATTATATAATAATAATATCTAGACTTTATATTATAATATAATTCTAAAGTGTGTGTATATATCCTAATTTTAGATTAATTGTGATAGGTCAATTAATCCTAATTAAATTTTAATTAGAGTTTCGATCCCTACCCACCTCCTTCTAAGGTGAGTTGCAGTTTTTCATCATATTGTAATTTATTTTTCACAATTTTCTCTGAGACTCACTTGAGGATATGTGGGCAGTAATCCAGCCAATTTCTTAATCCGATATCATGGATGCAGCAGGAGGGTCAAGTAATTCGAAAATTCTCTATTTTAATTTGTGCAATTCTTATACTCCTTTTTATGAATTTATGATTGTACGAGTATTAAAATATTTTACTGGATTATAAAATTTTAACAATTGGTATCAGAGCCTAAATCCATATTAATGAGTCAAATTGTACAAATTATATTTTAATATTTTATTTTACCTAGTATGAATTCTTTCTATGCTTTAACCATAATAATCTGAAAATAATTATGGCAATATTATTTTTTTTATTGTTTCTTTTTTTTTCTTTTAATCAGAATGTTGTTCATCTAATTTGAGGCTAAATTTTGACAATTTTTTGCTAAATTTGTTTCAAAGATATGAAGTGATTATTATACTATGTCCATATATATATATTTCAAAATTTGTAACATCTGTTTAATTTGAATTGCGTGCAAATTTTAGAATTCTAAGATATGTAATTGTGATAAATTTGTGGTTCTCTATGTATATGTGATTGACTTTTCTTTGTGGTTCTTTAAATAATTGGTTTCAGTTCACAATTTTGGTTTAAAATTTGATTTTGGTTCACGATTCTCTATATATTCTGGATATATATAATATATATATGGTTCTGGATATATCTCATATATATATATACTACAGTTAGTGATTTGTTATAAAAATTTGGTTCAACTTTTGTTTGCATTAAGTCTTTTGGCATTTGGTATATATTCTATTGATTTATATATTCATACCTAATTTTACAAATGTGTCTCTGACGTTTCATATATATAAGTACTTCTATGTTTTATGTTTTGCTCTACTCTCTGAGCTTGATCTTTGGTAATTTTTTTCAAAATTTTTGGAAACAAAATATTTTTTTAAATTTTTTGTTTTAATTTTTGAGTAATAATTTAATTGAATTTTGGCTTGAAATTTTTTCTATGTAATCTTTGTATAATTGTGTACTGTATAAAATTTTCTAGATGATTTATATATTGTATGCATATTTTCTTAATTTTGTCACTAATATGCAATTAATTATTTAATTTATACAAGATTAAAATTGCACATATTATGCCTTTAAATTTTATGTGATCAAACTCACTTATCATGGGTTAATTACATAAAATTCTTGTAATGTTTTATTTAATGTACATATTCTATTGATTAAATTACAGTTATGGTAATTAAATTTTGGAATAATAAAAATTAGAAGAGTACTATACTAATGAAAATTATACCCTATCAGTATAATTCTATTAATATAATTTATAGGTAATAACATGAGTATTAGAATTATATGTTAATTTTTTAAAAATTTTAAATACCCTATCGATGTTAGGTTTTAAGAATTTAGCATGTAGTTCTTGTATTATATTATATTATTCAAACCCTATTGGTACTAAGTATCATAGCATTATACTATAAATAGTTGTATAATTATGAGGAAAATTTAAAGCATGACTATTATTCAAATATGCTATGTTGTTAATTTATGATTAATTTCATAAATTTTAATAATTTTTCTCAACTTAAGTTCCTATGCAACTAATCTCTGTGAAAATTTTAAATGGGACCAATCATGAGGACTGGGTAGAATTTTTGAAACTGTATCTAGCGATCTCCAATATTGATCTAGCTTTGTGTAAAGAGGAATCGAAAATTAATAAGGAGTCAACTCCTGCTCAAAGAGCACAATATGAAAAATGGACTCATTCCAATAGAGTCTGTTTGATAGTGATAAAGTGCACTATGGATAAGACTATTAGGCAAAGTATTCCTAATAGTCAGAAGGCGAAAGCATTCTTGGATTCAGTGGCTGAAAAATATTTTAAGTTTGATAAAGATAAAAAAGGATATTATCTATTTTTATTGGAGAAGACTATGTATAATAGAGTGAGTGGTGTTCAGGAGCATATAATGAAACTGGTACATTATTACAACCGATTGAAGAGTATGAATGTCAATTTAGGAGATAGTTACTTAATTTGGCGAGCTTTAGAGTCGCTTCCTCCTCAATTTGATATGCTGAAAATGTCTTACAATACTCAAAAAGGAGAATGGACCATTAATGAAATAGTTTCCATAGTGACTTAAGTAGAAGAGGATATAAAGAAAATAAAAATGTAAGTGGCGAATTTTATCTCTCATGGTTCAAGTTCTAGATAAGCAAATAGGCCCTTTCAGAAGGACAATAAGGGGTAATCTAATCATGAAAAGAAGAAGAATGATATGAGGGAGCAGCAATATAAACCTAAAAAAGTCATGTTCAAAGGAAATTGTAAATTCTATAAGAAGTATGGGCGCAAAAGGGCAAATTGCTTCAAATTTAAGAAATGGCTTGAAGAGAAGATAAAAGGTAACCCTCTAACTCTAGTTTGTTTTTATTAAAGTTCCTTCTAACACCTAGTGGCTGGATACTGGTGCCACTATCCATATCACTAATTGCTTGTAGGCGTTGAGAAATCTGAGGAGACTAAGTGAAGGTGAAACAACTTTAAGACTGAGAAATGAAGATAAAGTACAAGTTAAACACATAGGAGTCATTTCTTTATATTTATCCACTGGTTATATTTTAGAATTGAAAAATGTTATTTTTGTACCTTTTATGAGAAGGAACTTAATTTTTATAACTTGTTTAGACCAAGATGGATATTCATATTTATTTGGAAATAATAATTTTAAGTTATATTATGATTCTTATGTGGTTAAAACTAGTACTTTGAATAGTGATTTATATAAAATTAATTTGGATAATACTTTTGAAAATTTTATTAACACAATTGTTGGAAATAAGAGACTAATATTAAATGAAACATCTTCAATGCTTTAACATAGAAGATTAAGCCACATCGCCAAAAAAAGAATGGAACGATTAATAAAAGAAGGAGTTTTATCCAAACTTGACTTCTTAGATTTCAGTGTCTGTGTGGACTACATTAAAGGAAAACTAACGGTTAGAGTTAGAAAAGGAAAGAAGACCAAGAAAGAAAGTATTCTAGAATTGATCCATGCTAATGTGTGTGGGCTCATCTTGCCTAATGCAATGAGAGGCTTCAAGTATTTTATTACCTTCATAGATGACTATTCGAGATTTGGATGAGTGGAGCTTCTTTTTGAAAAGTCTGGAGCAATAGAAGCCTTTAAAAGGTTCAAAATGGTAACTGAACTAAAAATAGGAAAGCAAATCAAATGCGTTCATTCAGATAGAGGTGGTAAATTTTATGGCAGATATGATAAAATTGGAAGAAATCCTGGTCCTTTTGCAAAATTTTTACAAGAGTGTGAAATAAAAGTTAGTTACATTATACCTGGTATACCAGAGCAGAATGAAATTGCAAAGCGAAGGAATAGAACACTCATAGAGATGGTACGATGTATGCTAACTCATTCTACTTTACCAGAATTTTTATAAGGTGATACTCTAAGAACTGCTGCGTATGTGTTAAATCAAGTTCCAAGCAAATCTGTGGCAAAGACCCCATATGAGCTAATGTATAGTAAGAAGCCTAGCTTGAAACATTTTCATGTTTGGGGCTGTAAAGTTGAAGTTAGACCTTATAACCCACATACTAAGAAGCTTGAAGTAAGAACAATTAGTAGGTATTTCATTGGTTCTTGCATTATTTCAAGAGGAAGTAGGTTTTATTATCCATCTCATTCATCAAGAGTTATTGAGTCAGATCGTGATGTCTACTTTGAGGATGGCTCAAATACTGAAAGAAAGTCACTTCAGATCTCTCTAAGAGAAGAACAAAACAATGTCTCCTGAATAACTGATAAACAAAGTTTTGTTCCTCTAATAGTGGCTTTCGAAGAACCATCTCATATAGAACTGCAAATTGATCTAATCCAACCTATAATTGAACCAAACCAACTGGTGAATGAACCAAATAATATAATTAAGGAAGTTCCCCTGAGAAAATCACAAAGAACTCATCATCAGGCAATTTCAAATGATTATGTAGTTTATTTACAAGAACATGAGTTTGATATGAATGATAATTCTGATCCCATTAGCTTCTCAGAAGCTATTTCAAGTTCTAATTCATCAGAATGGATTCATGCCATGGAGAATGGAATAAATTCAAGGTACAAGAATAATGTATGGGATTTGGTAGAATTACCTACAGTATGTAAACCAGTTGGATGCAAATAAATTTTTAAGACCAAACGGACTGCTAAAGGTGAGATTGAAAGATACAAGTTAAGCCGAGCCGAACATCTATATGCTCAATCTTTAACTCAATAATATTAAATGAGCTCGAGCCTAAACTCATTAAGCTTGAAAAAGTTAAGTTCGAGTTCGAGTTCGAGTTTAATTCGAACACGAGCTTAATCGAACTTATTTGAGTTTAAACAAGCTTTAAATTTTTTACTCTAAATTTCTAATCAAACCCGAGTATTTGAGCTTAAACTCAAGCTTAAGTTATATTTGAGCTTAAATGAACCTAAACAAACTTATACGAACCTAAAAAAGCTTAGTGAATTTTTTAAATTTATATTATATATAATATACGAGCCTAAATGAGTTTAAAAGAGTTTAGTGAATTTTTTATATTTACATTATATATAATATAAAAAATAAAAATATATTTTATACTAAGCTCGTTTAGGCTTACGAACAATTCAAGTTGAGTAATAAAAAGCTCAAGGTTAGCTCGTTTAATAAATGAGCTAAACGAGTCGAGCTTATTTTAGCTTGACTCGTTAAAATTCGAGCTTAAATCGAGCTTTTTACGAATCAATCTCGAGATGCTCACAAGTAACTCAACTCGTTTGCACCTCTAAATACAAGGCCAGATTAGTTACTAAAGGTTACACACAAAAGGAAGGAATTGATTATAAATATACTTTCTTAATAGTCTCAACTAAAGACTCGTTTCGAGTTATAATGACCTTGATGGCTCATTTTGATCTTGAGTTACATCAAATGGATGTAAAGATTGTTTTCTTTAATGGTGACCTGTCAGAGACAGTCTACATAACACAACCAGATGGTTTCCTAGAGAATAGAAAAGAGCACTTAGTGTGTTAGTTGAATAAGTTAATATATGGCTTGAAACAAGCATCCAAGCAATGGTATCCCAAATTTCATGAGATTGTGTCCTCTCTTGGATTTAAAGAGAATGCAGTGGATTAGTGTATCTATTATATGATGAGTGTAGGCAGATTTATGATCCTTGTGTTGTATGTTGATGACATTCTCCTTACGAGTAATGATATGAATCTTTTGAACGAGACAAAAATGACATTGTCACATAATTTTGATATGAATGATCTTGGCAATATTTCTTTTGTGCTTGGCATAGAGATCAATTGTGACAAATCCTGGGGTTTGCTTAGTTTATCTCAAAGGGCATATATAGATAAAGTGCTTAAACGATTTAATATGGCTTCATGCTCGCATAGTACTACACCCATTTAAAAAGGTGAAATATTTTTCAAAACCCAATGTCCTCAAAATTATGATAAGAAATCTAGAATGAATATGGTCATATATGCTTCCGCTGTTGGTAGCTTGATGTATGCCCAGGTGTGTACACATCTAGATATTGCTTTTGTAATTAGTGTACTTGGAAGGTACCTAAGTAATCCTGGTCAAAGACACTGGATAGCAGTCAAGAAAATCACGAGGTACCTGCAGGGTACAAAGAATTATATGTTGACTTATAGAAGATCCAGTGATTTGATTTGTATAAACTATTTAAACTTTGACTTTGTCGATTATCCAGATGATAAGAAATTAACATTTGGATATATCTTTATGCTAGTAGGAGGAGCTGTATCATGGAAGAGTGTCAAACAATCTTTTATAGCAACCTCCACTATGAAAGTAGAGTATGTCGCTTACTATGAAGCCACTCGAGAGGCTATATGGTTAAAGAATTTTATCTCTGAATTTTGCTTCATTAAAAGCATTTCAAAACCTTTAACCATTTATTGTGATAATACTACTGCTGTTAGCTTATCTCAAAATAATAAAAGTTCTGCCCACACAAAGTACTTTGATGTGAAATATCAATTTATGAAAGAGAAGGCACGCAAGTATCTTATTCATATTGAATATATTTCGACAAATTATATTCTTGTAGGCCCATTAACCAAAGGCCTAATTGTAGGAATATTTAAAAGACATGTGTTGGATATGGGCCTTATTGAATCTTTTGATGTTTTAGGTTAGTGGGAGTACTTGTGTATTTTGAAACTAAAATTGTGTTAATCTTGAGATTTTATAATATTGCCATTTTATTATATTGAAAAGTGCACTTATTGTACTATTGTAATATAAGGAGACATTAAGACCTGTCTTAAACTACTGTAAAGAATCTTGGGCGGATGCACAAATCATTTTGTATATTTTAATTATGCACACATTTTATATTATTTAGTCTTTTAGAATGAGTATTTCATATATGTATATCTTTTCAATCTTATCAAATGATCATGTATGCATTTAATGAAATCTCATATTTGACCTGTGGTTGTAATGATATGAATTGTATTAATAACATTGTTTAAACATGGCCATATATTGTGATTCAAAATTATGTATTAAAATATGATTGTCCAAGTGGGAGATTATAAAATAAATTTTATGGACTAACATATTTTAATATATATTTGAATTAAATAATAATTTAATATCATTAATATAATAATAATACCTAGACTTTATATTAAAATATAATTCTAAAGTGTGTGCATACACCCTAATCTTAGATTAATTGTGATGGGCTAATTAATCCTAGTTAGGTTTTAATTAGGATTTGGATCCCTACTCATTTCCTTATAAGGTAAGCTGCAGTCTTTCCTCACATTGTAATTTATTTTCTCACAATTCTCTCTGAGACTCACCTGAGGACGTGTAGGCAGTGATTCAGCCAATTTCTCAATCCGATATCATGGATGCAGTAGAGGGATCAGGTAATTTAAAAACTTTCTATTTTAATTTGTGCAATTCTTATACTCCTCTTTATGGATTTATGATTGTATGAGTATTAAAATATTTTATGGATTATAAAATTCTAACATATGAACTTATTATCTTTTTTTTCTCTTTGGATTGTGGACGATTAAAGGTTTTTAACTCAAATAGAATTTTAGTTTCCAAACCTCAAATTCTTATTTGTCAATATTGAGGCATAAGCCAATTTTCATTTCTACTGCCCATTGCCTCCCCTAGCATTTGTAAGCAAATATTATATTCAAAGTTTTGTGATTTTGAATGATTTAACTTAGTTGAAGTGAGGTTTTCCTTTATATTTGAAAGATTTATGATAAATTCATGTAGGATAATGTTTGATATTAATTGCTTATTGAGTTTGATGTATATGTTATTGTTACCAATAATTCATAGTGGCTTGATTGAGTGAATTAACTTAAGAGATGAATTTTGGGTGAAATCCTCATAAATAAATGATGAAAAATTTGTTAAATTTGTAGATGTTTTTTAGACTATCAATTATAAGGACATGAGATTGTCTTTGCTTGCTAATAAATGATTATATAATTAATTATCCTAGTAGAAGTGTTCGTGTAATTAATTATTATAGGATGGGGTTGCCTTTATATGTCCATAATCAATTATACTCAAATTTTTTTAACTTTTGTCTATTTCAAGAACTTTGGAAGCTTTAACTTGTTTCATAGCTACAATATGTGTTAGATGATAAATGATTACGATGAATCCATGGAAAGAGGCATGGTGATATTCTAACTTCTAAAATTATGTTGTAGGTTAATATTGTAATGAATAAGCTTATTTGACATTTTTGTACTTGAAAATTGAGATGAGGCGAATTGATAACTTTTTATAGCTTATACATTAGATCCAATAAATACTTATAAAGGATAAGGATAACTACAAGGGACAAGGATAAGCTTGTAAGAAATAAGGATAAAGGGAATTATAAGGAGATTCACTTATTTTCTTTTTTATTCATTTTATTAGTTAATATTAAAATGGTATGGTTGAATTATGTAAATTGTGAAAGTGAAAACATTATGCTCTCAAGTGGATGTTATAATACTACTGATGAGTCCTTTTGATGCATTAAATATGCAGGCATGAATTAGGGTTAAAAGAGAGAAACCTAGTTAGCAAGGCCTTACTTATATTTGTTTTATTTCCTTTAGAATGTTTGTCCATTAAGTCCAAACTTATCCATATGTGTTTTAGATTGTAAATTCTTAAGATAACATGTCACTACTATTGCTACAGTAAGAATAAATCCTTTAGAATTCCTACTAGCTTGAAAATAAGCAATAAGTGGAGTTTTGCTTGAAATTAGATATGTATAATTTAAACCTTTCTTTAGTGAACCTTGATTTGTAAGAGATGATTGTTTAGGAAGATATTAAAAGTAGTAGAGATTTTGTTTAAAGATTCTAGTTAGAATGCCTTATTTTTGGAAAATGTTAGGAATTATAAATATGTCTAACTTTTCTTTTGTGTAGGAACTAATTATGTTGATTACCAATACTTCACAATAAATTTAAAACTAATTACTATCCAAAACCCCTTCTTTAAATTGTTTAATTATTGTTTATAGTTAGAACAAGTTACTAAGAATCATTAAACCAAATTCTATGCTAATTATGGCCTAAGGTGGGTTATGACATGATATAAACTAATTATTTGTGTCAAAAGTGTTTGATGTGAATAATTGTTAAAGAAATTGAAAATGCAAAATGATGTAAAAAGATATATTAATATAAATATAAATATATTAGATTAATCATCACTTCATTATCTATCTAATAATTTCAACTTTTTCAACTATACATTTTTTTTTGTGGACACGCGCCATTCACTTTTTAAATGTTTTCCCTTCATTTTCTGCCTACTCTTTTTTTTTATTCTACCCCTTAAAGATTACATTTATAACTTCTTTTAGACTACTTTTTAGAAAAGGGGAAAAATCTACATTTGGGCCTCATTTTAGACTATTCTTTTGAGACCTACTTTTGTTTAACAAAGAAAAATTATGATAAATAAATTTTTTTATGTCCATTTAAAATTCTTTTAGACATAATTTTATTAATAAATATAACATGATTTATTTTATTTTTATTATAAAAATATTTTAAATATTTTAAATATTTAATTAAATTTCTTAATTATATATATTTTAATTTTTATTACTTTTTAAATCATATACTATTTCTCTTTATTCTATTTGCTTCATTGCATTTTTTTAATGCCTAATCATGTTAATTATAATTCACACATTTATATCACTAAATAGTATAAATATATCACAGTAAATTTTATTTATATTATATTATAAAAATACTTTAAATATGTGAAATTTTCCCACACAATATCGTTGAAAATAAAAAATACAATATACTTTATTTTTACTATAAAGTCATTTTAAAAAGTTAAAAAATTTTTAAAGATAACTTCATTAATAAATAAAGTAGAATATATTACTAGGTGGTATAAATATAACATAATATATTTTATTTTTATTATAAAATATTTCAAGTAAGTTAAATATTTGATTTAATTGAATTGTTTGATTATATATTCTATTTTCAATTCTTATTAATTTAATATAAAAATATTAATTAAATTAATTATGTATTGTATTTTAAAAAAAATATTTTAAAACTTAAATGATTATTTATTTAAATTTGAAAGTATTTCATTGATATCAATTTTTAAATGTTATATTTTAAATTAAATTTACATTAATTGAGGTTTGATAAAGGCTTTCTAATTCAAGTATTATTTCACTTTCTTTCATTTATTCTACGACACATGTTTTGTTTCTTTACTTTTTATTTATTTCATTATGTGTTTTCTCTTTCTATATTCACACATGTTGTCTGCAACTTAAATATTAATATTACTAAATAATATAAATATAATATTATATAATTTATTTTATTATAAAAACATTTCAAATGGATTAAAATCTTAATATTGAAAGGATTAATCGAGTTAATTAATTACATATCTTATTTTTTAGTAAAAATATTTGAAAACTTATATCCAATTTATTTATTTAAAATTTGTCAATATTTTTTATATCAAATTTTAAGTTTTATATTTCAAATTAAATATACTTCATTGATAATTTTCTTAAAAGCTTACATCTGATGCACCATTTCACTTTATTCAATAATAATGATTAATAAGTATTTAATATTGGTTAATTTGAAGTTTCTAATTTGTCTTTTTTCCTTTAAATTTGATTGGACAAGTTCTGTATGGCATTAATCAAAACTACCTAAGCTTTCACTCCCTTCTTTCAATTTCCTCGTATGCCTGCATTCTTTTTTTAAAAATTATTTCTATTTTCTAGCTCTCATTATTTTGCATCTCAACCTTATGTTTTCTTTTTATTTATCATATTGCTATATCAAAATCATTAATTTATTTTTAATTAATATAATTTTAAAAAATAATAAATTATACTTACCTCTCTAGATACTTAACTTAATTACATTCACTTTCATTCAACTTTTTAAAATACATACTCACCTATCTCATTTTTCAAAACTTGGAGATGTGAGTATGAATTTAAAATAGAAGAAAAAGAGGATAAGTGTATATGAAAAAATGATATTAGTGTATATGTTTTAAAAAGAGAAGAGACACGAGTGTAATTAGACTATATCTCAATTGAGGTAGGTGCAATTTATCCTAAAAATAAATCAAAATTTGTTATTTTAATAAAAATATTCTAAAATTAAGATTAGTAGAGTTGTATAATAGATGCATCAATCGTTAAATAGGCCAAGTTGGACCTATTTCTTAATGTAATTTTTACGGACTATAGGCTTTTTTTAATTTTTAATAATAAAAAATAAAAATTATTTGGAAATATCACATATTCATTCATAAATAAATTATAACATATTTTAAATATATATATATATTCTTAGAAAATACTAAATATACAAAATATGAATTATAAAATACTTATAAAATAAAAATATCATTTATAAATTATTCATAACATAATCTTACATGACTAAAAATAAAATTAAAAGTATAATTTTATATAAATTGAGAATTTTAATCTACATAAAATCAAAAAAATGTAAATAAAAAAAATTCACAAACTAGTTCAACTTGTTTATAAGCTAATTTTTATAAGGCCTCTTTTTTTAGTCTTTTAAAGTCCAATAGTGAAGAAATCAGTCCATAAACTTTAACCTATTTCAATAGTTTTAAAGATTATATTTCTTTTTTTTATTTTAGAATTTTTTTTTCATATATTAAAGTTCAAAGAAGTCAAATTTTTTAACTCAAGTAATATATAATATTATTTGAATGTTTTATTCTCTTCCATATCCTAAGTTTAATATAAGAACCTTGCATGTATATATATTTAGTAATTTGATTAGTCTTATCATTACTTCACAAAAAAACACTTCAAATGTATAAATTATTGGATAAATTGCATTCATCTCTTTTGAAAATTTGTGTAATTACACTTAAAAGTTCTCATATTTTCAAAGATATATAATAACTTTCCTTTTGTATTTATACTCACTTTCTTTTTGGCTTTGTTTTAAACATACGTATACCTTCATTGCTTTATGAAAATAAGGAAGTTTAGTATGTGTGTATTTGAAAATAAAAAGGTGTGATTGTAATTGGATTGAATTTTAAGGGAGATGGATATAATTCGTTCTATTTTTTAAGGCTTATGTGCAAAAAAGTTTGAAAACAAAGCTTGTGAGAGCAATTTTACTCTTTGTGTTGAACAGCTGATACATACCCTCCATTTCTTTTATTAGTATTATTATCATTAGGATTTTTGTTTTTTGAAACAAATATTTGTATTTAGTATGCCTATGATTATGACATTAACTTTCTTTTTAAATTTTTATTATATAACATGTTATATTTATAATACTCTTACATTTAAATACAAATGTAAATCATATTCAATTATATAATATAGTTACTTAAAATGTTCATGAGTAATTACTATGATTAAAATTTTTAATTACTTAAATTCTTATGAAGATAAAAAAATTTAGAAATTTCAATGAATTTGAATTTAATTTTTTCAATCAAATCTTTATAAGAACAATTTTTTAAGAGTAAATATTTTTTCTATTAAATGTGATTTAAGTGGTTTAAAATTATATTTATCTTTCATCATTTACAATTTTTTGCGAGACACTAGGTGACGGAACCATTTTATAGATTAGAATATTATCGAATTTCTCTCTTCTTAACACAAGTTATTCCCGAGATTTGAATTCTTATTCATTCACAAGTAAAATCCATTCAAGGTTAGCATCCTTTTTACTAAGCTAATATCTTATTGATCATTTTATATAATTTAAAAAAATAAAAATTCCTTAAACATATATATCAATAGTATATATTACCTGTCTACACATTGGGAGAAATCTTTTTAAATCAAACTCTTTTTTCAAGTATAATTAACAAATAGTAGATTAGAAGTAAAACAAGTTTTGAGAGTTTTAATTTTTTAGTATCTATTTACTCTCTATCATATTAGGTTGAAAGTTTTCATTTAGTTATGGATTTAAATTGTGGAGAACCTATGCAGAAGGTTATACTCAATGGTAAAGTTTAGTTCATTTTGTGTACTTTTATTAAATAAAAAATAATGTATATCTTGAAAATTCTTATTTATAAATCTGAATATATATATATATATATATATATATATATATATATATATATATATATATATATATATATATATATATATAAGTGCAAGATAATCACGGTAAATTAGATTCTATTATTTTTATAGCATTTGTATAATCCATTTAGAATTTATTTACATAAACAAACTTTAAATTTAAATAAAAGTCAATTTCCAACTTTTGCTTACTTTCTGGTCCATATTTATTTTATGATCAAATTATATTAATGCAATGAAATATTCAAAATAAAAATTTGATTGCCTAAAATTTGATAAATTATATTTATTTATGACACTACATGTTTAGTTATTTATTATTCAAAATATAATATAATAACCTAAAATTTAATTAATTATATTTTATAACATCATATAATCATTTCTTTATTTAATTTTTATTTATTTATATTAAATTAATGAGAATATATCGATTATTTATTTATATAATTAGAATATGTGTTGTTATTTAATTAAAAGAAGAGAGATGAATTTGAGAAGTTATTAGTTTATAAATTATAAGTTACTTTATAAAACTTATAAAATAAAATTTTATTTTTTTCAAAAAAAGTTTGCATACCAATCAACACGTCTTGAGTTTAAATTATAATTTATTGACTAAATTGATAAATTATAAATTAGGATACTAGTATACTCAATTTAGCTTTTTTAATTTGAAATAAGTTTTACATCTGGTGTAAGACATAAAAAAAATCTAAAATATGCATATCATATATTTAAACAAATTTTATAATCTTTCTATATTGTTCGCAGTTTTTTATTAAAAGTTATAATTTTGTATAAAAATGATAAAATTATACGTTATTTATTTATTTATTATCCACAAATCCTGTACACACAACTTTTATGATTTTGTCTCAATCCTTTATACCCAAGCATTTGAAAAAAAAAAGTCATATAAGTAACATTACCTCAATTTAATTATTGTATCATTAAAAAGGAATCTTCAAGTTTAGTGAGTCAACTCTCACATTGGATTCAAACTTGCAATTGGATACGAGGTTGGTCTCTGCAATCGTGCTAAATTTTGTTGTTAGCAGTTGTTTGAAGCCAAGTCTGGCTTTAAATCCTCCGAATTTTATAAAATATATCAAAATTTTCCTAGGTTTTAAAATTTTCTCCAAAAGTTTTATACATAGCCCCAAAAATTCAATGTATTATAATAAAAACATCTAATAAATTGTACCCTAATCTATATAAAAATTTGTGTTTAGTTTTGCTAGGGACTAATATATTTGATATTGCAAAGTTTTTTTAATCATTAGAGTGAGATGACAACTTATTCTAAATTTAGAGATTTCATGGAAATTGCCAATGGAACAAGGACATAAAAACATTTTTTTCCTATGGAGATAGGGATGGGAAAAGTTTACACCATTCTAAATATCGGGGATGGGGTGAAAATTATAATTTCCACATAAGGCTATGGTGGTCGGCCTTTGCCCTTATATTTAAAATAATATTAATTTATTTTTATTTTTTAATATGCAATACATTTTAAATAAAGACATCTAAGTATTTTCTAATTATATGCCTCTAAGTTTATTATATTTTTATATACATTAGATATTATAAATAATTATATGACGAATGAGTGTCTCAATATACAAAATTTAAACTGATTGTTAGTTATATATCTGAATTTAGAAATTTATTTATTCTATTCAATATTACTTACTTAGTAATTTATGTGAATTTGTAATACTTAATTTTAATTTTTTTTTATTTTTTCATTTTTATATAATTTCTTTCAAGTTATCCTTGAATTCTATTATTCCGTCAAGTATGAGGGTCAAACGAATTTGATCCAATAATAATGTATAAAATAATAGAAGATCGATATACTTTATCCTATCTTATCATTGTCCTATTTATCATGTCCTTAGGATGTAAAAAGGAATGTGAAAAGACCATTAAAATAGTTAATTTAATAATATTGAATTATTACTTCAATCTAAATATTATGGATTCTACAATGAAAAAAATATTCTTATAATAATGTTCAATGAAAATTGTCAACATTTATTGCCGTTAATTCTTCTTTATCCTAGCAGGGGGGGGGGGAATGCCCTAAATCTTTTGGCTGAAATAATGAGGAAAAGGGGGGCAAAAGATTAAAGATGGTGCCCCTAATTTAAGATTATTGCTAGAATGATGGAGAGCATGAAGAGAGTGACCGAAGATGCCCCCAAAATTAGTAGAAAGATAGGACACAAAATAAGTTGAAGAAGGCACGTGACCCATGCATTCGGTTTTGGTTGGACAAAGACACGGCAGTACTGTCACGTTCTTTTCAGAATGCAACGCCCTTGTTTGGATAAACGAAGCCAACCATAACCCATCTCCCGCTTCATATCATCACATTCTTGAGCAATATTCTCGTGTGCATTTTCATACCTTTTTTAGGTAAATAAATCCTTATTTAATAATTAGTTGATAGTTATAACAATTAACTGATTTAATTTACTATTAGTTGATGACTAATTGTGTTACCTAATTTGACCAGTTAATTGTATTAACTATTTAAGTAAGAATATTTGGTAAAATCAATTGTTTATAATTAGTTATTTATATGTAAAATAATATATAAAAATATGAGTATATTTTATGAGTTATTTAATTTTTTTTATTTTAATAATATTTTAATAATTTTAATTTTATATATTATTTAATAAATTAAATTTTCTTATAAATAATATATTATTATAATTTATTATATATTAAATATTTTCTAAAATTAAATTAATGTAAGAAATTAATAATTTATTATATACTAAATAGTTTTCTTCTGATCCAAAGGCTACTATTCTGAAATATGTCCAAGAGATAAAAATGGTAAATTAGGTTTTCAACTGTTGGGATTGCAAAATCATTCTTCTACTATTAATCTTTGCTGGCGATCCCCAAACTCGTTTATAAGGCTAGGTGTGGTGGGATTTTAAGGGATGAAAGTGGCAATTGCGATTTTATCAGGAACATTGTAATGGAGATGATGCAGTTATTGCACGTATCATTGAGAGACAGAAGTAGGAAGGCATTAATGGATCGAGGCAAAAAAAAAAGGAAAATCTAAGTGCCTCTAAGGATTAAAGGATAAAACTAGAAATAAGGGTAGGTTGTTCAAACGCTTAGTTGATCAACGTTTTAATTTCAGTTGTTGAAAGGGCAATTAACTACCTAAATCAGTTGATTGTCAAACACAAAAAACAACTTATTTAATTGGTCTATTAACTAAATTTTAGTCCAATAATCAAAAGCCATTTGAAAAGTTGTTAAATAAATAATATTGTATGTGAGGGCTAAAGTTTGTAGATATGTGCTTTCTGAGCTCTCTACTTATATGAGATGTTTTTTTCTTATCCAATCAACACATAATTTTTGTACATTAAATTAGTAAAATTTGAGAGAAATTAAAAAGAATTAGCTTAGAAATTAATTTTTTATTAGGTTAGGGTATCCAAATTGTGTACCCATTGTTGGATAAAGAACAACTTTTCATACTTATATTCTTTTTAAAAATACTTTAAATTAACTTTTTTAAAAATTATAAAATTCACAATCACGTGAACCTTACTATTTGTTAGGAAAAGTGCATGATATACTAAAAAAAATCATGTTTGTTTCACGAAAAAAAAGAAAATATTACAAATATCAAAAATAAATTTCAAAATTAAAATTTGAATCTTTTATATTTATTATATTAAATTTTACAGATTTGTTTCCCCATTCTATTTTTATTAAATCAATTTTAAATATTATTTTCAATGCATATATCATTATTTTATAAAAAAAATAGTTCTCACATTTGACAAGCACAATCGAATCTCCTAGTTAATCAATGATAAGTCATTGTTTATTGCATGAAAATTTTGATAAGCTTGAAAGCAAGGGAAAAAAAATGCACAAAAGTATCCTTTTTCTAAGAAAAAACACTGTTATTTTAACCAACTTATCAAATCTAAAAACAAAAGAGAAAAGAAAATTATTAATTAATAAACTAAGCCAACCCACTTTTGCTTTCTCGATTATGTCGTGTCCTGTGGCTTTCTCATATTCCACGCCGTGTATCTTACGTTCTTTCTCACGGTTAGTTGTTTATATTTTCCGTTTTTATTTATCTTTTTGGTCTTGCATCTCAGAGGCGGATTTTTGTAGGAGAAATTTTTTAATTTTATTTTTATATAAATATTATTAAATATATTACTTTTATTCAATAATTTATTTTTTTAGAAATAGTTGATTTCTTGCAGGAATAAATTGATTCCTATTAAATCAGATTATTAAATTGGAAAAATAATATATTTAATAATATTTCTATAAAAATAGTATTGAGTTTTGAATACTATGTACTAATTTTTTTTTTCTTTTGCAGGGATTGAAATGACCTATTATTTCTCTAAAATGTTTAAAATTATACATTAGTATTACACAATTATATGAATAGTTTTTCATTTTTTTTAGCTCGAATCATTTACCCTTTAAATTCTTTTACTCTTCAACATTTAAAATTTGAGGTCAAGATTTGGGGCTACTTTAATCCACGTTCAAAGGTGGTATGGACCCAAAGACCATAGAAGACGAACAAGTTATGATAACATCGGCAATGATTTGGGCAAACAAGAGGAGATAGTAAGAGCAAGTGAAGTGTAAGTTGTAGGGTCTGATAAGTGTGTCTATAAAGTTTCACTGATTGGGCCATGCCATTGTTTTTCAAATGGGAAGCATATATGCAGGGACTCATCTATTTTCACTTGTCCTTTGTTGGCTGAGGGCGTTCACATGGGAAGAACAAAATGAAGACCAAAACCATTCAACATTTTTAATCATCTTGTGTCTGATCCATGTGTGTTTTCCTTCTCAGGAGACACTTCCACATGCAGCCTGATTCTTGGGTCAATAACATTTCACAAAGGACAATCTTACTTTGAATTGCTCCCCAAATTCCTGTAGTTTTACCAATTTTCCATCCAAGTACATAGTTTTTTAAAAATCCCTAAGTAACTATTATAAAATTCCAAATAATAAAGGCAACGCCTGTTTTATCGCTTGTCAGTTTATATAAGAAAATTTTATTTATTTCTATGTAAATATAGAGCCACTCTTATTATTTATAAGATACAATTTTAAATATCAAATTGATTCATTTTTAATCAATCCAATTCATAATTAATTTCACTCGTCTTAAGTTTAATTCAAATAACGGTATAATAATAATTGAGTTTAAATATATGATTCATATTCGAACGACACAGTAGTGTGATTCATTAATAATTTTTATGAATTAGAATTATGCTTAAAGTATGATTTTCACTATTTTCTGATAAGGCATGCAGAGAAAATAATCTCACAACGTTTTAATCATGTGAGCACTCCTCACGAGTTATGCCTTAGATAATTATACATAGCCAGAAATTTATTTGTTTTGCTTCACCATTATTCGTATGCTATTATTATACCTCCCTGAGGTACTGATTTAAATATTGGAATAAGTTTGGCAAACTGCTTTTATTGTATACTACTAATGTTCTGTTCTTTATGGAGGTAACTCTAACCAATTGGATATTTCAAAAGGCATCACTGTATATCTTTTGCGATTAATAGAATAAAGCATAATATCATAGTAATAGGTATAAAATAACTTCTTACTCAACATAACGGATTTTAATTTTTATTACCTTTTCTACATATAATATTAATAATATCATGTAAATAGAACTTTTTTATATTAATATTTTAAATTTATAAACACAGATATATGCAATTATTTTAACGGAAGATTTTTTTTTTAAAAAAAAATTCCAAAGAATTTACAAGTAACTTTTTATTCAAATGCGCTGACAGAAGATTTCTTAGTTTTACATTGTCATGCAGAAAAATAAGTATTGATGCTGAGACGATATAACCATTTTATTAGAATTTGAATTCACTTTTCATACCTTTCTTTGATTATTCTACTTAATATCATTGTATAATAGATGTAAACAAAAATTTTAAATAGCATTTGATTTGCAAAATCTTTCTCACGTTTTTAGGAATGTTTTAAGAGAATATAAAATTCTCATATTTAGTTTAAATTTTAGAAAAATATTTCTAAGAATGTTTTTAACCTAACATTCCCTCAAAATATTACTAGGGGTAATTATTATATTATAAGAATGTTTAATTGATATAAAAAAAACTATTTTCCCACCCCAACACTTACCACGATTAATTATTATCTACCACTACTTACCGCTAGTAATCACTGCACGCCACCACTATTATTATTAATCACTGTCAGCCACCACTTATTTTTAACGAATATTATTAGCCACCTCTTACTATCAATAACCACAGTTCATCATTACCCACCTCCAATGACTGTTAATTGCCATCCATCATCACTTATTGTTGATGATCATTATTAACTATTATCCATTACAGTTATCATTATTGGCCACCATTATCCACCACCAACCACCAACTGCCATCTATCATTAGCCACCATTCATTATCAGTGATCACCATTAATCGTTACTCGTTCTCAATGATCACTGCTAGCTATTAGCTACCATCAATCACCACCTTCAACTACCACTCATTATCAATGATCATATTTTATTATTACTATCATCATCACCTATTGTTGATGATCATTATCGACTATCAGTCACTGCAGGTAATTACTCAATTTTTAATAAAAAATTTTTATAATTAAATAATATTTTTTAAAATATTTAAAATAATTAAAATATAATATTATAACTTTCCTAAGAATATTTCTATGAACCAAATATGAGAATATCATATTCTCGCAAATTAAATTCCTAGAAATCATATTCCTAAAAATATTAAGGTTTTCAAGAATGTTTGAATCTATGAATGAAACACCAACTATACAGATTTCTTTGTATCTATTTCTAACAAAAAAGATGGAGAAACTAAATATATTTTATTAAGTGTGTGGATAAATGTTTACTAATGATTTTTTTTCTTTATTTTACATGAAAGTAGTTTATCTCTCATGCATTCATATGAGTACTTGTTATTTTGCAACAATTAACATATGAAGAGTTTGTACATAATAGAAATAATTTCAAATGTCTAAGAATCAAGTTTACAATATTTAATTTCCTATCACATATACAACTTTAGAAATAACATCTTTACAAAATAATAAAAAAAGTGTCAAGTATATTAGCACTTGCAATAAGTGCCATTGCAAGTCTATCTTCTACTCAACGTGCTACACTCTCCTATGAAAAATTCTATGAAAAAAAATAGAATTAAACTAATGATTCAATAAAACTCTAACTTGACAATTTCATCATGCATCAGAACTAAATTGTTTTGTTTTCTACTTTAGCATGGATGTTCACTCAAACTTATGTTAAATAAAATCAAGATTTAAAAAAATGTCAATTAAATTTTAAGAGTGTATCCAATAAGATGACTTTCATTTAAGTAAAAAATCCACAAAACCCAAGTCCACACAAATAAACAAAGTCCAAAACTTCAAATAAAAGAAGTAAGTTCACTTAACAACAAAAAGTTCTATTAAGGTAAATAAAGAATGTTACTTTAATCTAATCTCATAAATCATGTATAAGTAAAATGATGAAAGTTCTATCCAAAAAGTCATTAACAACATTTAAATAATTGTATTTAATTTTATTTTAAATAGTTTTACTCTTAAATTTCTTCATCTTAATCATCTCTCATTCACCGGTTTGCACATGATAGAAAATATGTTCTAAGTAAAGCAATATAGTACTATATAAAAGTAAAAATGATCAAATTTGAAAAAGATATGATGTAAGGTAAAAGGATTGATTTGAAATAAGATTTAACTTAGTGTATAGTTAGAATAATACTTAATCTACTAATAAACTCGCTATTAATGAGAATTCATGGAAATATTGGCTAGTTACCATATAAAAAGAGCATGGAATGTACTTTAAGAAAGACTGAGACTTTATAGGAAAAAAATACTCCCTTATCTATCATTTTATTTAATATTTAAAAGGAAATAATTATTAAAGTTGAAATCATCTTACTATTAAAATTACCATGTCAAATTATCAATCAATCTTAGCTCATAACATTCTAAGGTGCAAAGGTTAAAAGATGCCATATAGCATCCTGTAACTATTATTATAATAGTAACTTAATTACAAAATTCATAAAATGTTTGTTAATTGGTTAATCTTAGGAATAAAAAAACTAATTGTTATTATGAGGTATCTTAGGAAAGAATGTTGTAATAAAATTTCATAGATAAAGTGTTATGTAATTACTTGTAGGAAACTATTTTTATGTAACATTATTGTTCTTTTTAAGTAAATTTAGTAACTACTTCTCCTCTTAGTTAGAGATCAAGTGATTATGTTATATTCAAATTTAATTAATTATCTGTTTGGACATAATCTTTCAGTTGCATCTTTAAATGTTAAAGCTTCCTTTTATACCACTTTCATGTATTTAAACATGTTTTGCTTTTATAGAAAAGTATTACATATTTCTTTTTTGATAAATTCTTAGTATTTTCTTAATAATATGAGTATAATAGTTAAATAGAATGAATAATGATTTATAACAACAATATTCAAGTCATAGTGTTTTGAAACTCTAAATACTATAATATAAGAATGTCTTTAGTAAAGAGCAATAGCCTGCTACAAAAATTAGTAACAACATTTGAGAAGGTCAAAGAAGTGCAACTCTTTTTCTAAGCTCAAAGGTATCTTCACCAAGCAGTAGTTTTGCAAACTTTTTCTTTATCACTTTAATTTTTGTTTTGACATTATTTTGTCAAAAAAATAAAAATTAGCAATTAGATAAAAACAAAATGGTCCAAATTACTCAACATACTTTATGGAATAATTAATAGTTCAATTGTTAAGTTCCAACTTGCAATTAGATGAATCAATAATAGTGTAGAGTTTATATATTTTTCTAAAACTTAAGCAGGATGAAGAAATTTGTTAATATATAATAACATAAATTACATGAAGGTATTTTGTTGTATATATCATGTCAACTTGGATTGCATTATGAATAATATAATAATATTTACTTTAATGAAAGCTAAACATCCACCTATACCAAAGGTACTTCAATAAGACTTCTCCTATACATAAGACAAAAAAGAAATAGTTAGTTAGATCATATACATAGTTGCCAAAAAAGTGCAAAAATAATGTTATTGATTTCAAGCAACTTAGAAACATATTTATTAAAAACTAGAAATTTAAGTACAAAATAAAAATAGAATAATTCATGATTAATGAAAATGTTTAAACTAATGAGAAAAATAGAAAAGATTAAATCATTCAAAATGCTGTATTCATCTAACTTCGTTTAATTATTACCAATAAACACAAAGAGATATGTAGAAACATAATTTAAGAAAGAATGTTTAAAACTTTCCATCATAAAAACCAAAAGAAGAAAGAGAGAGAGAGAGAGTTCTTCATATTTAATGTTGTATTATACTACACAGGTATGATATTTAAGAACCTTTCATTTCATAAGAAGAATAAGAAGCAAAATTTATTGCATAAATAGATAGTGTAAGGTAACTTTCTTGCTTCTTGCCTAAAGAATGGAGAATAGTTAAAGATCCAATGTATATGTGCACATATATATATATATATATATATATATATATATATATATATATATATATATATATATATATATATGTATATGTATATGTATATATTGCATAGTCATCCAAGTTATAAATATTAATTTTTACCCATAAGAGTGGTGGGTTGAAAAAGCTTATTAACCATGCAATAGAATCATCAATATAGGAATTAGAGAAAAAAAAACTTGATTATATTTCTAGTATGATGGATAATTTAGCTTTTCATGGATGAGATATTTTTTTTAATAAAAAGTTATTACTAGGCAAAAGAAAAAAATATATGGGAAAAGGACAAAAAGTCCTTAGATTGGGCAATAGGCATATTTTAAAGTGAATTTCAAAGTTAGTTGAATTACTCTTTATCAAATAACATCATTTTTGTCTTTATTAGTAAGCATTATTGTTACATTCATGGCTAAAATTTTGTTAGACTTTATTTTAGTTTGTTTAATAAAAATTTTGAGTATTTGTATGTGGTATTTCATGATTGAAAAAAGTGTTAGAATGTTAACTTTTAATATATTAGAGAAACACTTTCATAGTAGATCACAAATGTTACCTAATATAACACATTAAGACAAATAAAATTAGAGTCATAGTTACATAGCATATTAATTACATAGCACATCATAGATTTTACCTAATATAACACATTAAGATAAATAAAATGCAAGTTACAATTACATACTATACATCTTGTAAATTTCAAAACTAAAAAACCATGGAGGCATTTTTTATGTTCATTTAGTTGTCTATCTTTAAATTATCTAAAAGATATTTAGGCATAAGCTAGCCTTTTTGTAGTTCTTCATAATGATGAAAAATTGGTGTAAAATAATTCTTAATAAATACCTATAGCACAACACATTTAATAAGTAAGAGATAAAAAAAGTTAGCGCAATGATCTACCATAATGCTTGCTTGATTGTTAAACCTAAATTCAATAGAGATTAATCTATAAAATTATTACATGCTTATCTACTTTAAGTCTTCTTTGATTTTTGAACATAGATCAAATAGAATTTTTTTATTAACGTAAGTGCTTTCTCTCAAAATTCTAAATGAAAAAGGATTTCAAATTTAATTTTTAGGAATCAAACTATAGAGAAGAAAAGTTAACATATTTAAGTGCATTTTTAATTGTAGAATCTAATAACATTCTTGTCTTCATACTTACATAACTATATTCACTAACTATATTAAAACTAACAATACTAAAATCAAAATCTCTAGATAATAGTTTCCTCGTTATGTCTTTAGGCCTCTGAAAACAAACTTCTAACTTGGAAAACTGCAAGCCCACAACATTTGAAAATAAGCTAACAATTATCTAATTGCACTATAGCAAAAATTAAGGTTATTAACTTGCTTTTGCTAATATGCGATAAAATAGTATGAATAATTCCATCTATTTCTTCACAACTCAAAACATGATCATATAAAATTATAAAGTGGCATTATTTGGGATAGCAAGCAACTAACTGAAAGTTGCAAGATTAAAGTAAGAAACAAATTGTAACAAGGAAATAATAAAATATAAGCAATGAAAGTGCATATTGTATATTCGTGTAAAAGGTTAATTAATAGTGTAGAAAATTATGTAGAGGCACTACTTATTTAAGGTAGTCTATCCAAAAAATTTAGCAATATAAGTGTATGTAATTTGAAATTAGAAAACATGTAAACAATGTAATCTATATGTACTCAAATTTTAAAGATCACATAAAGCAAATAATATTGGTTCAATCAAAGTTTCTAATAGATCAATTATGTTAATTATCTGTAATACAAATCAATAGGTGGATAATTTATACCAATAAATATTATAATTATGGCCAATTTCAATTTAGTAAGAAGAACAATCAAATCCTTGTTACAAATGTTTTACACTAATATAAGGCCTATATATTCTAATGAAAGTTTATTGGTATAAAAGTTAAATTTTAGTAAAGTAAAAAAATTATCCTTAAATTGATAAGGATATCACTTCTTTATCGTTCAAAAAAATTAAAAAAATAAAGTAATTTTCTATCATAACTCCAAATGATAGTTCAAAGGAAGTACTTTAAAGTGGCAAAATTAGGTTGATAGTTCAAAAAGATAGGATTTTTGCATCTATAACTTGTATCATTTCTCCAAGGAAGCCAACATAGTATAAAGTGAATTAACATAACCAAAAAAAAATCAAGTCTTACAAAGTGTAAAAGAATGAACACAACCTGATGTTCTATCTATAAATTCTTTCCACTCTAAATAAATTGCATAAGAGCAAACCTTTATTGCATAATAACCAAACTAAAGCAAGATAATTAATTTAATCAATCATAAAATAGATCATATGTAACCTAATATAGAACATTAGGCTTCCATTCTATTTAAATGGGGTTCTTTTATATGAAAAGGCATACTACACTAAGTTTTATATTTACCAACCATAAAAGATTCCATTAAGTAAGAGTAAGATCATAAGGGAACTAATTTCTTACTTTTATTACTTTAATCTAGAACTTTATTAATCTCATTTGAATTGAACCATGCTTAAAATAAGAAACAATGAATTAGAAGATTCCAATTCCTTTTTTTTTCTATTTATCTCTATTTGTATTTTTAATTGTAAAAAATTTTAAGGACTAGAATCAATTAATTTTGCAAGAATCTTGAATTGAACATATTTAAGTGTAGATACTAAGGCCTTATTACATCTAATACAATTATCAATTGTCAAATTAATTTTAACACTTCTTTATCATAAAGTGTTTCTCCTAAAGCCAAAGCAATGTCCTTTACAAACTCAAATGTACAATCTTTTACCTTTAGAATATAACATCATTTCTCTAGAGTAAAAAGTTCACCACATCATTACACTATAAACTTTATTTATTAGATAGCATTTTTTTCCTAAACAATTAGTAGGAACGATTGATAGACCACTATAAGTACTATCATAACTGAAAATATTATTATTTTAATTGTAGTTACCATTAGATTCAAATTATGATGCTATCTAAACTAACCCACAATTTCAATAGAATATGTAAATCATAAATGAAAATTAGAATTAAAGATAAAAGTTACCTTTTTCCATATCAATTTTTGAAAATTGACAACAAATATTAAGTTCCTTAACTCTTTTATAATAGAAAATAACACATAACTCCTATATTTAATTGCATATAATATTTTCTATCCATAATTATTCAACTTTGGATAATCCATAATCCTTATTCATATCCATATTGTATTCATATTAGGACAATAAAAGAAAAAAATGAAGAATAAAACTTGGAATCTTCTAACCTAAGTCTTCAATATGGTGATTGGTAAATTCCAAAATAAATAATGAAAATAACTTTAGAATTGGAAACACCACCAATTAATTGGAATCTTCTCCTTTATCTTATAGGACCAGAAAAGTAATTGAAAAATTATGTAAAAATGGAAAAAATCAAATATGCAAATAATTTAACAATTAATTATCTCTCTTATTCTTCTTTGTCTTTCTAAAGTTTATAATCACCATTACTCATTCTTTTCTTTTCTCTTCTAACTTAAAAATTTATAGAAGTTTTAAAAAGGGTTTTAATTCAATACCCTTATTGTTTAAACAAATTACACTACCCAATAAAATAGCAGAAAAATCACCAATACTTTCCTCACTCATTTTTGCAAAATTAAGATTATTCAAATAGATAAAAATCCAAAAGATTTTATCTCTCACCATGAAGAAAAAACCATAACTTTAATAATCAAGCAAATATGAAAGAAGAATGATGATTATTTTTAAATCCTAAATAAGGAACTAAAAAACACTATTGAATATAATTATATATCATAGATCATAAAGCATACTAGTGTTGGAATTTATGATTGAATCTTGAAAAATCCTTATTTTTCTCTAAGAGAACTCCAGATTGACTAGGTCTTCCCCTCCCTTTTCCAATTGTTCTAAATGGTGGCTACCAATGGGACAAATCATATCCTTTAGTTATATTTAAACTAAGGTATTTAGATAGGAAAAAGGGATTTGGTCAACTATAATTTATTTTGAAGCCCTTATTAAATAGTCCACTTTATCACTTTATTTATCTGACCTTACACTTTTTCATACTACACTTATATATATATATATATATATATATATATATATATATATATATATATATATATATAAATTGACATAAACCTAAGCCCAAATGTATAGATCAAATAATAAACTTGGGCTTTATTGATTTCTTTAATTTAATCAAATTTTCACAAACAAAAAAATAATTAGCAAAAGCCCAAATTAAGAAAATTTTTAATAAAGAATTCTAACACCAACATCAATAGGAAAACAAAAGGAAGAAAAGAAGGGAAAAATGCCTTTAACATCAATGGCATCACACTTTGGAGTAGCAAACAATAAAAAAAAATTCTAGCTTTAATATAAAAGCTTTTCCTTAAAGATGAAAAAAATAAAAAATGAGAGAGAGCTTTAAAATTCTAACTTTAATAAAAAAAGCATTTCCTCAAAGATGATAAATTATAATCTAAGATATATTTTAACTAACATAGCAATTTTATTGTTGGTATTTAATTCATAATCCATCCCTACTACTTGAAAAAATAAGTTTAAAGATAAAGTGTTGAATTTGAAATTTAACAAGATCAAATTACAAAGAATTTCCTAAAATTTATTATAAGGCAACTTACATTAAATTAATGATATTAATAATTAATAATAGATACTAATTATATTAAATATTAATGGTTATTAATTAAGTGGTAATAATTATTTTTATTATTTCAAATACTAAGAATTTATATTTCAAAATTTCTCTATTGGCTGCTAAACTTGTTGTTAGTGATTGAAAAATATAAAATTTTGACAATCTCTATCTTTAACAATAAAACCTCACTAAAGAATCTCTTTTGTATAAATTTGAACACTTAAGAACATAAAAACATTAGAGATAGAAGTTTGGCACTAGTGATAATGATCTTTTGTAGAAATTATAAAAAGACTAAATAAGAAAAGAATCATTAGTCATTCATAGCAATTGTGAATGATAAAATGGAAAAAAAACCTAAATCGAAGTTCTGTATGATAAATTGAAAATAAACAAAAATAACCTAATAATGTAAATGCTATTGAAAATAATAGTTATTTAAGTGTATAACAATTAAAAAGGGGGAAACATTATAGATCTCAATAATTATGTGAATGGAAGGAATAAAAATTACAAAAAGAGAAGAAAAAAATTAATGTCGTATGAATCTCCATTGTTCTTAAGTAGGAAACTTGATTGGAAAAAAAATTTCTATCAAATAAAGCCAATTAGAATTAAGGAAACAAATTAGATGAAAGAAGAAAAACAAATCAAATAATGAAATGCATTAACTAAATAAAAAATTTACACAAAAAAGGAAAAATCAAACAAAACCAAAAAATAAAAAAAAAAATAATACAATGGCGTGCCAATCATGCATTAAAAGAAAAGTAGAAAGCAATGTGAAATGAAATGAGTTAAAATAGAAAATCAAAATAATATTGCATTGTGCATTATGCATGAAAAGAAAAAATAAGTTAAAATCAATCAAATAAAAAATATATTACAAATTCAAATTCAAATAAAAGAAAGAAACAAAATTAAGGAAATGGTAAGCGAGAATCAATACACAAAAAGTAACAAAATAGAGCAAGAATTAGATGAGAAAATTTTCAATAATAGCATGACATGTGGCAAGAAAATTACAAGGATTAAGAAATTAAATAGATTACATTATCATAAATTGTTAACAGTTAAAACTTATTAACATTTTCATAAAATTGTTGGTAGTTTATAATTGTGACACTACTATCAATTAAACTTTATAAAACTGTAAAAAAATTATAATAAAAAATGGAAAAGGAGAATATTTGTTATTATGATTGAAATAAATATAATAAAAATAAAAGTGAAATTAAATTGAGTACATAATTTAATACTTTTTTCTATAGTTTTAATTAAAATAAGAATTATTTTATCACAAGAATTATAATAAAATTATTTTCTATATTAGTTATTAAAAATTCTTAAAAGTGTAACTAAGTATTTTTAAAAAGAAATAATTAATTATAAATTTATAAGAAATTCAATTCCTTTTAATCTCCTATAATATTTAAGTTTTACAAGGAGAAGAAAATAATTAATTTTTTTAAAGCCCTTTTTTTAATTTAATTATCTTATCCTAACAAAGGATTTATAGTTTCATAAATTTCATTCATAGTCAAGAAATTATCATCCCATACTTTGCTAATATTTGAGTACATCTAAATATAAGCTCTTATATTATTTATGTCTCATTAAGCAAAAAGAACACAATTTTATCTTTATAAGTCACATTTTTAATGAAAAGGATATGATTAAGTGGCTCAAATCTCTTAATCCAAGGACTTCAAGTATTATTATCTTCAACATTATATTTACTCCTATGAAAGAAATGCAATCTTTAACATTGAAGGAGTTTGCATATGTTTTTGAACTCTAATGTCCTATTAATGCTTTAGTGGCCAAGAAAAGAAGTAATACTTGCTATACAAATTCCAACAAAAGGAGAAAGATAAATTCATCCTTTAAAACAAATAAACTATAATGGAATATAGGTCAATTTAATAGTTTTTCCATTCATGATAATGCTTGAACTTGTAACTTTAGTTCAAATCGAAAAACTTTGGACTTCAGAAAATTTTGCAAACCAACAAATGTTTTTATATATGCACTAGACTACACATAATCTTGCAAAATTTTCTTCAAGGTTTAATAAACTTGTCCTTAAAAACTTTCTTTTGAGCCATATAAATGCTTTCTTGGAATTGTAAGGGTTTAAGTTGCCCTCCTACAATCCAAAGAAGTAGGTAACTCGTTTTTTTAATATAATCCTTATTTAGTTTTTTAAGTTGAAAGTTTATTATTTGTTGAAAAGGTAAAAAACATGTTAAGATCTTTTAGTTAAGCTAATGTAATTAGGTTTAATAATGTGAAGGTGTAATAAAGTGTTATTCGAGCTTCGTTAAATAGTCTAAAGGTTAATCCCATTCAAATAACTCTCTACTGAATTCACTTTAAAGTGACTCAATAGCCTCAACAAACATTGTTTATAATAGATATCCATAACTTTTTTAGGAATTGGATAGACATATTTCATGGTAGTTTATCGAAGATATTAGTCAACAACTTTGGTAATAACTATAGCTTCTAATAAGTGATTTCAATTAAATGTTTTATGTAAAGGATAAATATAGCTTAACTTCTAAGATAGATGGTACTAGTAACTCTGATAAAGCATTATTTTAGAGTGATTTTTTAAAGCTTAAAACTTTACATGTTTAACATACCTAGATAAATAATAAAAGAAAGGAAATAATTGCATGAGAAAAACTTAATAGATGTTCTTATAATGATTATAGCTATTACTTTATCCATATTCTTTTGTTTTATCTTTTCTAATTTCTACTTCAAAACACATCTTTTATCTTTGGTGATAAAGAGGAATTAACCTTGTAAGAAATGTATATTTAGATTTCAAAACATGTGACTAAAAAGTAATGAATGTAAGGAGATTGCTAATAATACATAAGTGAAGCAACAAAAAAGTTCGATGGTTTATCAACTAATTAATAAATCAAATTAAATTAGGAAAATCATACAGAATGGATAAAAGAACTCTAGGAAAATTCAATCTAAAATAAATGAGATGGATAAAGAATTGGTTAGTATCCAAGTTAATCTAACATTACTTGATTTGCAACATAAGTAAATTATTAAATCACAACTTAAGTTTTTATTGAATTGTTAACAAATCAAGTTGGCCTAGAAAGTTAAGCAATTGTGTTTGTTAAATGGTGATAGAGATACAAAATATTTTTATTTGCTAGTTAAACATTGAATAAAAAAAAGAATAAAGAAAATTAAAGACAAGTATTAGGATTGGCACTATGATTTGACTATTTTGAAGCAACTAATATAGACTTATTTCTTTAACCTTTACAATACTAAGCTTGAACTATCTCTTATCCCTAGTTCGTAATTTTTAACTTCCTATAATAGTTAGCACATTGATATTCTCACTTATCCTTTTCAAGCTTTTGAAATCAAAGAGGTAGTATTTAGGATGTATCTTAATAAAGTATTAGGATCAAATGGATTTTTATGAGATTTTATTAGAAATTTTGGGATGTTATTTAATACCAAACTCAATGTATAGTTTTGTCTTTTCTAGAGAAGGATTACCCTTTAAGGGCCTTTAATTGAACAAATCTAGTTTTAATTTAGAAAGGGCAATGTTAAGAAATCTATGTTGAGTATAAGTTAATTAGCCTTCGTAATTATATCTAAAATGTTAGCATAAAAGCTCTAAAAGCTCATAAATGATTTAATTTCACCTTGTTAGAATGCATTTGTCAAAGGTAAGCTCATTAACAATAATATTCTCCTTACTACTAAACTAATTCATGTAGTGAAATGCTCAAAGATAGAAGCCATCATTGGGCAGCTTTGAAAACTAACTTAAAAAAGGCTTATGACTATATTAGGTAGGACTTTATTTATACTGGTCTAGAGTATATATAATTTCCTTAGTGTTGGATTTAGATAATTATGTAATATGGAACCATAATACAAGTTGTTGTTAATGAGTAGAAGACAAATTCGAGTAATTCCTATCAATAACTCATCTTTTATCTTTTTACTTGTTCATTTTGTACATAAATGTCCTATTAATAATGATCTCTAAAACTAAGCAATATAATCTAATTTAGAAGGTTATGGCTAGTAAAAGTAATGCTAGAATAAGTCATTTACTTTATGCAGATGACTTAATTCTCTTTTTTAGGGTTACTCTGAAAGCTTGTCAAGTTATGAATGAAATCCTTACTGAGTTTGATGTGACCTATGCTAGAATTAATAAACAAAAATTTTATATCTAGTTTGACCTTAATACCACAATAATATATTAGAATTTATTTATAGATTCATTTGGTGCTCAAATAACTAGCAACTTTATTTAGGAACCTATGTTAATGGTTTAAAGTAAATTAATTATTAGAAAGTATCTTGGAGAAATTTTTTAAAAAAACTCCAGAGTAGAAACCTAGGACTTCATGTCAAGCTAATATGATAACTTTACATAAGTTAGTCCTTCATAGCACACCAAATTACCATATAGAAAATACCAAGCTATATAAATAGGATATTTATAAGATAAAGGCTTTCATCAGAAATATATAGTCTAGGGAAGAGAAGAGCTAGATAATCATAAAATTCGCTTGCTAGCATAAGATAATCTGAAGAAGTTAGTAAAGTAAGGGGATTAGTTTTATTAATTTATATCTTTTTACTAACATTATGCTAACTAAGCAATTATGAAAAGTTATCTCTAATCCAAGTAACCTAGTAAGTAAAATCTTTGTACAAAAATATGATAAAGGGAATCAAAGAACTTACCTATAAGTAATAATAATTCTAGTTAGAGGCGGAGAGTTGTTTAAAAAGTTAGTCATTTAATTACAAATAACTTGTTTTGGTAAATATATATATATCTATTGAATAAACATTAGTATAGGTTTACAGATTCATTACCTTTAGGCTTTAAAACAATAGTTGATCTTCATGTGTAGGACTCATATAGATGTAATGTTGAGCTAGTCAAAGCAGCCTACATTCAATCATAATGGAAATAAATTTTTCTGCTTCCTTTACCATATTTAAAGGGACCAAATTGATTAGCATAACATCTTACTTCTCATGAGAGATATATTATTAAGCAGAGATATCTATACTTGCTTAAACAACATTATGCAAGCTAACAACAAAAACCATTTCTTAAATTAAACTTTGGAAAATTTCATTACCTTATACTGTAGTTATATTTGTGTGGTAACCATGTGCTACTAGTCTACCAACATTCATATGTAATAACAAGTGTGAAAACAAACTAAATGGTTATAGGTTTCATCATAGGATTAAATGTATAAGAGAAATTAACCCTAGCATGTTGATGAAATCCTTTTGTTATTGATCTAGCTTTGTATTTGGAAATAAAACTATTGGGATTTCTCTTTATTATGAAAACCTAATTGCAACTAATGGCATTTTTTAAGTATAATGTAGAAACAAGTACCCATTTTCCCTACTTTTATAAGGCATTAAATTTATTAAACATGGTTTTGTGCCATTAAAAACTTTGTAAAGCTTGTGTTATGCGAGTTGGTTTAAGTGAGGTAGATAAAAGATAGCATGTGGTTTGAAAGGCTCTCTTGGATTTAGCCTTTGCTTGGTTAGAGTAGAAAATGGAGGAGAAAGAAATTAAAGGAGAAAGAAAATAGGAGAGAAGTTGTTTTTCCTAAATTTGCTTGGTTGGAGGAGAAAATAGAGGATAAAGAAAATAGAGAAGAAATTGTTATGTTTGGTTATGAGAGAAAATAGAGGAGAAAAATATAGAAGAATTTTTTTTATATCATTTAAATGGAAGGGAAGTTTTTTTATTTCATTTGAATAAAAATAAAATTAAGAGGAAATAAAATTTATTATTACAGAATAAAAAAATAATTATATTGTATAAACCTAATTATTAAAACAAAAATTATTAAATGAAAATAAAATTTATACAAACTCAATTATTAAATAAAAATATCATACAAAATTAATTATATCATCAATACTTCAAGCTTCTATACAAATTTATATGGTATCCAATTATTAAATAAAAATATTTAAAAAATGTAAATTAATTAAATATTACGTAACCTTTTGGAAAATGTTATTTGACTATTACATTTCAGCAAAAAAAATATAATCTAATAATTAAGCATAATAATGTGAAGGTTATGTGTAAAAAATATAAAAAATTAGCATTTAGCACAGTCTAAATAATAAATATTACAATTTTCTTTCTACGAAATAGTCACTTGACAGTGGCCCCATGAGAGAGAGATGAGAGTCTCCATTTGGTTGAAGAGCTTTCTGGGTTAGGTTGTTTCCGTCAAAATTGCATGCGTGAGAGCGGATTCTGTTCAACCTCTCCATCTCATTCTGTGATATACAATAGTAGAAGCAAATAGAGGCCGGTGACGGAGGGAGATGACAAGACAACGATGGGGCAAAGAAGCAAGGACAAAGAGAAGACGCAGAACCAACAGTTGTGAAAGCAACTATGTTCTGTAGAATAGAAAAGTAGAAGATGGTTCCAGACGGCGGCAACAACGGGAATAAATTATGAGTACAATGCCACTTCTCCCCTATAATCTCTCCACTAATGGAGAGAAAAAAATTAGGTGGGACCCACACCTGTCTTCTCCTCTTTTTTGTTTTCTTTACTAATTTCTCCTGCAACCAAGCAGAAGAAGATTTTGTTTCTCTGCCATTTTCTTCGGTTAGTTTTTTTTCCCTCTTGTTTTCTATGCAACCAAGTAGTTAGTTAAAGATATTATTCATGGCATGAGTGTAGACAAAGGAAAAGAGAAAAGGAAAAAGGCTACACTTTATTATTTAAATTGAAGCAATATATATATATATATATATATTAAATTACTTTATTGATCCTTATAATTTCACTCAATTTCTAAAGGGACTCTTATAGTTTAAAAGTTTTCAATTTAATTCTTATACTTTTATTAATTTCTAATTAGATATTTACTGTCATTTTTTTGCTAGATTTTGTTAGTATTCATCACGTATGGATAATGCTTTTTGGATACGGTTTAATGATTGTTGATATTAGATTTCAATAGCATTTTTATTTGTATTTAAATGGCAAATAACTTATGAAAAATTTGAATATATTATGAAATAGTTTTGTCTATAGAGGGAAATGATAAGTCATTTATCTTTCATTTTGTTAATTGCTAATATATTAAGTAAAAAATAAGTATAAGAATTTAATTCAAAATTTTTAAATTAGATGGATATAATTAATGATTGAGTGAAACTATAAGGAATAGCAGATTCATTTAACCATATTTTTATACAAATTTCTCAATTCTGTATGTAAGAATAGTAAAGAATAATATAAATTGAAAGATAAGATAAGAAAAAAGAGATATGTTGTTCATACCTATAATCATTTGTCATTTGTAAATGAAGGAGATTAAGTTTGTTGATGTGTGTGTGTGTGTGTGTATTAATAGTAAGACAGTGGGTTGATGTGTGTGTGTGTGTGTGTATTAATAGTAAGACAGTGGGTAAGAGAATATATAAATCCAAACAAAGGTTGTGGGAAACAACCGGATAGTACATTAGATGCTGCTCAGGAAGATGGAGTTTCAGGAGATAGTTCACAAACATGGCTGGAAGAAGGACTCGAGCTTTGTTAGTGGTCGATAGAGGGAAGATAAGGCCGGAGAAGAAGATGGTGCGCCGTTGCCTTATTCTGTCTGGTAAGTGGGGTATCATAGATAAATGGACTGCTAGGATGGATGGGCCCATAACATAATGGAGAGACTTACTGCTGGCTTTGGAGCCTTTTCCAGGCTATGGGTTACAACTGGAGATCAATTCCTAATGCTTGCAATGAGTTGAGAAATGTGGCAATTGAGGCCTATGGTCTTGCTACGACATGCAATTCTATTGATGTGATCTACTCTAGGGCTTTCACCCATGCCTTTTAATACTATCTTTTGTAACAATATAGCTTTAAGTACTAGGTTGAGTATAAATAGGTGGTTTCATTTTCTTGTTTTATGTTGTTAACTGTTGTTGAAGAGTAGGAAAAAAAATTGGCTCTCTAATTCATTTGGGAAGGAAATATTCTCAACATTGAATAAACAAAATTTAGAGGACATTCCCCCGATTGTAATATTAAAATTAATTCTTTTTATCTAACCTAAAACCTTACTTAAAATGTGACGAGCTCCAACTATTAGGATCAACAGATGTTGATATATTAAAATCAACTTATGCTTCAGCTCCATATTTATTTGACACAGATTCAAATTGAGTGGTTATTATTCCAAAAGTGCAGAGCCAATGCATGGAAATGTATTTTGGAGATAGTGTGGAGTGGAGATGGCATCTGTATCTCTAGTTACTTATATTGTTCATTTCTTTAAATTTGAGAAAAGAAAGATACATATATTTATCTTAAAATAGCTTGACCATCTTAATAAAATTGAATTTGAACCGTTCTCTTTTAGTTATTATCATATTATGTTTAGAGAGAGATAAATACAATCTTTTTATGAATCATGATCTTGGATTTCATTGTATATAAAAATTTTGTATCTATATCTTACTAACATAATAAAAAAATGAAGATAAGATGATCTAAGTCCTTTAATAAAATAATATTTATATAACACTAATAAAATAGTGTTATAAATGTCACCAAATTTAAACTTCTTATTTTGATAGTCCGTAATTTTCTTTCTTTTTATATATATTAATGGAACCACTAGGATAAAAAATCAAGATTTAATGCTATAGATGATATCATTTTTAAGTCTTCACCGTAAAAAAATAAAAAATATGTAGTTATCCTTTTTCCATGTTCACCCGTAATTTCGGCGGTCCGTCATCCATGTCCAGGGAACGCGTTTCAATTAACAGGATCCAACCTGCGAATTGAGCGTACTCTAATCCTATTTTTTGGTCAAACCATCGAGCAAGCTGCAGGCACAGACCCCCAGCACCAACTCCAAGGAAAAAAACTTTCCTCTTTAACATTAATACCAAATTTTTATATAAATATTATTGGATATTTTTTATTTAATAATTTAGTTTCTTTAAAAATAATTGAATTTTTAATAAAAATAAATTATTTTTATTAAATTAAATTACTGAATTAAAAATATAATATAATTAATAATATTTATATAAGAGTAACACTTTCTTATAAAAATGAATGAATTCAAATTTTTTAATAAAAAAAGATTTTAATATACAATTTATGCAATGATATATTAATATATTATTAGAATTGATCACACAATAAATCTATCTTTTCTTTAAATTAGATTTTATATGTTATATAATAATATATTAATGACTAAATTTAATAATATATGTATTGATATTCTATTATAATCTTTTTTTTAAAAAAAAATAAAAGGTGAGGCTTTCATAACACAAACGGTGAATAGCACCAAAACTAACTTATTAAGAGGCACATAATTATTTTTTAGAACTCATTAAATTGAGAAGTCAAGATTTAATGCTGAGAAAAATGATTTTTTAACTTTATAATTTCACATGCAACTTAAGAGTGGCAAACATAGGCGGTCCGATTTTTTATCCGAACTTGGCGAAAAATAAATAAGGTTTAGAGGGGAAGTTGAATCTAAAAGTCGGATTTGAATAAAATTTTAAATATTATTTTATAAATGAATTAAATTTGAGCTTACATATTTAAAATTAGACTGACTCATTCTTATATTTTTATATTAAATATTTATTATATTATATATTTAACATATATTTTATAATATAAATTTCAATCATATAAGAATTTTATAGTTACAATCACTATTTTTAGCGGTATAGTTGCACCTATTATTATTTTAAGATTACTTCTATTATGTTTTGATTTGAATTCAATACTTTATGTATACGAATATTAAATGCATTTGCAGATGATTACCACAAGAAGACAAAAGAACTCATGTTATGTTTAAATAAAGTATTTATAAAATGTTGAAAATTTTAAATTTTTATACAATTTAATTTCAACAACTGAAAAGAGATCATTAATTATGTTTGGTTCTCATGAAGAAATAATATCTATTTTGATCAAATTTAGAATTTTAAATTTGATCATTTAAATTTTTTTACTTATAATGTCTAAGTAATTCACAATAATTATCTACTTATTATTAAATATAATATTTAAGCCTATAATACTTAAATTTTTGAATACTTATATTACTAACGTTAATTTTTAAATCAAGAGGTTCCATGCAACATACGGTGAGAACATTGACGCTGGCACTTAGGAAAAAAAAGAAAGAAAAACAACAACAACTTCCCATCATCTCTTCACTTTTTCCGGAGCAAATCATTAGGGCTTAAGAATTGGAAGTTTGGTGCTGGGGCCCAATCAGATGCATACAGACCGAAACCAGAAAGATTTGAATTAGCAGCCCACAAGTAACAAATGGGCTTAAATTTGATTTCAACATGGAATTTGAATTGATGGCCCAAAATATTAAGGCCATTCCATTTTGTTGATCCCAGGTCCCAATTCCTTAACCAATAAAAAAGGTCCCAACTCCATTAACGGCCATGTCTTTTGACTACAAAAATTCAACGGCCATATCCACATCCCTACCCAAACACAACAAGAACCTAAAACACAAAAATTATCCAAAACTAAACTAACATTTACACCTCATTAAATTATTACTAACTAAAAAACTTAAATATTTTCATCATCATCCGTCCCAGCAAGTCTTCCAATCATATTTCCTACAACAACAACTCACAAAACTCACACCAAACATTAGAAATAGATCATGAGCCAAACCCTAATCCCCAAAAGCAATGGAAATTTCCCAATCGCACCCCACTTCAGAGCTATTAAATTTTCTCAATTTCCTTTTACCCAATGACGAATACACCCTCCCATCATCGTCAAAATACCAAATATGCCACCACTCGTGATTAGTACGCTCATGATAGAGAATATTAGCCCTAATGCTCACATAATTAACCTCCCGTAAGCGGTAAAAATTGTAAAACGAACGCCAAATTACTACCCCCACGTCCCATTAATCTCCTTCTCTATTTTCCTAGTGAAGAAAGTGGTTTTATGTGTATGTGTTATATATCCCCATATATTTCTCATATTGTGGACTCATCTTCTCGTTCTCTCTTTGTACATTGCCCATTCCTCTCTTGTATTATGTTTGCCTACCCAGAAAAGATTTTCAAGTCAGGAACTTGCAGCAGTTTTCTACAATCCCCACACCATCTAAGGTTGTTGTTTCACAGAAAAATCAGACAAATAATAGCAGAACCTTGTAAAGAAATCCTCTTCCATAACCTTTCTTTGTCTTTGTCTTGTTAGGAAAGCTTGCAGCAGCTGGGCAACTTCACGATCACTTTGTAAATTCCGGGTTCCCTGTTTCAATCTTGCAAATTGTCATCACGTTGCTTTACAATGAAGTAATGGAAAATTTTCCCATTTTTTTTTAATCTTTTGTTGGAATTTGGTTCCACGGACGAGGTGATCTGTCTCAAACGTTGGGGTTGGAATTCCTGCTGTTATTCCTGTCCCTGCTCATTTTTCCTGGTTAGATCTACTGTCTGTCTGTTGCTTTCGTCTGAATGAGTAACTTGGGTCTGCAGGATTTTGAATTTTATCGGAGCTGGAAGCATGATTTGGTGTTGACGAGGAGGGGTTGAGGTTTTCTTACGTTGTTAAAGATGAAAAGGTCTAGAGACGATGTTTATATGGGGTCTCAGCTTAAACGTCCCATGGTGTCTTCTCGAGGAGAAGGGTCAGTTAATATGGTTTCTTTCTTTTCTCTAATTTTCTGGTTTTTGGATTATTCTTGTGTTCCCCGCTCCTGATCAGATGATTTCATCTTTAACTGAGTAATTGAGCATTTTAATCGTAGGCGTGGTAGGAAATTTGTGAATTTATTTTCCTCTTGTGAAATCTGAGAGTCTACACGTTCTGCACTGTTTGGTTTTCTCATCTCTGCTCCAAGTTTAGTGTTTAGTGAAGCTTTAATGTTTTCATGATTGACTTTGTGGGATATGATCAGATGTTTCTGTCTTTATGTTCGAACCAAATTATGTTTGGCTATACATAATGAAAATCCTGAATTTTAAAAACTATTGTCCTTGCTTAGACACCATTTTTATTATCATTTGTTTGGTAATCTGCCCAATACGTTGTTAATTTTTCCCTTGGTAAAATAATGATGTGATTATTGTGGGAATGAAGCTCGGGGCAACCCCAGATAATGGGAGGAGGTGCTCAGAAACTAACAACAAATGATGCCTTGGCTTACCTCAAGGCCGTAAAGGATATATTTCAAGATAACAGGGAAAAGTATGATGAATTTTTGGAAGTCATGAAGGATTTCAAGGCTCAAAGGTTTGTTCATGTTGTAGAACTTCCTCACCCTTCTTTGTTACCCTTTTCATTTTATTTTTTTTATATATTAAGAGATGAGGATTGATTTGTTTCTCTTGTTCATTTGTAGAATTGATACTGCAGGTGTCATAGCAAGGGTGAAGGAACTGTTCAAAGGGCATAGAGCTCTAATTTTGGGATTTAACACCTTCTTGCCAAAGGGATATGAAATAACACTTCCGTTGGACGATGAACAGCCTCCTCAAAAGAAGCCTGTTGAATTTGAAGAGGCAATAAATTTTGTGAACAAGATAAAGGTAAAATATCATTGCAGTTCTTACATTTAAGGTGCTCTTTATCTGTCTTATAACATGTATGTTCACACCCTGAAAAAGGAAGAACAAAAGTAAAATGGTTAGAACTTAGAAGTCATGGCTGATATTGAGGCTGCTGCTGTTGAATTGAGTGGGTTATTTTTTCTTGTGCAGACTCGATTTCAAGGTGATGATCATGTTTATAAATCATTTTTAGACATATTGAACATGTACAGGAAGGAAAACAAATCCATCAGTGAAGTCTACCAGGAGGTTTGTTTATTCTATGTACTGTTGAGACTAATTATATTTCTGTCGTATGGTTCTGTTCTTCCTTTCCTCTTGAAGGTTGCTAATTATTCTATGTGTTGATCTTCTTCAGGTTGCAACCCTTTTCCAAGACCACAAAGACCTTCTTGATGAGTTCACTCATTTTCTTCCTGATGCCCAAGCAGCAGCCTCTACACATTATACTCCATCTGCTCGTAATTCTTTGCTCCGTGATAGGAGCTCTGCAATGCCAACAGTACGGCAAATGCATTTTGACAAGGTTTATCTCCCTCCATATATCTTCCCCCTCCCTGCCAACCCCACCACAAAAAAAAAAAGAAAAAAGTTAATTGGTTAGCAAGTTAACACTTATTGTATGGCCAGAGAGATAGGACCATGGCTTCACATGGTGAACGTGACTTGAGTGTTGACTGGCCTGACCAAGATAATGACAGAGCTTTGATGAGGGAAAAGGAGCAGCGGAGGCGTGACAGGGAAAAGGACTATAGAGAAGACAAGAGAGAGCGAGAGCAGGATGACAAAGATTATGAGCATGATGGTTTCCGGGACTTAAATATGCAGCGTTTCCCCCACAAACGGAAATCTGGTCGTAGGGCTGAAGACTGTGATGTTGATGAAAATTTTGGCATGCGCCCTATGTCATCCGCTTGCGATGATAAAAGTTCTCTAAAAAGTTAGCATGGCAATAATTTTGATCTTGAACTTAAAAATGTCCTAGTTCGATACTGAATTTACTTTTTATTTTTTTAATATATATAAATATATATATACACACACACACACACACACACACACTTATTTATGCTTTTCAAACAGTGGAAAAATAGATTTAATCTTGTAAGTTTTTTTATTTATTTTCACTTAAAAAAACGAAAAAGAATCAGAAGAAAAAAATTTCTCAATTCAATACTGTAATTTGTAACTCAAAACTTGTCTGTTGGCACATAAGTAACAGACTGGTTAAAATATTATGCTCTTCTATCCTGATTGTGTTATGCATAATTTCATGTATGAAGTGCAATTTATTTGATATTTCTTATCTCAGACATTTAGGCTAAGGCTATATGAAATCCTTCCTTGTTTCACTCAAAAGAGAAATCCCTTTTTGCAATTTTTTGTCTTTTTTTTACTGGTTGGTATTTATAGCTTAATGTTTTCAATGGTTTATTAAATAGCTTCATTTTTTTTTTTTTGTTTCAGGTATGTATAGTCAAGAGTTTTCTTTCTGTGAAAAAGTCAAGGAGAAACTACAAAATCCAGATGGTTATCAGGAATTCTTAAAGTGTCTACATATATACAGCAGGGAAATAATTACCCGACAAGAATTGCAAGCATTGGTATGACATATATGTTGAATTATTAATAGATATTTCATCTGATTTCTCATCATATCCTGTTAATATGGTTGGATTTGTAAAAATTTGTTGTTTGTGTGTTTGACACTTAACATTGGCCTTAAATGAGAAGTAGTGAACCTATAATTTCTCTTGTTCCATACCTGCCAGATCTGGGCTGATTCTTGTGATGCATACCTTGATATATATTTTTACTTGTTTGCTTGTAGCCAGCTTGAAGGGCAATATTCTGAGATAATTATGGTTAAAATAGAATTTAATGGTAAAATGTGGCATGAAGAGGAATCAAGTGTTGTGTTATACAAGGGTGGGAGCTTATCACATGGAAGAAGTGGTTTGTTTTGAGAGTGAGATCAAGTTACCTATTACTGCCACCATTACATTAGAGGAGAATTATCAGCTATAAACAATGATTTATGTTAGTCTTTGGGTTTATTTAGTTCCATCGTGTTTTAATCTTGCCGGTTTGACCTTGAGTTATGGATAAACAATTGTGTATCTGTTTGTAATGTGTATCTAGAAATATCAAATGATTATTTTGGGCAGCTCATTCATTATCAAGGAATATATATTTTCAATGTTACTGATGACTTACTATTATTATTATTTTTAAATATGCTATGATTTTCTATAATAAAAATACTGTGCCTTGATTTAACTTAGCTCCTGCTCTCCAATGATAAACTGGAACAAAGAAAGTGATAGTTGATTTCATATTAAAAAAAAAAAAAGAAAAAAAAAACTGAAAACTTCCAATGATCAGTTCTACTGAAAAGTCAGAAAATGCAGTGGAGGAGAACTTGAAGGGTAATTTTGTTGCCGTGGCTTATTTGCCCTTAGTAACAACCAAGGTTGACCCTACTCCATTAGGATCAATTGGACCACAGATTTATCATATTTATTCTGTGCCACTTGAATTCTTTGAATTACTTATGGAAGGAATACAATGGAATATGTTAACTAACTTGTGAGGAGACTAAAACTTTGCAGGTGGGTGATCTACTGGGCAAGTACCCTGACCTTTTGGATGGTTTTAATGAATTTTTGACACGTTGTGAGAAGAATGGTAGTGTTCTAACTAATTTATGGCATTATGTAAAGTTTAAAATTTTGGAATTGCTTCTAATTATGGCCTGTTCTGCAGATGGATTTCTAGCTGGTGTCATGAATAAGAGTATGTAAAATGGTTTACTTCTTTTTGTTATCTCTTAAATACTGCCCTTTTTATTTTGCCCAAAATCTGATTTTTCTAAATTCATCAGAGTCCATATGGACTGAAGGACATGCATCAAAACCAATGACCATAGAGGACAGGGATAGAGATAGAGATCGTGACAAGGATAATGGGGTTAAAGAAAGGGAGCGTGAAACCCGAGAAAGGGACAAATCTTCTGCGTTTGTCAACAGGGATGCTTCAGGTCCTAAGATGCCTCTATTTCCCAAGGATAAGTATTGGGCAAAACCTATAAATGAGCTGGACCTTTCTAACTGTGAGCGATGCACTCCCAGTTACCGTCTCTTGCCAAAGAATGTATACTTTTTGTTCTCGTCTCTTCTTTGCTTATCATTTTCTAATGGAATGTAATCTTCTACTCACTATGTTTTTTTGCATATTCTTTATGCTCACACAGTACCCCATACCTTTAGCTAGCCAGAGAACAGAGCTTGGTGCTGAAGTATTAAATGATCACTGGGTGTCTGTCACTTCAGGAAGTGAAGATTATTCTTTCAAACACATGCGGAAAAACCAGTATGAAGAGAGCTTGTTTAGATGTGAAGATGACAGGTGAGAGTTGTCCACAGCTTTCTCTTTCCCTTTTAAACTACCTATCTTATCTATTTAATTTCTTTTTTGATGAAATCACAATTTCCTTGTAATTCTGCTTTTTGGTTAGTGTAAATTGCTTAATTATTAAAATATTTATATTTTTCAAAAGCTATCTAAAATTTTCACTTGCTGATGTTTTGTCTATCCTGTCAGGTTTGAACTTGATATGTTGTTGGAGTCTATTAATGTGACCACCAAGCGAGTAGAAGAGCTGTTAGAGAAGATCAATAATAATATAATTAAAGGAGACGGTCCAATTCGTATTGAAGAGTACTTGACAGGTTTGGGATTTTCACTTGATCAATGGAGTTTCTTAGCAAATGTTTGCAAACATGAGTATAATATCTTGATGTTTTTCCAATAATGACAAGTTTCTTTATTTGTCTGTTCTTTTAGCTCTAAATCTAAGATGCATTGAACGGTTATATGGTGACCATGGGCTTGATGTGATGGATGTGTTAAGAAAGAATGCACCTCTATCTTTGCCAGTCATACTAACCCGCTTGAAGCAGAAACAGGAGGAGTGGGCAAGGTGTCGTGCTGATTTTAATAAAGTTTGGGCTGATATATATGCTAAGAACTATCACAAATCCCTTGATCATCGTAGCTTCTACTTTAAGCAACAGGACACAAAAAGCTTGAGCACAAAAGGTAGGACATAGCTTTATCTCTGGTAACATGGATGTATGAAGCTTTTCATGTTTCAAAACTGTAGTGTCACTTTCTTTAGGATGCTAAAATACATGTATCGTAAAGTTATGTTTGAGATCTTGTCTTTTCTGACACGCCTACTTATATTATCTTCCTCTCTGGGTTTGTAGACAAATCTGTATGTAAGATGTATAACAGCATGCACTTGCCATGAATTTTAATTGCTTATTTATGTTGATTGAGACACCATGTAAACATATGCAATTTGACTAGCAGGTAGTATTATTTGAATACAGTGTAACTTTACAATATATGGGATGATCATCATGCAGTGACTCTTTCATTTTCCTTACTCCTTTCTTTTGCTATTCATTTACAGCTTTACTGGCAGAAATCAAAGAAATCAGTGAGAAGAAATGCAAAGATGATGATGTCCGACTTGCAATTGCTGCTGGTAATAGGTGGCCTATGCTTCCTAATTTGGAATTTCAGTATCCTGATCCAGACATGCATGAAGATCTCTATCAACTTATAAAATATTCGTGTGGAGAAGTCTGTACAACTGAGCAGTTGGATAAAGTCATGAAGATATGGACAACCTTTTTAGAACCCATGCTTGGTGTCCCTCCTCGACCCCAAGGTGCTGAGGATACAGCAGATGTTGTCAAGGCTAAGAATAATTCTGTCAAAAGTGGTACTACAAGTGTTGCAGAGAGTGATGGTAGTCCTGGTGCCGGTGCCGCTGTAATGAATACTAAAGAATTAAGTACTTCCAGAAATGGGGATGAGATTATTCCACTAGAACAGTCAATCCCTTGCAGAGCTTGGCAAACAAATGGGGAAACTGTGATTAAAGAAGATTGTCTTGATGCTGACTGTAGTGCACTGAAGACTGGAACTGTGGGCAATATTATGGGCCATGACAAAGTGCGTAGTAGTGCATCTGTGCCTGATGAAGTATCAGGAATCAACAAGCAAGGCCATTCCTGTGAAAGGATAGTGAATGCTAATGCCTCACTGGCCTCTGGAATGGAGCAAAGTAATGGAAGATCAAAAATGAATGATGCATCAGGTTAGGAACTTGCTTCTAGAATGAGGACACTTCTTTTTAGTTACTCTATCATTTTTCTTAAATATAATCTAGTTTATCCATTGATCTTCAATTCTGAACTTTCTGAAAATGACCGGATCATTGAGATGCATCTCTTCTCTGCTAGGGTTTACAGCTACTCCATCTAGACCCAATAATGTTGCTGCTGATGGAGTACTTGATTTGCCTTCATCAGAGGTTTGACTTAACTTTTTGCTGAGTTTATATCAGCATATTTTGAAGTTAATTCACTGAAAAAGTTCTTTCATCATTCATGGCTTAGGGTGGTGACTCTACAAGACTGGTTGCATCCACAAATGGAGCAGCCAATGATGGCATCAAATCCCACAGATACCAAGAAGAATCCGTTGGGCTTTTAAAAAGTGAAAGAGAGGAAGGTGAATTATCTCCAAATGGAGATTTTGAGGAGGATAACTTTGCTGTTTATGGAGATGCCCGTTTGGAGTCAGTGCATAAAGGAAAGGATGACTGTGTGAGACGGCAGCAGGAAGAGGAAGTCTGCTGTGGTGAGGCTGCAGGAGAAAATGATGCTGATTATGAAGGTGAAGAGAGCCGTCACAGATCATCAGAGGACAGTGAAAATGCTTCTGAAAATGGTGATGTTTCTGGAAGTGAATCTGCTGATGGTGAGTGTTCCCATGAAGAGCATGAGGACGGGGAACATCATAACAAGGCTGAGAGTGAAGGTGAGGCTGAAGGGATGGCTGATGCCACTGATATTGAAGGAGATGGATCACTGCCATTTTCAGAACGCTTTCTACAGACTGTAAAGCCTCTAGCAAAACACATTCCTCCTGTGTTGCATGAGAAAGAAAGGGATTCTCGAGTTTTTTATGGAAATGATTCCTTTTATGTGCTTTTCAGGCTTCATCAAGTAAGGATCAGTTATATTGACTGAATATATAGAGGTCTGGAGCTTCTCATATTATTATTATTATTATTATTTTTTGTCTGTTAATCTGACAGACATTGTACGAGAGGATACAATCAGCAAAGATCAACTCATCATCTAGTGAACGGAGGTGGAGGGCTTCAAATGACGCTAGCTCTACTGAACTCTATGGCAGGTGATCTGCCTCAGAAGTGTTGCACTCTATTACAAACTTGAAGTCTTCCATGAATACTACAAGACTGACAATGTCTGTTGTGCTACAGGTTCATGAGCGCCCTTTACAGTTTGCTGGATGGTTCTTCTGACAATGCAAAATTTGAGGATGACTGTCGAGCTATAATTGGGACACAGTCATATGTCTTATTTACATTAGACAAGCTGATTTATAAACTTGTTAAACAGGTAGGCTGCATAAATTCTTTTCTTTTTGCCTTCTCCTTTCCATTTCAATTTTTTTTTCTCTCCCTTTAAAAAAAAAATCATGAAAATACATCTTCACTTTTTTCAGCTTCAAGTTGTTGCCACTGATGAGATGGATAACAAGCTTCTCCAACTTCATGCGTATGAGAAGTCAAGAAAACCTGGAAGATTGGTAGATATAGTTTATTATGAAAATGCCCGTGTTCTTCTTCATGATGAGAACATATATCGTATTGAATGTGTGAGTTAATTTGGTTAACTTATCAACTTGTATTTGCCTTTGTATGGAGTTGATATAAAGTACTATGTCCTTTAATTTGTTCATGGTAAAAATTAAAATCACGTCAATTTGCAGTCATCTGCGCCAACCCAATTATCCATTCAACTAATGGACTATGGGCATGATACGCCTGAAGTGACTTCTGTGTGTATGGACCCTAACTTCTCAGCCTATCTGTACAATGACTTCCTCTCTCTTGTTCCTGAGAAAAAGGAGAAATCGGGAATTTTCTTGAAGAGGTACTTGATAAGTGGGAATTGAGGAGGATTGGGGGTGCGGGCATGTACTGTTTGCTTCTGGCTAATATTTTAGTTGTTTTGTTTTTTTTGGTTCTTGCAGGAACAAACGCAGGTATGCCAGTGGTGATGCATTTTCAAGCCAGGCCATGGAAGGACTACAAGTTATTAATGGTCTGGAGTGCAAGATATCTTGCAATTCATCGAAGGTATTTTGTTATATAACTTCTACCATTTGCATATTATGTGAGGTTATGCAACTCAATTTTCCTTACATACTCTGAAGTTTCAATTTTGTCTTGATAGTGGAAGGTTCTGTAAGATTTGGTTGATACCTGCATCTGTGTTTTACTCCATTACGTTTAACAAGTAAAATAGATTTAATTCTGTGTATTTTTCTGTTATGTTGCTCCTACTCTTGACTAGAGTAGGATATCTGTTTTCTTATCTTTCTGATTTGCTGCTTTTTTCTTTTATCCTTGGAACACATTGCATCTTGTTAGGTTTCTTATGTTCTAGACACCGAAGACTACTTATTTCGGATAAGACGGAAAAGGAAAACTATGCATCAAAAGGGCTCATGTCATGAACAGGCAAAGTCTTCAAACATCTGTTCAAGCAGAGTACAGCGTTTCCGCAGATTGTTTTCATAAAAATCAGTTTTGAGCTAGACATGGTATGTGCACCATTCCTTCTATGGCTACTTCTTCTATTACAAGCTTCTACATTACCACAGCACATGATCTCATCAAAATTTCTGTCACTGAAATTGATACTTGATGCTCACAAATGTTGATGAACAGTGTTTTTTCCCTAAATGTTTGTTTTCTTACGATGAAAGCATCTGATCAATACACGTTGTTTGCCCTTGTTTCAGTAGTTTTTTGGATGCATCATTTACAGAAGCACAAGATGAAAAGGATGGTCACGGTGCAGGCCGTCCAGCAAAAAAAGTTCTTATTTCAATCATTTTTTTTCTTTTCCAGTTTTCTCACATTTCTATACCAGCAACCAAATAAAGCTTACAGAAGAAGAGCTGTGGCGGAGGCGGTGGTGGTTGTTGTATACTGTAATTTGTGGCTTATGAGTCACAAACTTGTAAATAGGGGTAATTTGTGATGTAACCAGGCAACAATTTCATTTTATTCATCCCTAATTTTGTTACCTTTGGTAACTACAACCTATTTTTATTCTCCTTGGCAAGTACCCTGTATTTTGAGGTTATTGACAGTTGAAATGTTTTGTGGCTGCGATTGGCCTCCAGGTTCAATTAGCCTGTGCATGAACACCCTGGTCCACCTGATTTTTCCTTTTTTTTCCCTCTCCAAATTAATTTAACATACAATGTTTTGACATGACTAAGAAACTAATTGCGATCGATTTTTTTTTTCTTCTCAATTTTTTCCAATTCAAGAAAAGTAAAGAAATAATTTTTTATTTTAGAATTCACAGGTCTTTCGTTTTAATTTAAAATTTTATATCTACCTCATTTCAAAAAATGAGTTAAAAGCACCCATCTTTAAAAGCCAGTAGACTTCAGTTCTGGTGGGAGTTGGTGCATATTTTGACCTAATCAGGAATCCAATCTAACATATCTGTAATTTTGCAAATTCTGTTGAAAAAGTGCATTTGAATAATATATCAGATTGATAATATTCTAAATTATGGTTCTATTTCATATAACTAGTTAATAAGTTAGTTTATAATTGATAAGTTATTTAGTAGTTGATAAGTTAATTTATAATTGATAGGTGATAATTGATAAGCAAATTAAAATATTTTGTAAAATTAGTTGTTAAATTAATTAAAATTATAAAATAATATAAAAGGATATATTAATTAAAATATATAATTAAAATAATTTATATTTATTTAAAAATTAAATTATATTAATGTAATTAAAAAGTTTAAAATAAAAGTATAATTTTTAATATTTAATTAATTATATTTTATAAATTTATATATATATTTATTTATATAATTTTTATTTTATTATTTATTATAAAATTATAATTATTTAAAATATAATTGAATATATTTTTTAAAAATTACTTAAATTTGTATTATAAAAGATATGGATTGTAAATTAAAAAAAAAAGAATAAGGATAGATTTGGAAAGAATTTAAAAAAATAGTAGCTTATAATTTATAAACTATTCTGAATAACTTATTAAATCAAAACTTATAAATTATTTGGAGGAACTTATAAATTAATACGAGAAATAATTCTACATATTAACTTATAACTTATTAATCAAGTCAATAAAATATAAACTAACTTATTTGTTGTGCGAAACGAAATCTATATTATATAATGATATATCAATAGTTTAATCTAATAGAGTATCAATGTATTATTACATTAATTGTATACTATAAATTTTGCCTATTATGTATTGTTGTAATTATGTTCAGTAATGACCATTGTGGGTGGAAAGTTTTACACTATTGATAATAAAAGGGTGTTATACTATTAAAAAAACAAGTAATTGGGTGTTACACCATTTAAAAAAGGTAATTAAAATTTTTTGGTGACAGTAAAAAGAGTCTAAACCATTTTTATTGGGTTCCTAATGATCATGTGAGTGTGAGCGACTACTGTGTAGTTAGAACCCCAAACTTCAACAAAGGCTGTACTAATTTGTCTTTTTATTTCTCCTTTTCTTTTATGTTGAATGGCTATCTTATCAAAACCAAGTGACAAGTTTGCTTCGCTGAGGACTTATCTCCATGGAACATTATTGGATTATGCTGAGCATAGATTAAAAAAAAACATAGTAGAATTATTTTTATAATTTTTTTTATAAATTCTTATAAAAAGTTATAAGTCTTTTACATTTTTGAAAAAAGTTGATATAATTTTTTTATGGAAGAGATAGTGAACATTTTTGACAGGGTTAAAATACAGTTTTGTTAATTTTGTAAAAATATTTAATTTTTGAAGGATGATGTATGAAGTGTTTAATTTTTTTTTTTTGCTAAAAAACTGAAATTTTATTAATCAGCCATGCATGTGAAACATGAAGAACAAAGTCCTCCGTTATGGGAGGAATTTGGGACAAACTATTTGAACCCCTCTCAATATTACTTGACGCCTACATTGCCGCTTCATGTGCTGCCGTGTTACAAGACTTAGGGTACCATACCAACGACACATTTGACCCAGCACTATACTAAGATTTCCCATATTGAAAAACTACTGATTCTCTCCGTGAATAATAGTTATGTATTCTTTCTTTTTTTATTTTTTTTTTATTTTTTTTATTTTTTAAAAGATACAGATGTAGTTTTTATTTTAGAATTCACTATTTTTTTATTGGAGTCCACAATTTAAAAAAAAATCTATATTTATGTTTTTTCAAAATTTACCATCCTTTTCCTTAAAGGAAAAGGAGGGAGATCTATTTCCATGGACAATCAACGATACCAAGAATAGCTTCCACGACAATTTTAGAATCACATTCAATAAAAATTTTAAAGATGTAAAGAGCTTTCCAAATTTTGTGAAACTGAAGCCTCCGAAGCTTGTGCAACAGGTCACGCCAGGTTGCGTTTTATATTTATTATAGATTATAGACAGAACTCATTACAAAATTGTTAATTCTTTATAAAAATTTATAAAATATCGAATTATAATTTTCATGTCAAATTTCATAAAAATCTGAAGTCTCACAAATATGCAGGAAAGTATTTATGTGTGTTATATTATATTATATTCATAAAAAGGAAAAAATATTTGTTTTTTTATCTAAATTTTTATTAAATTTCAATCTTATTCTTCAAATTTTATTTAAAATAAATTTACCTTCTAACTTTAACAAAAAATGTGCAATCCTCCTCAATAGAATAATATCTAAAATTATGACACCTATACCCATGAGTCATATTCTTATATTATTATAATAAAAAGTACTCTTCATCCTTTAATTTTTATTGAAGTTTCAATTTTATCTCATAAATTTTATAAATTTATTCATATTGCAGCATGTAAAGAGGACGTGTGGAATTCTAACTATTTTTGACATTCAAATCATACAAAATTAATTCTTTTAACTCAAGGTCATTAAACTTGTTATTTACATTACTGATTAAAAAAATAATACTTAAAAATATAGATATGGAAGAAAGTAAATTTTTTTTAAAAGAGAGGAAATTATTTTTTCTAAATTTTTTATATTTAATATTAAATAAATAAAATATTTTTTAAATATTTATGACTATATTTTATAAAAAAATAGAAGCTCAAGTTCACACCAAATTTCGGCTGAAAGAAAAAAGCAACTGCTTATCGAAAAATGTAGAAACAATCAATGATCTCAAACGACAAGAGCACACCAGTGATCCATATTTAGTTATCGGATAAGATATAATCTGTAATGGAAAAATTAAATATACGGGATAAGATCCGGGAAGAAATTGGATGACTTTACATAGAAAAGGACTGTAAACAAATTTGTTAAATATTTGACAGCAACCATATAACTTTATATTCTCCACTAAGAACTTGATACTAAATACTCTAATAATACATAGTCCCTTACTTTAAATACTCTAATAAAATATTTGCCGGTAATTTAGTATGGTAATATTTGATGTTATTATAAAAATTTTATTTATTGTTATATCATTTATTCAAATTTAAAATTTTGTATATATATTAAGTGAATTATCATTCTTATTATTATCAAAAATAAAAAAAAATATAATCTTTTACTTTAAACTGGGATAGTGAGATTTTGATTTAAGTGGCATATAATAATTTTTTTAAAAAAATTATCATATATATTAGAAATGAAACAATAATTTTTTTTTTTGTGAATAATAAAGGTTTCAATTTAAGTAGCGTCTCATATTCTTTAATCGTTCAGCATTTCCTTGCATTTTAAATTGGTCTCTTAGTTCACTCTTAGAAACGTACAATAATTTAAAATAAAAAATGGAAACAGCCGTGACTTTCGTAGCACTTTGCAAAATGTGTTATAGATAATTAACAATTGGTCACTCCTATATATAAAAATTTATATAAGGAAATAAGTGTTTTGTTTTTCTATTTATTTTATTTTTGACAATAAACTTGTGAAAAATTTAATAATATCCCCACAAATCACGCCTGCAAACTCAATATTCCCAGCAGAAAGTTAGAGTCAGTTAGAGTTTGAGTTTCAGTGATGAAACTATGAAATTAATTAAATTTGCTATTTTAAAATTAAAGTTAATGAAAGAAAATGCAACAAAACCCTAGTTCTGCTGTGTAATACGATGGCATCACAGACAGAGACTTCCGACCAGAAAAAATTGATGAAGAACTCTACCATGGAGATGGTCCAGTTATAGAGGAGCACTAAAAAGGTAAAGAAGAGTGAATGGGAGTTTGAAGGTAGCACGTTTGGTCTTTATCAGTATGGAAATGTGGTTGCTGAACCATTAGAAACTGAGTTAGGTTTGGCTGTGAGGCATAATTACAAAACTATACTATTAGGTACAAGTGACAAGGGGGAAGAGGATGAGGATACAGAAGTGGAGGAGAAGGAAAATCTCTCTGATTCTCATAATCCTAATGAGGAATTAATTGTGATGAAAAGGGCGAAATTTAAATGGTGGATGAGATTGTGGAAGAAGGGAGGATATGAAATTACTTGCTTATGAAAGTTCTATGTCGTAAGGTGGGTTTTCGTTTCTTGGAAAGAAAGGTAACTCAACTTTGGAGAGGTGCTGGAGTATTTGAAATTGTTGATATTGGGTATGACAGTTTTTTAGTCAAGTTTTCATGTAAAGAAGATAGGGATTTCACTTTAATTGAAGGTTCTAGATGATTTATAACCATTATTTGGTGGTCCAAGAGCGGGTCTTGAATTTCAATGCGGCTAAGACAATAGTTGAAAAGGTTGCAGTATGAATTTGGTTCCTAGAACATTTGATGGAATGTTATGATAATAAATGTTAGAAAATAATTGGTAATAGAATTGAAAAAAATTATAAAGGTGGATTTTATGATTGAGGAAAGAGTAAGGGGTAAGTATGCAAGAATGTATGTGATAGTTGTTCTGAATAGACCTTTGCTTTCGTAATTTAGAGTTAGTGGAAAAGATATAAAAATTGAGTATGAAAGAATGCACATTATTTGTTTTAATTATGGAGTGTATGGCCATTATAAGGAAGGTTGTCCTATAAGAGGATTTCTAAAACTTTTATACTTTGACTGAAACCTAGTTTAGATATTTAGGAGGTCAAAAATGGTTATAAAGTTGAAACTTTATTTCTATTCAAGTTAAATTAGTTAAGATTTTTAAGCTATATCTGAAGCTTTGGAGGGTCAATTAATATGAAATTAACATCTAAAGTTAGCTAAAATTTGACCTAATAAGTTTTATCTTTGGTATTTAGCAAAATCATACTATTTTGGTAGTCAAACCTAAAATGCAAATTAAGTTACAAATTTTTACTATAGTGAACATTGTTAATAATTTAATTTGTAAATTGAGTTATGGGCTTCTAAATTAGGCAATGCCTCATTTTTTATAACATTAAGAGATATATTTATTTGGTCCATTAGGTTTTATAGTTAGAAAAATTAGATTTAATGGTTTTGTGCCCCAAGGGCAAGGATAACTCTCTAGACAGCAAAAATTCTTTTTCTACCTTTCTTTTGTAACACCACCATCAGTAGCTAATTTTCTACATTAGTTTAGGGATTTAGTACTCTAATTTGGTTTAATTTTAAGACTTTTTTTCTTAATTTTACTTTTGACTTGATTATCTTTTCTTTTTCTGCTTTTATTGTGAATAATTCTTAGATAGTTTGTAAATTATAATTGGTTAGTTAATAATCAGTTGTAGTTTATAACTAAACAACTAGTTGCAATTAATTATCGCTTATAGGTTAGTTATGATTGATTGAAATTAGTAGCAATTAGACTTTGGTAATTTGACTTATAAGTGAATAATTAGTTGCTTAGAGCAAATTGGCAATTTTTATGTCTAAAGTTGTTAATTCGGTTTTAACCTTATTCTTAATGTTTAATGCTATATCAATTAGATTTAAGTACGTGTTTTGAATTGAAATCAGTAATAGAAGGTCAATTTAGTTACTTGTTCTATAATAATCATTATTAGGAACTTTACATGATTCCTGTCAGTGTCGAGGTAATTTTTCAATGAAGTAGTTGAATCAATTGTAATTTTATTAGAGGCTTATAAAAAATATAAGAATAGGAGTGTGAAAAATATAAAAATATTCTATTATACTCTACTTTAATTTTATTTTTATTATTTTATTTAAACTACTTTTGAAAAACCTTCTATTTTTATATTCAATTTTCACACATTGAATTCTAATTCTTTGGATTTAACTTGGATTCACCCTATTTATGTATTAGAATAGCTTCAATATCTATTTTGGTATGTGACAACAAGCATTAGTGGTTTAAAGGTAGATAAGAGGGATGAAAGGGAAAGTATCGAAATAAATAATTGATACATAGGGGAACAAAAAGAAAACTTTAGATGATGTCGATGTTTTTAGCTCACTATTCATAGCTTTGAATAATCCAATGTTCATGGAGTATAGGGAAATAAGGAAGAACATTAAAGTTGTGGAACAAGTTGGGCATATAGTAGAGCCCATTCATGGATAGCTCGTTTTTATCAATTTTATAATGAAAAATGTAAGAAAGCTATATACTAAAAGAACAAAGGGGATCAACTTGTGGCTAAAATATTTCTTATTAATGAACAAACTAAGAAGCCTTTAGAAGTAGCATGTAAAGATGCCTTTACATGTAAATTAGAATGAACATAGGAGTTAAATAATAACACTAGGGATGTAAAGGTGATGGTTGAGGAAAGATAAAACAACATGCAATCCCACATTAGTGAGCAATTCCTATCTAATATACAAAGTGAAGAAAGGAAAAAACTCACTTAACAAGATATTTTTTAAAAACCCATGAACCCTTAATAGAATAGAGATTATTGGAGATAAAGATAATAGTGAAAACAAAGATCTTAATATTCTTACTTAGAAACAAATATGGCAAATTCATCATCTAATGGCATATTAGCCTTTAGCTTTTGCACTTTTGAGATGCAAAAGGATATTGCTTAGTTAGGTTATGTTTTCCTTTCATTAATGATAAACAAAGTCATTGTTTGGAATTATAAAAGGGTAGAGAAGTCAAAAAATTAATTGAACGCAATAGAATTGGTATAAAAGTATAAGTAAATGTGCTAGCTTTGATAGAAACCAAATTTCCTTTTAAAAAATCCATTGAGATTTTTAAACAATTACATTTTGATAATTTTTTATTAAAAAAGATCAGTGTTTAGTTGGAGGAATTTGGGATGCATGGAAAGATTATTAAATGAAGTTATAGTTGCAACATTGTTATTCTCAATTTATACATCTTAAAGTTCAAGTAGCTAATGTAGAAGACTAGTTCCTTTTATTTTATCCTTTTTTATTAAATTAGAGAAAAGGGTTGTAATTAGTTAAGGAATCTAAACGTCTAAGTTTAGAAGGCATGGATCATGGTAGGTAACTTTAATGACATTATAGAAGGGCTTAAGAAAAAGGGTAGAGCTTAACTTTAACTAAAAAATGTCAAATTTTTGCTAATTGGATTAAAGATTGTGGTTTGATTATCCTCTAAGGGAAAAGTATGATAAGCGTTTAAGAAACTAAATAAAGCTCTTTGTAATGATCTAGAAAGAGTTAAATTTCTTGATGCTATTGTAAAGGTTTTTCCTTCAATATATTCTGACCATCACTATGTTTTGATTAATTTAAATGGTGGTAAATATAATTAAAGGAATTGACTTTTTAGATTTAAAGCTGTTCAAATATCACATGATCATTTCTCTCATTTTTTATCTAATAATTGGAAAGATGATATATCCATTAAGAGTAACTTGTTTCATGTGTGGAATATGCTTGTTACTTAGAATAAAGAAGTGTTTGGTGATATTAAAAAGAGAAAATCTAAGTTGATGGCTAGAATTTATGGTGTACAAAGGGCTATGCAAAGGAAGTGGCATACTTATCTTAGTTTAATTGAAAAGATAATTTAAAGTGAGATGGGTGAAGTTCTAAAACATAAGAAAGTCCTATGGTATAAAAAATTTAAAGTATAATGGATTCAAGATGGAAATTAAAATACTTATTTTTTATCATACAAAAACTATAATAAAAAAAAGAGCTAAGGAATAACAATGTTGAGGAATGATGATAGTGATTGGATGGATGATAAAGATCAGTTATCAAGTTTGGTGAAAGACTTTTACTAATAATTATTTTATAATGAAACTTCTTTGCCTCAAAGATTAGTTTTAAATATTAGTTTCCCAGGAATTTAAGCTAGAGATCTAGCAAAGTTATTGGAAAAAGTTTTTTTTCAAAAAAAGCTAGAATTTTATTTTAAAACGAGAGCAAAAAATCCTTCAAAGGATAATAGGTTTCTTGCTTTTTTTTATCAAGCTAATTAAGGTAGAGTAGGTGAAAAGCTCTATGAATTCATTCATGCTATTTTTGAAGAAGGAAAGGATTTATAAAGTATTCATCAAACTCTTATAACTCTTATCTCTAAATAGAGCTCCCTAAATTTATAAATCAACTTTGTCTAATTTCTCTATGTAATGTAAGTTATAAATGTGTCAAAAAAGCTCTGATTAATAGACTTAGATGGATTTTGCCTCAATTGGCCTATTTTTATCAAGTTAACTTCATTCCAGAGCATTATATTCAAGATAATATCATTATGGTGAGTGAAATCACCTATTCTATAAATAAAAAAATCAAGCAAGATAGGCTTTATGCCAATTAAAATTGATCTTCAAAAAGCCTATGATAAACTTTCATGGGAATTTATTGCTAATACAATTATGAAGAATGATTTTCCTAAAAAATTAAGGTAAATAATTATGAATTACATTAGCTTATCTTTTATAAATATTCTTCGAAATGGATCTAGATCTATGAATTTTAAACAAAAGGGTTAGATAAAGGGACCCTATGTCTTTATACCTTGTCATGTTATGTATGGAAAATTTAATTAATTTAATTGAAGCGCAAGTACAAGATAAAGCTCAAAAAGTAATTAAATATGGTCAAAATGGCCCTCTCATCTCTCATTTAATGTTTGGAAGTGACTTATTATTGTTTACTAAGGCTTTAATGGATCAAATTCAAATTATAAACTTTTGCCCTCAAAGATTCTGTGTTGCTTCATGTTAGAAAGTTAATACTTCTAAGACTAAAATTCTTCTTTTTTTTTATAAAAATTTTCCTAATGATTTAGCAGAGAGAATAAGGAGTTAGGTTCTCTGCCATAACTGCAACTGCAGTTGGGCAGGGAACCGTAGATTTGCCATGGGCCCCATGCACTGTGTGTGGGGCCCATGGCAAATTAAGGGTCACCTGCCCCAACTGCAGCTACAATTACGGCAGGCGATCCCAATTTAGAGAATAACTATTTCTAGTGGTTTTTTCTCCTATAGATGATCTAGAAAGGTATTTAGGTATTAAATTGGTATTTATTGGTAAAGTCAATAAGCAATATGATAGGCTAATTGATAATATTAGATTTCAACTTGTGGGCTAGCAAATAAGAACATTAGCCATGGTGATTAGAGTTACTTCTTTATGATCTATGTTATCTTCAATTCTTATCTATCATATGCAAATAGGTAAGCTACTTATAAGTATATGTATTGTTATAGAAAAATTATAGCAAAATTTCATATAGGGCTATTCTGACAATGATAAAAGAGTCCATACTATAAGTTGGGATATTATGTGCCAAACTAAAAGTTAGAAAGGACTTGAATTAAAGAAAATAAACTACATGAATATTGCCTACCTTATGAAATTGTGTTTCCAATTATACTTTAGAAAGGATAGTCTCTAGATAGATGTTTTTAAAGATAAATAGGGTAATAGAAGGGGTTTGCTTGAGAATTTTTTTAGTAGTAATAGACACTTAGCATTTTAGAAGGATTTAATTAAAGTTTGGAGGGATTTGATAAGAAATATGATATGGTCAATTAAAAATGGTAAATTTATAAGCTTTTGGAATGACAAGGGGTTGGTATGGATAAACTTTTAAGCTAATATGCCTTTCTTCCTTTAGATGATGTTCAAATTCAAGTGCCCATTTGTGATTTTATTGTTAATGATAGGGATTGGGATTGGGATTTTGATTTTTTACAATAAATTCTGCCATTTGCTATTATTTAATGAATTCAAGCAATTTATCCTTTACAAATAAGTGTAGGCATAAACCATTTAATGCAGGTTAGAGGTAATGATGATGATTTCATAGTAAGCAATGCTTATAAATGCATTATAGGTTGTAAATGAAGTGAAGGAAGAGATTATTGGAAGATTATATGGAAGATAGAAGTTCCTTAGAAAGTGTGATGATTTTTTTAGCAAGCATGCCATAGTAGACTCTTGAGAAATAAGTATATTGCTAAATAAGGTTTGTGTTCAAAATTTTACAGATGTTTGATGATAAAGAAGAAAATGTATTGCACATTTTATGTGACTACTAACTAACCTAATCAATCTGGATTCAACTAGTCCCATTTGAGCATACAATAGAGTTCAACCTTTTGAACAATATTTCTTAGTTTAAGTTTGATTTAGCCAACAAAGGCCTTAAAGTTTCTTACCGAAATTAGATGACTTGTTAAACCATTAAGCACTATTTTCTTTGGATGTAGCATAATAAAAAAGTTCAAATAGAAGACTTTTGTTACACTCTCTTCAATTATTAGTAAATTAAAAATTATTTTATAAAAAAGAATAACTAAGACAACTAAAAAATTTAGTTAATTTAGAAATTTTATTTATAAAATATTGAATAAAATAAAGTTAATAAAATTAAGAATACAGGAATATAAATTTAGTTAAAATGTGATAGGAAAAAAATTTATTAGAATCATAAAGTATAAATTTTTATACTGATATAAGTGAGCGTATAAATATAGAAGAGGTTTAGGAATAATTTTTTGAAAATGCCCCCAAAGCACTATTTCCCTCATTTTTAGCATTAAAAACCATAACATCTCTCATTTCTCTTTATCTCTCAAATTCTCTTGACTTTCTTTACATAATCTCTTTCGCTACTCCATTAATTAAGTAAGGAAAACTTTAATTCTTCTTAATTTCTCTATCTAATCAAGGTAAGAACATTTCTTTCATTAAGAATCTTTCTCATTTCTTATTAGTTAATGAAAAAATTTTAAGATTTATTTAGTTTTGTTACATATTCTAAGCCTTAACTCTATAACTCATAAATTTTGATATGACTATATTTAAAAAATCTTTAAACTAACTTCCTAACATCCTCTTTCATACAAAGTAAGTGGATAATCTAGTTAAATTCATGAATTTTGTAATTATATGATTGTATTAATGAAATATTAGTTGTTATGTGATTTTTCTTGAAACATATTTGATTAGATATGATAGGAGTAATAAATGATGAAGAAAGGTGATATGAGATGTCAAATAGTTGTATTAATGATTGTATTAAGATTTGGTGTGTAATACATGTGTTTGGATGGCATTTATTATCAATGAACAATGAAATTTTTGGAAAAAAAACTATAATTTTTATGTGTGAATTGAGTTTACAATCAATTGTCGTGGTCCACAGGCAAATCTAGGCGTAATCAATTCTCCTTATGTAGATATAAGTTTAGGATAGGTAAATTAATTACGCAATTGATTTACCATCTTTAGAATTTTATACCGACTTTGAAAAGATATAACTCTTTTGTTTTATGCTCGTTTCAAGTGAATAACCTATTTTTGAAAATATAATTGAGTCTACTTTCAAATAGAATTGTTTCAAATTAATATCTTATATATATATATATATATATATATATATATATATATATATATATATATATATATTAAAATATCACTAAAATAATGAGTAAAGGTAAAAAATTTAGGATTTTTAAAATGAGCTTTTCATGTTTATTTTCTAAAAAGCTTAATACTTCCAAATCTTAACTAACTTAAGTGAATGGCTAATCTATGAAAAATTATTTAAATCTACTTTCACATGAAATAAGTTTATAAATAATATTTCATAATTTTTAAATTATCTATAAAACACCATTCAAAGGTCATAATTATAGTGACCACATAGTAAACTATATCCAACCTATGTTACATTTTCATAATTTATAACAATCTAACATGGGATGTTTGGTTTTCAAACATTAAAGATAGAGTGATTTATAATAATTATAAGATAAGTATATAACCAGGTAATCACGAAATAAGAAAATAGATATTATATGATATAGTATGTGTTATAACAAATTTATTACATTAACCATGAAATGAAATATGCTAAGAAATATTTTATGGATTGTATATTATGATATATATGAGTGGTTGTAGCTATAAAATAAGGTATGGAGGTGTTGATATATATTGTTATGTACATTGAAATTGAATTGTTATTGCACTAGGTGGAGCTTAAGTTCTAGTGTTTAAATTGTATTATAAATTATGCCACGAGTGACATTGAAGATGAGAAATATAAAGGGGGTGATATTGTGAATACCGAATGAAAAATTCTTTGTGATATGTTTGTGAAGGTATAAGACAAATCTTAGAGGGACAAATATGAAAAGTTTGTGAAGGGTAAAATGTTAACCATGGGAGATAAAAGGTGGGTGCAGGCATTTCTAATTATCACTTAATGCTTTAAATGTGGCATGAACTTAAGTATGATAGCTTATAAATGTTATGTGATTCCTCGACAATAGAATGAAATTGTCAGAGCTTCAAAGCTATTTAATACTTAGTTACAAATGTGTTCAACTATAATAAAAATTTTGTAGGAGGATAATTTGGTAGGTAAGCTTTTATGATTTATTTGTTATTCTTATAGATTATTTATTCATTAAGCCTCAGACTCACTCCTTTGTAATTATTTTTGTAGATTCCAAGGTTGAATTTTCACATCTATCTCCTCAAAGCTAGATTCCATGGGAGTTCATTAATAGTAGTATGGTAACCCAAGATTTTGTACATTAGATATTTTAGAGTTTATTTTTTCATAAGCTTTGGTAGAGGAAATATTTAAACCAATTTTTCATGAGCTAGTTAGACTAACTTATCCTTATTTTAGAAGGATTATAACTAATTTCTCATGAGCTAGTTAGACTAACTTATCCTTATTTTGAAAGGATTATAACCATATCTAATTTTCTTATCTTTTATAGAACCCTCAATGATTTCTAATGAATGTCCTTTTTCTAAAGTACCATTTTATTTTGTATATCCATCATACTTGTTAAATGGGAACAAACTAAATAACTAGAAATAGGCTAATGGAAACCAGAAAATAGGTTTCATGCTAGTTACAATCGGATTAAAATCATGTCAACTTTATTCATCCTTTACATCCTATGAAAGTTGTTAATGAATATATTGAGGTTGTTTTTTCTATTTACTAAAGCATGATAATGCACTTCATAATAAGGTTAGTAATATTAAGGTTTCTTGGCAACCTGATCTTGAAGATTAGGTGAAAGTTAAAATAGATGAAGCTACTAAATCTAGTTTTAGGCTAGCAAGTTATGGGAGAGTAATTTATGATATATTTGGCAATGAATCTATGGTTTTACAAAATCATTTGGATATTATTCTTCCTTTTTTCATGGATTATTAAGGAGCTATTTATGGATCATAGGTAGTATAAAAGTTAGGATTTGGGAAGGTTTTTTTAGAGTGTAACTTTAAAACTCTAACCCAATGTTTATGCAATCCTAAGGGTAAAAGTAATGGGATGATCCAAAATATTTAAAATGTATTAAAGTTAGATTTAGAGGTTAAAATAATAAACATTTATAGAGAGGGGAATATTTATGCTAATTGACTAGCTAATCATAATCTCTCGCTGGAAGCTAGCATTACTAGATACAACATGGTCTTTCCATATCTTTATCTTGTTGATGTTTTAAGAGTTTTTATGTATTTTCTTAATTTTCTTCCTTTTTTTAAGCTTTGACTCTTTTGCTTTAAAAAATATAATTAAATTTGCTATTGTGATGAACTTAGCACATAAAGAAAGGGGTAGTTAGAAAGAATGTAGGAAAAAATATGTTTTTATTACATTTACATTTTTTAGACATATAACATATGAACTTGTAAAATAATGTAACTATAGCCTAAAGAAAAAGGAAAAATCATGCAATAAAGAGACTAAATTGACTTAATTAGTAAAAGTGGCAATCTATGTACATATGTTAAATTGTATCCAATAAATCCATTTTATTAGACACCTAATTTATTTAATAATTTTAATTAGTAAAATTTCTATTTTTTCCTAAAAAAAGGAATGTTTATTAAAATTACAAACAAACTACAATGAGATGTTAGCACTATTCTAGAGAATGAAAATGTCAATAGTAAGAAGAACAAGAGACATCCTTCCTGAACCTTCCCTAATTACCTGAACAACCTATTTTACTATCTCATGGATATTAACATTACATTTTCAAAGACACCAAACTATAAATAAATTAGGATTCATTTATAAATATCATGTAATACCTCAAATTAAAATTTTAAAATTTTATCATTTTATATGCTCGAGATATCTATTTTAACTAAAAATGATAGTTAAATTATATTTTAATTGACTAAGGTTTTGTTCTTGAATTTATTTAAATAATTTCTATAAGGATAGTTTCATAAGTGGAAAATATTTTAATAAGAGTGGGTATAATAAACTAGGAAAATATATGTTAACGATAAATTGTTTCCAAAGTTTAATAAAGTTTGGAATGTTTATCTTTAGGCATTTGAATTTATCAAGAGCTCAAAGTATTTAATAGGCATGAATAAATCAAATTCTTAAAGTATTTGTTGTCTTGATGCATAATTTGTTTAACTTAAAGGATTCATGATATTTAATGTGATATTCTTAATTGTATTAAGTTACTAAAGGAATTAGTGGAAAAAATGGAAGAGTTTAAAATTAGAAATGAACAACGATGATTTAATATGATTAAAGATTAGGAAATTAAAGATATTAGGTGACTAGGATTAAAAGAAATAAGGATTGGTGATTAGGATAGGTAATAGAGATCTATTAATAAAAGTGGCTAAGTTGTGTAAAAAACATAGAATCAAAACTTGGAGCTCTTTTTCCTTTTTATTTCCTTTTCTTTTTAGCTTATTGTAATTCCCTTTCTTTCTTTCCTTTTTCTTTTTACTTCTCTTCTCTAGCTTGCATTCCTTTTTCTCCTCCGTTTACTATTGATGTTTCCATTATGTTGCTGTTAACACTAGTGGTTGTCAGTATGAGCATTTCCTTTTCTTGCATCATTGATCAATTAGGCATATGGGAGGTAGAGAATCTAGACATCTTGTAACACTAAAAGCTATTGCCTTCTTTTGTTTTTGTCAAAGTTTTAGTGCTATTTCCATTGTCATTAAGCTCTAGCTAGCCACTAAAAGGATAGGTAAGTTGTTCTATGCCATAAAACTTTAATACTTTTAAAGATTCAAGCATGATTTAAGGAGCTCTATTTGAAAGGGTTTTAAGATATTTAAGGATAACTTTGAAAAATAAGAAATTTATGCTATAGAGTGTTAGAATAATATGATTAAAGTCTCTTTAGGGTATTATAACTTAATATTTTAAATGACTCAAGCTTGATCTAAGAAAACTCATTTTCATGTACATTTAAAATATATGATAATGCCTTTGAAAAATAAGACTTTCATGTTATAGGATAATCAAATGATATGATTAAAGCCTATCTATGTTGTTAAACCTAATATTTTTGAATGATTTAGAGTTGAGTTAAGGAAAATACATTTTTATACATGTTTTAAGAAACTTAATAATAACTTGAAAATATAACAATGTTACATTATAAAGTGTTAGAATGACATCTTTGGGACATACCTAAATCATTAAGTTTTAATATTTATACTTAAATGGTCTTAATCCAAGAAAAAGTCCCTAAAGTGTAAAATTTGGAATTTGGTTTCTTTAAAGTGAAGTTGAAAATATTAAGAACTAAGTGTATAGTGTTATAATATAATAGGATTTGGGCCTTCTTAGAGCATAAAGCTCTAATATTTTGATAATTTTATACTTGATTCAAAAAACCTCTATTTATGGAAATCTTCAATGTCTAGGTGATAATCTTAAAAATATAAGTGATGATATAGAATGATAGATTGGAATGAATAAAATCTTTTTACAACATTAAGTTTTAATATTTTTACTTGTATGGTGATAGTTCAAAAATCTCTAGGCATATTTTGATTTTAAAAATCGATATTAGAAAATATAAGCAATTGATGATCTAGAATATTTATATATCATGAATTGAATTTGGAATTGTAAGACTACAAAGGAAATAAGTAATACTTGTAATTTACCTTTGTAAAAATCGCAAATAGGAAGATAAGAGAAGGATGAACTTGAATATTATAGGACTTCTTGAAAATCATGGACAATATTAGGTAAGTATATAGCTTACCATAAATTAATATTTCACTAAAATTATCAGTTAAATGGTATGTTTCACATTTCCATTTATTAATTTGATTGATCGCTTTTGCTTTCATGTATAATGTCTTAGACATGTAACTATATGATTTAAGGATACTAATGAGTAGAAAGCTAAATTTCGATATATGCAGTTGTGTATTTCACAGTAACATTTAGTTGAGTAATTAAGAATTTTGATGTATGTGTATATATATATTTCTTTATGGATTATTATTGATATTACCTTATAGTCACGCAAGAGAGGTGTGGAATTGTTAATATGAAAATGTTTTCATACTTTATGATGTATATATTTAATGAATGTTTATGGCACTTATATACATTATTTATGTATTTTGATATCAATTCATGAGGATAAGTTAACTATCTACTTTGTATTAAAACTAAATTATAATTATGTTGTGTAAAGCTAATGCTTTTAATGTATGAGATTGCATTGTGAATTATGTCACAAGTGACATTGAAACTATAAAATTTGATTAAGGCAATGATGTGAATATTTGATGAAATTTTTTTGATAATATAGTGGGTAAGTTACAAGGCTAGCTTGGGAGGAATAATGATAAAAAGCACATGTAGAATATAAAGTTAATTTGAAAGTCAAAATGTGGATGCATGTATATTCATTATAACTGCTATATATTAAAATCTACTTGATTTAGAATACTTTAGTTCGATGTGATTATGATTGATCCTTATGTCACGACTCAAACCCAATCATAATCAATGTGGATCCTGTTATTCAAATCCCATCATCCTTGATATTATTTATATTAAATCTATCCATCAGAAACATTTCTATTTTCGTAGGGATCTAAAATTTATTTTAAATTTTTATAGAAAAACAAACAAAATTTTTCTTATTTTTAGATACTTTTCAAGGCTATATGCATTAAATTATAAAACTTATAACTTTTAATATTGCATGATTTCAACATGTATAATATTTATACAAATACAAATCAACTTCATTTTTAATCCTAATCCTAATCCAACTATCAAAATCTTCTAACAAAGCAGTTTTGATTCTCTATAAATGCAATGAAGCTTGAAAGCATTCAATTTAACTTCAAAATATTGAAAATAAAACAAAATAAGTTACAAGAACTCAGTAAGCATGTATCTACTACAATAAAAAACCATTACCAACCATATTCTTGGATTTTATAACTCACAATATCAATTTTTAAATTGATGCAATTACTTACACATAGCTTAAAATACCTTTTTTCACATCATATTTCATAATAGTCTCAATCATTCGTTTTACACAATATAGTCACAATTTCACAAGTAATCCATTCCAAGTAATCATCAAATTTTGAATAGTCAGTAAGGCTTAATCATAATTAAATCATCTCAATCACATCAAACAGAAATATTCAAGAGCAACTAGATTTCCATTTATAAAATAATAAATAATAATATAATAAAAATATGCATCCATTTTTTCACTCTCACGTCAACCTTATACCCCTCACAAGCTTTCTATCCTTATCTCTCCAAGATTTGCTTTATACCTTCCCCATTTTATTGTTGGGAATTTCTCATTTAGTATTTACATTATCATTGTATCACATTGCTCAATTTCAAGGCCATTTATGGCATAATTCGCAGTATAATATGTACACTAGAGCTCAACTCTACATATCATAATTTCAATGAAATTTCATCACAAGCAACTACTTTATCATCACTGAGCAATATCAAGGCATATAATATTGTGTGTGTGTGTGTGTGTGTGTGTGTATAACAATACTACCATACTTTTTTACATGACCACAATATCATTCACACCTTAATACCATTCACACTATAATTTTCAGCGTACAGATAATAAGAAAAACTTAATCACAATCAATTTACTATCAGTAGTAGTATCATTATCTCTTTAGGCATAGTTTATTGACATTCATTCAACCCGATAATCGTTACTTTGTTACAAACATTATTTCCATATCATTCATACATAACCATAAGGATGATTTAATAATACATCATGATCCATAATTATACTTTTAAAAATTCATGGGTGAATAAATATATGATTCTCATCATTTATAAGAAAAATTATAAGATGTGACATTCAAACAAAATAATATTAAGACATTAATTTATAGTGGGATATATACTCACTTAAGAATGCTTATTTACTCTAAAGATTCTTGAGTGTTCTGGTTTCACCTTTCTAATCTTCCTACTTCATAGTTTACAATAATAAATTATAACGACAAATATTAATACCACTCATTTTCTTTCCATGCTTACTATTTCAAGTTCTAATCATAATATATTCATATTATAACATTTCAAATCATAATTTACTCATCTTTAAATATTGATACATAAATCAAAGATTTGCCATAATATGAAGATTTTTTAATTACGACCACATGAGTAAAATATTAAAACTTGAAGCTACGATAAGGTTCTATTAAAAAATTTAATATGATAAATTATAACTATATTAACATCATTCATTTCCTTCCCAAATTATTATTTTAGGTTCTAATCAAAATATTTTAATCTTCTATATTACAATTCTATTACCTATCTTTCTTAAGTTCGTCGTAGGAAATCAAAAATATATTATAGTATAGAGATTCTTAAATCAAAATTATACAGATAAAATATTAGAATTTAATGCTATATAAAAAATATATTCACTCCACTTTATTATTTTATATCATTGCTTCTTATGTTTATAAAATTATCATAAGGAATCTAGAGCTTTGTCATAGATGTAGGTTCTTCTGAATCAAGCATAAAATTATTAAATTATTAAAACTTTATGCTTCAACATTACTTTAGTAAAATTATTTTATGAATCCATACTTACTTTCTTATACTCTTAACTTTTTTTTAGTAAAATCATCAAACCCCATTTCACAACCTTAGGGATTTCTTGGAGCATGCATGAATCATCCATAGTACTAAAATATGACACTCTTTATACACTTTAATTATATTATCCTAATATTTTATAACATAAAAATCATATTTTTCTCATACATCATCATATATCTTAAAATTACATAAATAGGTTTTTCTTCATATTATCCAATCCAGCAAAAATCAAAGAGATTTTATTGCATATATAACTTTACCATAACTCAAAGAGGTCACTAGCAGCTCACCGGCACCAGAATCAAGCTTCATCATTGGCGAAAGAGAATCCCGAGCTATCTTGTTGTGCATGGAGCAGTGCAACTCTAGTTCTACTTTTTGCCACTTCCTCATGCCATCCACGATGGCAGTTGGCTAAAGATAGCAAATAATGATGATGGGGTTAGCAAATGTTGGCAGGAAGAGCGGTTGTGAGTTATTCCTCCAATTCAACACCTCTTTGTGTAGAACTAAGCAAAGTAGCATTCATATTACGTGGTAATACTAGCATTGCTAATGTTGAAAATAGCAAAAGCATGCTAGAGGGATGGAGCAGCAAGAGAGTGTGAAAAGAAAGAAGGAAAAGAGGAGGAAGAAAGGAAGAAAAAAAAAGAGGGGAAAAATAAAAGAGCTTTAGATTCCAATTCAATACTTTTTATGTTACTTAAACTCATCTCCATTAGGAGATATTAGCCCTTTATTTCAACTAAAGTTAATCTTAGCTATCTATCCATTTTAAAAACTCATTTTCATAAAACTCCTATATTTAAAATCCCAACTCACTTTTTTTCGATCCTTTCCCGATATTTTTGGAATAGACTAATCAATTTGAAAACCCTAAAAGAATAAATATTTCAAGCTTTCATAACTTTCAAAAACAATTTACCACTTACAAGCATTTGATTTAATAAATCTTTGCACTCACAATTATTAAAATTATTTTCAACTTATGAGAAAATTCTTATAAAAAATATTTAAATAAACTTTGAATTAATATTGGCTAATTAAATATAATTTAAACATTATTACCAATATCACATTAATACCTAGAACTTTACAAAGAAAAAAAAGTTTGAAACTAAATATTAATCGAATGAATAAAATTCCTTTATCTTTCTCATTTAAAATAAATACATCAAAGCATTGAAATTTATAAAATTTGAAATATAACCTGGGGTATTACACCTTATTAGCCACTTGAAAGTTTGATAATTACCTAGAACAGATTGCATATGATATGGTAACAATAATGTGCAAGTTGAATGGTTAAGATTGTCATGAATTATGATGTAAAAATAGAAAATTTAAGCTATTTACATGTAAGTATGTTAACCTAATGATTAGTATCGTGAGCTATAAAATTTAGAAAGTTAGTTTGCAACTATTTCTCTTTTACAACTTAATTAGCATTTAATTGTTTGATGTAATGGGCTTTATGTTTAATTGTGGTGAATATATGCTTATTAAATTCTCATAATTCGTTTCTTTTTTTTTTTAAATTTTTAATGTTTCTAGGTTAAAATAAATGCATTCGAACTTCGTTGCATTTATGAAGAATTAAGGACTGTCTAGTTGGAAAATTTTGATAGTTGAATTAAGAGTGAAGTTAGTGAAGTTTGTATAAATATTATGTATATTGAGATTGTGTAGTATTATGTGTATTTTGGGTTGTTGTCAAAATTTTCAATATTACAAGTTCTGTATTTTAGGATATGTGACTCTCGAAAAATGTTTAAAAATAGAAAAAAATTTATCTATTTTTTTGAAAAAAATTATAATGAAATTGAATCTTTACAAAAATAGAGAAATTTTCAATAGATAAAATTAATATAAATAGTGTTAAAATTAGGTAGTAGGATTCACACTAATTATGATTAAATTCGAATTGTGACATATTGACAAGTGCAACCATAGGGTGAACCCTCCAATGGTTATCATATCAATTATATCATGTAAATCGTCAACAGTAGTTCGATGTTCACTTTTTAATTATACTTCTTAACCTTTAAATTAAAAGATATCATAATTCGTTTTTGTATAACTAATAACTCTATTAAATTTGTGAGTGCATATTTGAAATTATCTTACTAAAGTATGTTTGATAAAAAAATTTGTTATATATTTATTTAATAAATTTAATTATTTATTATTCTTTATTAAAAATATATTTAATTATTAATTAAATATTTTATTATCATTCCCTTAAAATATAAATCTTGTTCTTCTATTATATATAATTAATTTTAATTTAATTATTAATTTTTAAATATTTTTAAAATTTTAATATAAATTTTTATGTGAACCGAAATTTTAACTCATTTAATTTATCGGGTTCTATTTATTATTCATTCGCAGTATGCGGATTGATTATGATTGTAGCGAATTAACGGCCCTAGATAAGGGTGATAAACATAGTGCGATCCAACTCAAGATGCTGATTCACAGTCACTATCAGTAAAGCACACTGTGGGTCCCACCCAGGTGTCTCCGTTCATTTGAATCTATTTTTTAGTACTTTGATCCACTCATCTTTAGGAATTTGCCCACTTCGACTATAAAATAATCACATTTCATTTTCTACTTCAATTCCTTCACAAAAAGATGACCATCAAATAACAAGTTTCCACAGAAAATTGTCCCCATAATATCTCCATCCGTTTGATACGATGCTCGTCTTTGCTGCTTCCTTCAGGTTTTATTTAGATGAAGAAAAAGAAGATAAAGTATAAAGAAAATTTAAATTTTTTATTATTATTTAAATAAAAAATAAAATATATAATTAAAATTTTATAATCAATTTGAAATTTAAATTTTTCTTATTTAATTTTTTAATAGTTTAAAAAATTTCTGTCCTTCATTTCTTATTTTTTGCTTATTCAAACAAAGGTTATTTCCAATTTGGACAGAATCTCGACGAGGATTTACTATGAAATAAGGTCTGGAATTCCAAAAAATATTCTAATATTATATTAATACTAAAAATTCAATATTATAAATATTTTTATGTGTGTTATTTATTCTAACTCAACAATATAATTTCCTCGAAAATAATTATTTTTTAAAAAAATAGATAATTTTTTGTTACATTATATTATTGAGTTAAAAAATAATATAAATGATAATAATTATATGAAAATAATATTAAATTTTTAATATTACTATAATATTAAAAGTTTTCTTGGAAATTCGACATCCGAAAGAGGAAAAAAAATTATAAAACAAAATCATGCAAATTTGGAGAGTTGAAGCGCGAATCTTCTGAATCTGAGAATTGTTCGGTCCCCGGAGGATGAGAGGAAGAGGGAGATCAAGAGGAATAAAAGGGAAAGAGACGAAGTGTTTGTAAATTTGTGAAAGTTTTGAACCTAACGTAAAAATATAATATTTATTAATTAATCATTATATCAATATTTAATAATTATCATTGTTATTATTTTTTTTTATAGTGAGAGTGTCTAAATTAGTAGAAATATACATTTAAAAAAAAAAGAAAGATTGAAAGTATGCACAAAAATACGAAACCTTCGTAAGCAACGGTGTCACCTCAATCAAAAAATTCTTGGCATAATTATTAGATTTACATAACTTGGAAAATCAACATCAATAATCCAACGGCGGCTGAACCTACACGGCTGATTTACCCCCGTACTGTTACGGAACAAACTATTTCCATAGGTAATGCTTTTTAATTTTTTAAAAGAAAAAATTTAACGAAAATGTTGTGAAGGACGACGTCTTCTTGATGGAAGGCGTCGTTCGCCCTAACTTCACCCACATTTTCGGACGCACTCAGCTGCATCCAATCTCAAGTTGAGGTTTTTATGTTCTAATTCATTGATAAGTGATTAATAAATAAAAAATAATTATTAATTTTTGTTTTTTTTATTTTTTATTTATTATATTTTTTTAAAAAATATTTTTATTTATTATTTTAAAATTTTAATAAAATTTTAATTTTTTAAATTTTATTCTTTATTAATAAATATTTTATTATTCTATACTTTCAACTCATTTGTTCTTATTTTTTTATTCTATTTCTCTATTTTTAATTAATTTAAATTTTTTGCATAAAAAATATTCTTAAAAAGTTTATTAAAAATAAATAAATTAAGTCACTTTTTTAATATATGTAAAATTAGTTAATTACAATAGATAAAAAGAAATAAAAGAAATATTTATTTGTTAGATTTACAAAGTTCATGTACATTAGAAATTTGATTTTTAAAATTTCAAAATATTAAAAATAATAGAAACTAGTAAATATCCTTCGTTTATAGAAATGACTATAATGCACCACTAGATTTAAATTTTAAAATAAATAAATTTAATATATAGTTAGATTTAATGATATCATAATCTCTCCGTCTATTTATTGTTTAAAAAGTAGCATTACTCATTAAAAAAAATGTATACACAACCTTATTGTTTAAAAGACTTATATTTATGATATTTTTATTAGAAATTTAAATTAATTATAAATTATTTATATACATGTTTTTTAAAATTTTAGCAACATAATAATTAATTATTATAACATCTTTAATAAATCATCCAATACAATACATATTAAAAAGTTTTAGATTTTTTAATACTTGTTTAAAAACATTGCATAAAATTTATAAAGCTTGTAATGTATCGAGAACTTTCAATGATTAGTTGATAGAAATTAAAAGAATGGGCAATGCTTCTCACAAAGGAATATATTAAAAAATTTATAATATATGAAAAATATTAGTTTTTAAATATATTATAACTTCTTCTGAAAGTTGAAATTTTTTAAAATGTTATAATCAGTAAATTATTTTTTACATTATGAATTATGAAAACTTTTTAAATTAAATTTCTCTTTGGAAAATATATTATTTTACAAAGTTTTATAATATTATTAAAGATTATAAATATTTTAACAATTTTATGGTAAGCCTTGCATGTTTAATATGTATATACAATTTTTAAAATTGTGTATTGCAATGAGTACATTTATAATATTTTCTAATGTGTAATTTTTTTTAATTCCAATTTTTATTTTAATATCCCTTAGCTAATCGTTAGCTTTTTTTATTAGATTATACCATAATAAGTTTGGTACAAAATAATGTAAATTTTTTTTAAGCATGTCATGTAACAAGTTTCTTTTTCAAAAAATGTTATACGAATGAATTAAATATTATAGAACTTTTTTAAAAAATATTTTCATAAATAAATTACAATTAACTTCAATATTTAGTGAATTATGAAAATTTTAAAAGATATTTCTTTTAAATGAATCTGTGCAATCCTAATTTGAGAAGATGTGAATGGACAGCAGGTATTACAGATTGGGTTAAAGTATTGAATGGGATACAAGAAAAATGTTTATATATATTTGATAGTCCAGAAAAAGCACATAAAATTGTTAGGTAAACAGTATTTTAATAAATTTTTATTTGATTCTAAGTGTGTTTATAAACAAGAAAATCCTAAAAAATTATTTTTCTTAAAAAATCCAATAAATATTGTAAGTTATAATTATTTATTTATTAAAGCGAAGGACTTCTCAAATAAATTATAAACTATGAATATAATTTTATGTGTTATTTTGCATATAAAAATAAATAATAAACTGTTAATTTACTCATTATATTTATACAAATAATTAATATTATCAGTCGAATGAAATAATTATTAGTTAATCATTAATATTATTACATAATTATTAATATAATTAATTGATTATCAAAAATTTCATAATTTTCATGTTACCCTTTCATAATAAAAAAATGGCGTTCTCGACTCCTGACATTTGTAAGCATCAGTTCCGAGGTATTTTTTGGGCGTGAAAAGAAGGATGAAATATAGTTGCAACTTACAACCTTAGTTTAACACCATGTTCCTTAAGAATTCAACGGTAATTAAAATTCAACAAAAATTTGGCTGCATATCTATATGCTTTTCTTGTTCGCTTTCATGTTTTTTTATTTTTAATCCATTTTTTAATCATTTGTTATTTATATAAACTTAAGTAAAAATATTATTGTAATAATATAGTATAATTAAAATATTACCAAAGTAAAAAATATTTAAATAAATTATAAAATATACATATATTTTTATATATATTTTTATAAATAATTAATTAATAATAATTAATTAATTTTATTAAATATATTATAAATTAATTAATATAATCAACTAATTATTAAATAACAAATATTATGAAAGTAAAAGGGCCAACATCTCGCGGGGGGTAAAACAAGGCTTTTACCTTTTCCCCCTTTTTTTTAACCCTTAATTTGTTAGAAAATACTTTGCGCCACTTTTATTTGGTTATTCCTAGCCCACAACTGGTGGCGCAAAAACGACAAGGAATTTTCATGAAAAGCTGCCTTTTTCAAAACTCGCTGATTCTGCCTTCATCTTCCCTTCTCAGTTCTCAGCCGGAACCTAGCCCAAATTAGCTCTTTAAATCTTTAATTTTTTTGATTTTTCGTTCTCATAGATCCGCATGGCTCTTTCACGCGTAGCTTCTTCTTCATCGGCTCGATCTAGTCTCCTGAAACCCATCTCAGTGGCTATATCCTGCACCCCTTCTCTCCGGCGTACCATTTCATCTGCCGCCGATGATTCCACCACTCTCACAATCGAAACATCCCTTCCTTTCACTTCTCACAATTGCGATCCACCCTCGCGTGCCGTGGATACCACTCCCAAGGAGCTCATGACCTTCTTCCGCGACATGGCCCGCATGCGGCGGATGGAGATTGCCGCGGATTCGCTTTACAAGGCCAAGCTGATCAGAGGGTTCTGTCACTTGTATGATGGGCAAGAGGCAGTGGCTGTGGGTATGGAAGCCGCGATTACTAAGAAGGATTGTATTATCACCGCTTATCGGGATCACTGTACCTTCATCGGTCGGGGCGGAACTCTGCTTGAGGTTTTCGCGGAGCTTATGGGTCGCCAGGCTGGGTGCTCGAAAGGGAAGGGGGGTTCTATGCATTTCTACAAGAAGGAAGCTGGGTTCTATGGTGGACATGGTATTGTTGGAGCCCAGATTCCACTTGGATGTGGTTTAGCTTTTGCTCAGAGGTACTCTAAAGATGAGACTGTGACTTTCGCTTTGTATGGTGACGGGGCTGCAAATCAAGGACAGTTGTTCGAGGCGCTTAACATGGCTGCGCTTTGGGACCTACCTGCAATTTTGGTCTGCGAGAATAATCACTGTAAGTAGTTTCGTTAATAAAAGTAAAGGTAGTTAATTGAATTGAAGGTGCGTGTGCATATTTACCTATGTAGGTTCTGGTATGGTTTGTGGTTTAAATTGACTCCGCTCTGGTTGACAGACGGTATGGGAACAGCAGAATGGAGAGCGGCTAAGAGTCCTGCTTATTACAAGCGTGGGGATTATGTTCCTGGACTGAAGGTGACATGAACAATTGGTGTTAAAGGAATTTAGTTCCATCTTTAAAATTATTCATTGCATTGATTGAGAAAATCAATTGTACTTATACCCTATTAATTCTGTCTCCTCATATGTGAGGCTAGATTTGTATCTGGTTTATTACCGAGTAAAATTGTACAACTGTCCCATATCTTTGCTGAGCTTGCAAATAACTCAAAAGAGGTTTTACACCATTAGGTCAAACTGTCCTATGTTTCTGGAAACATAATTTTGAGTATTTGGATATGGCAGGGGAGATAAAATTAGTGATATAATTGTTTTATAACAGATATGCTATATCGGTTAGACTGGTCTTGGCAGGGATGTAAACTCTTGAAGGGAATGATATCTTCGGTGCTTTCCTTGTTCTTCTTGATACTTCCGTGCAGTCTACTTTTTACCTATGCTTTTGGAGGCTGATTTTCTTTTCATTTATTGATCTCTGAATATTTGTGAATCGGGAGGATTGTGGCTATTTGTTGTACTATTGGTATGGTCTAATGATCTTTACTAGTTATATTTGAGGTATGTAGATTGGGGATATGCAAGCCAGTTTGCACGTACATGCATATGTTAATTGAATATATGGCATTTCAGTCTATTCAGTATGCTTTTTGGATGTTATTTGATGAAGTTCTGTGCTTTGTGCAGATAGATGGCATGGATGTCCTTGCCGTGAAACAGGCATGCAAATTTGCAAAGGAGCATGCTTTGAAAAATGGGCCTCTTGTGAGTAAATTTATTTGCTGCTTAATATTCTTGAATTTCTTACTCATGTTAGTTATCAATTATATGTTACAAGTCAGTTATTCATATCCTTATTCATGAAATAACCTATTTGACCTGTAGGATATAATTATGGCTATTGAATTTGTCACTAAGCTAGAGTTAGGGCCCTGTCATGTACTGGGTGTCATTCCATTGTTTTGAATGTCTGGCTTCTATAAAATAAAGATGGTTCTGTCCTGTGGTTTTAACCCCCAATGACCTGCTTATTTTGGCCGATTCTATTTGGGAAGAAACTTACTCGTTATATTCAATATAAATAATTAGCTAGTTAATGACAGGTGCAGCTCATCCAACCAAGAGTTTGGCCCTGTCGACTTAATAGTGTAATGTACTTATAAATATCACCTGCTTAGTAGCATAGTACCCATTGTGGGGCATGTTGAATTTTCTTCCTCAAGGTTGTTAACATTGGCTGACCCATCATTGGAGGATACTGGGAGATTAGTTATTTGCATAGACTGTTTGGGTTACTATGAAAGAGTGTTGTATATGATTCTCATCTTCAAATTTCTTTAGTCGACTTTTGTCTTGGAAATTCCTCCATTTTTTCTCTCATCCTAACTAGGCGTGAGATATAGCTGATTTGCAAATGTTTTCTTAAACAGAAAGCTGATCTTGCAAAGTTTGTGTCAGTTGGCAAGTAATAATCTAAATAAGAAACTGCTGAAAGCAAAAGGGTTCTCCCACCTCTTCTTAAGCATTTGCATTGTTGTTTGACTTGTCATGGAAAGGAATAATTTTTTTCTTTAAGGTATTAATATCTGATCTTTATCAATCATCTATTCGCTGTACTTGTTCACTATGAAAGAATTCATATATCTAAATGGAGCATGTGATTTATAGAATGTATTTTTTTTTTTGGGCTGAATTGGTCATTTTTAAATTATTTGCTTGGATGTAAAATAATGCAATAATATGTTGACAGGTTAAAATTAAAAAATTACAGTTTTATGTAGAGTTATTGATTAATCAAGTATGTTCTCCATGAAATACTGATTGATGTTTCTTCCTTGATTTATTTGTTCAGATTCTGGAAATGGATACCTATAGGTACCATGGCCACTCCATGTCTGATCCTGGCAGCACATACCGCACACGTGATGAGATTTCTGGTGTGAGACAGGTTTGTCACACTATCTGCAGCAAGCGTTATGTTAGTTTTATTAGAGGCATTTGTCTCATTTTTTTTCTTGGCAAATTTGATTCTAGGAGCGTGATCCAATTGAGAGAGTCAGAAAGCTGCTAGTGGCTCATGATATTGCTTCTGAAAAGGAGCTGAAGGTGATTCGATGGAGTTTTATTTTAAGATTATTCATTTCATTTTTGAAATCATGATTTATTCAGGATCAGTTAAGTAAAAATATTTGTCTATCATGTTCATGTCTGTGACCAAAAGTCTACCTGGCATCTCTCTCTCCTTTTTTTTTCTTCTCCCTCCCCCCCCCCCCCCCAAAAAAAAAAAAAAGGATGAAAGTACAAGAGTGGAAGTATGGTCTTCATTTTGATGTAGGACTCTGCATTTCTATAGTGGACTATAATTTTCTGTGTCAATTGTTTAAGGGTCTTTCTTTGAGAATTTGATTATATGATTTATATCACAATAGTTATGTTGCAGTTAGAATCCTTCTAGTTATAATGAGTCTTGATAGGCTAATATACTGTCTACTTTTCATCTGTATCTTTAATATCCTTAACATGGATAAATATTTTGAATCTGATGCTAAAGATATGAATTGAACACATTTCTTGCAGGACATTGAGAAAGAAGCAAGAAAAGAAGTTGATGAAGCTATTGCTAAAGCAAAGGTGAAAAACACTTCTTCTTCTTTTTTTCTAAATTATTTTACCTCTCTTTTATAACTGACTATCCTGAATATTTATATCTGTTCCACTGGTTGTAGCTTTTTGAACTCTAAATGTTCTCTTGCTCTTTTCTGGTTTTCAGGAAAGTCCAATGCCGGAGCCTTCTGAACTATTTGCTAACGTATATGTCAAGGGGTTGGGGGCTGAGGTATAACTATTTCATCTCTTATCATTACTCACTATGCTTCCTTTTTTACCTCAATACTCTATATTCTTGCTTGGGAATTGGGGAGTGCAATCCCTAATTTATAGGATCATAAAAGAAAAGGGTCTAGACCTTTGTTATTGGGAGAATAATGGGAGTTGTTGATTTATTTTTGCTAGACAGTTATATTTCGATGTTATGATTTGAATCTTTAAAGGATGGATGGAAAAGGACATTCCGCTGCACTCACTCACAATTAAGCCATTAAATTTATTGGTAGTTTTTTTTTTTCTGACAGGTAACATTTTCTTATATTCTTACGGTTCACGGTTTTCCTTTATTGCAGTCATTTGGGGCTGACAGGAAAGAAATTCGAGCTAATTTGCCATGATTGGGGTGTACCGGATCAATCAAAACAGCAAAGAATAAAAGATTCTACGATAGCATGTCATCTCTTAGCCTATTGCTTGAGCATTCTCTATCTGTATATGAAATTGATTCTTCTGTAGCTATGCGGCAAAAACTAATGTATTTTGCTATTAATTGGGGAGGAACTAACATCACTCTGATTAATTATGTTTCATATGAACTTTGGTATTATTCGAACCTTAGGAGGCATTTTTTGCTTAGTTCCCATGAAACTATGTCAAAATGCTGGCATACTTTTGCAGTTTTGCCATTAGTGTTATAGGTAATGGTTGGATTAAGGACCATTTTTTGGATATCAACCATTGAGGTTTCTTCCTTCCTTGAACATTTTCATGCTGCAGCTTGCATAATAAATTGTTGAACGGCCTTTGCAGTTTTGGTTTTGATGGTACTTGTGTTCCTTTTATGCTTTGCTGATGATGGTGGTGGAGTTAACAGATTATTTGCAATGACTGGGACTAAATATAGAGGAAGTAACTAGACCACATAAAGAAGGGAGATAGAAAAGAGAAAAAGTGGGAAAAAGGAAGAGCAGGCACATACTACAGGAAAGAAAAGGAACTAAAGCAGCAAGATAGATTCCATTCGTAACAAGACATCCTAAGTGAGGTATTTCTATGGGAGTGAAATGAATGAATTATGATTATTAGATCTTTTTTAAGTGGTTGTGTGCTTTTAATTATATTCTAATATTGGTTGTCAAATCTTATATTTGATGATCATGATTATTTTTTTATTTTTTATATAAAAATGCTTTTTTTATTTAATATACTCCACTCGATGCTCCCTTTTCTTCGATAACTAACGTCGGAGGGTATTGCTTCCATTCATGCTTTCCTGCACGAGGCAGTACTACATTGTTTCCTAACTTGTAACCTCCAATCTTTGTGATGAGTTTTTTATGTGACAAAGCTGCAAATCCATTAATTGAAGTTACAGCACCAAAATCTTTTAGAATTTCATATCTCTTATAATATAAATATGATTATAATTAGTTATTAAAGAGAAAAATTCATTTGAGTTATAATAATGTGATTATATGGCTGATCCGTCACCATTAAGAAAATGGTGCACATACAGAACCCCAATTTATTCATATTGGGCCTTTCTTCCCTTGGAACTTCTGGTTTTGAATCTCAGGTCCCCTAGACAGACTCATTTATAATTTGAAATAAATAATACAATTTATATATTGCTCATTGTCTAATAAATTTAGTCTATTGAATTAGAATTTGAATTTGGATCGAATCGTAAGACGTGACCTTTGAATGCGAAGGTAACCGGAGAAATCACATGCAAAGATAGCGGGGATGGAAGCTGTTCAAACTTTACAAAAGCACGCTCTGCTTCACGGGGGACCTGACCCCTCTAGATATCAATTGATGAGTAAAATTGCCTTCCTCAACGGCCTTACCTGTGAAACATTAAAATCCCAGATGACGACAAAACTGCGTCGTCAGATGCATCTGGTTGCACCATTAACCATCTATACCGTCACTCAGGGAATCCTATGCCCTCCCTCGAAACGTTGAAACTTTCCAATTATCTTTCAAACCTACATGTTCATCTGAGAATGAGGGCAAGAGCAATGTTAACGTATGTACACGATTCACTACTCTTAGGCATAAAAATATTGCTTGGCTCTCTCTCTCTCTCTCTCTCTCTCTCTTACCCTCCTCGCACACACACAATGGGTATATCAAGTAAAAATAATATTTCTATATAAAATATGAGAAGTAAATCTTGACAATCAAATTTTACATTGATAATTAGAATTAAAATGTAATTAGAAGTTAATATGACCACTTAAAAGTATCACATAATTATTTAAAAAAATTACATAATTTTATATTTTAATCCTAATCCTTTAACACTAAATTTGATGGTCATAAATCATGAATCACAATTTACTCCTCTTACTCTTGTACTCTTACATAAGAACATTCCTTTTATTTAATATGCTTTGTGCACAGATGCGCATGTGTGTAAAGTATATCAAAGAATATTTTTATAAAGGAGTGAATAGTGAATTGTGGCCACATAATTTTGTATTTTGATCCTAGCATTTCAATGAATAATTTGATGTCCATATTTCATTTCCCTCACTTGATATATTCTATGTATACAGTAAAAAAATTCAAATATCTAAGCGCTCTACGTCAAAACTTTACTGTACATTTAATGGATTCTAAACAAATCAAACAAAGGCAAATTCAGAAATAATAAGGTAATTTACATTGAATTTTAGAATCTTATTTAAGTTTGGAGTCAATAAAATTGTGAATGAAAAATATAAACAGTATAGACCATACGAATGTGTTATGTCATAGTGACGAGAAAATTTGATAGTCTGCTGCTGCTATTAGATTCAAGTTTATGCCTCCCTTTTCAAAAGAAAATTGTAAATGACATTATTGAAAAGCTAACAATACATCAGATTACAGTCAGTAGTCACCAACTGGCTCAACTCCTCCCACCAACCCCATAATTTCATTTATTTTACTTACTAACTGATTGTATTCTTCTACTTTCTGCATTTTCTGCCACAAACCGCTGTTCTTCCTTTATAAACACCGAATAATAGAGTCAGCACCTTTAGCGTTGTTTTTATGGTTTTTTTTTTGTCATTATTTCTTTATGAAATATCAAGTGCAGAATTATTTTCGAAATTAGAATATTAACAAATTTATTCTCTCTTTATAAATATTATCTTCAAATTTTAAATTTCTGTAAAATAAATAAATGAAGCTACTAAGTGACTTGTGATTCCGGATGTATTACAATATATGATTTCACCTGCTCTTCCTGTCTCAAGTCAGCTTGCAATATAAAAATGCTTCACAGTTTTCAGCTTTTACCCTACTATATAGACTGACACAGACACTCTGATGAGATTTCCTTTGCTGAATCAATGAATAATGGTAACTGCACTCATTTTTTAAATAAACTTTAGCAGGGCACCTACTTTAAAGTTATTGAAGTATCAAATAATAATTACTAGTAACATTATTATACTTTTAAAATTGCAACTAATAATCCACTGCAATTGCCCCAAAAAAATTAAACATAATTTTAGTCTCTAAAATATAAATTATATAATTTTAATTTTTTAATTTAAAATAATCTATTTTACTCTTTTAATATTTAATTAATGTAATTTTAGTCCTTTTATTTGATTGGCCATTAATTTTCACCGATTTTTGTCAAACACTCACTGCATTGTTTTTATTTTATTACTTTTTTTGAAATTTAATAGATAAGAAACTCTAAAAAAAGATTCAAACTTCCATATATAATTTATTTATTTTGTTTAAAATTTTTAATGTCCAAATGAAGACTTTCTTTCATATTTATATAGAAATTATTTTTTATTAATATGGAGGAAATTTTGAATGGAAACGATCTTAAAAGATCATTTGATAGAAATTAAATGAGGTGGCCAAAATTACACCAATTAAATAATTATAGAACCAAAATTAATTATTTTAAATTAGGAAGGTCAAAATCATATAAATTATATTTTAAGGAAATCAAAATTGCATTTTATCTAAATATAAAAAATGTAATATAAATAATTTTGTAACTACAACATTGACACGTATGACAATGTTACTACAATTTAATACTCAAAGTAACAGAATGTTATTATACTAATTTGATTGGATTTTATCTATTACTGAATAATAGTTCAAATCTTGAGGATAATTCTTATTAAAAAAAATTATTGATACTTTAATTCATTAAGTAATTTTTCTGCTTTGTGTCTCACCAAAATAATTTGGCCTAAATTTCTAGAAAAGGGTATCAAATTATACTGGCAGGAAAGGAAGGTGATCCAAATCCTTGGACATCAAGATAAGCCCACTTAACACATACTAATTCCGTTCCTTTTTATTTATTATATTTTGAAGAATTTTTTTATTTTTTTATCTATTATCTTAAAATTTTAATGAAATAATAAATATTTTTTAAATTTTATCATTCTTTTACATTAATAAATACTTTATTATTTTATACTTTCTTATTTCATCATATTTTTTATTTTTAATTGTTTTAAAATTTATACATAAAAATAATTTTAAAAAACATATTAAAAATAAATTAAATTATTTTTAACATCTATAAGATTAATTAATTGTGACAAATAATAAAAAATGGATAGTTAAAAGTATTTAAAAAACAAAAACTCTCTAAATAATAAATGTTAGCAGCTGGATTGAACCGTGCAAGATCTTAGCTTATATTATAAGGGAGAATGGGGTGACTTCCCATAAAGAGTATTGAAAGAATAAACTATTGTTAATGATTAGTGGGATTAATTTAATTCAAGTTGGTTGGGTTTCATCTTTCGAGCGTCTCAATCCCCACCAAACTCATAATTATTTATGAATAATTCACATGAACCCATATTCTAAACTTTCCCTTTCTGTTTTCAGTCACAGCACAAGAATATTGCATGTGCAGCGGTACAATGAATAAACTATAAACCGACAACCAAAAAAATAAAAAAATAAACAACTATGTAAGTTCGTACGTTGATGCTCGTTTTTAAAATGAAATAGAGAGTGCTTTGAAACTTTGAAATTGTCACGGACAATCTAACAGCTTTCATTTGTGGCAGGAAATGATAGCCGTTGTTCCCACCGGAAATGTAGGCCGCCCACCTTTCGGAATCACGTAATAATTAATAGGATAATCTTGTAGGAGAGTTCCATTTTTTAAGAATTTTAATATTTTTATTACTAAATTATTTTTAATTTTAAATTAAGTTAACTGAATTAAAAATATGAATTTTAATGTAATAAAAATATTTATTATTTTAAGTGATGGAATTTTTTATAATATTACACTATTTAATGTATATTTTTCCTCCTAATCTTTATTTAACGGAAATTATTAAACTTCACGTACAAATACTATTTTTTAATTTTTTTATTTAAATGAAAAAATTATGATATTAATTTAATAATAATAAATTAATTGACATAATAGTAACGAGTATTTTATTTAATAAACATATTTATTATAAAATAAAAAATAAATAAAGTTAATTTAAATATTTTAAATTAATATTTTTTATTTAAATTACTTGAATAATTTTTATCAATATTTTATTATTAAATAGATATTACTTTTTTATTCAAATGAAAGAATGGAGGTTAAATCAATACAATTTAAGAAGACTTATAAAAGAGCATTAATTCAAATTTTGGTCAAATTGATGTAGTGTTTGGTCTGTAAAATTAAATATTTTTAAAAATTTTAATATACTTAAAAATTTAATTCATGAGAATATGACATTTATGTATTTAGTTCAATTAGATAAATATTTAAGAATGTTATAATATTATATTTTAATTATTTCTAGAAATATCATTTAATTATAAAAATATATTTATTAAAAATCGAGCAATTATCACTAGTGTATCGTGGCCAATGATAGCCATTAACAGTAAGTAGAACTGTACATGAGTTGGACGATCCATTCGACTCGATGAGCTCAACCCGAAAAAATATAAAATTTGAACTCTTTTTTTTTTTACTTGATAAGCCTATTTGAATTTTTTTTAAAGGTTTGATTATTAATCGAGTCGAGGTAAAAAGAAATGGGTTGATTTGATTTAATTATATTAATTTATTTTTAATAATATAATTATATATTAAAAAATTATATTTAATTATTTTAATATAAAATATTAATTTGATATAATTAAAATTTTTAAATATTTAAATATAATATTTTCTTTTTAAATATATTTTTTATTTTAAAAGTTTTTTTTACTTAAAAAAATTAATCAAGCTATTTGGTCAAGTTTCAAGTTATATGATATAAATAATTGAGTTAGGTTAGGCCAATTTTTTTAAAAAAAGTAAACGAGTCGAACTACGCTTAAGCCTTAAATTTTATATAATTTAACCTGTTAGATCCAACTTGAAACCTGCCCAACTTAACTCAACCTAACCAATATATACCTTTAGTAGTAGGTGGTAGAAATGGTTATAGTAGTGACAATGATGGTAAACGATGGTCACTGATAATATGTAATGACTAATTGTGGTCACTAAAAAAAAATAGTGGTTAATGGTGGTCATTGGATATGAGTAATCATTAACAGTAAGTAATAATAACAGTGGTAACAAATTATGATCACTAACAATGAGTAGTAGTTGGCTGTAATCATTAGAAATGGATAGTGGTTAGTAGTGGTCACTAAGGTTAAGTGATAGATGACAAAAGCCACTGATAATGAGTTATGATCAGTAATAATTATCAATGATAAGTGATGATTAGTTATAATCATCAATAATAAATGGTGGTAATCATGGTAAATGATGGTAACTAGCAGTGTGGGTAGTGATAAATGATAATTATTAATGGTAAATAGTAGCTGATAATAATCCATGACAATGAATGATTATCAATAATAGTTATTGATAATGATTGATTATGACTAGCAATGGTGATTTAAGATGAGTGGTGATCTCTAGCTATATATAATGATGAGTGATGGTTGATCACAATAAATGATGAATTAAGTAAAATAATTTTTTTATATTAATTAAATATTTTTATATCATAAAAATGTAGAATATTCACTTTTTCTATAGAAATATTTTGGGAGAATATTATGTTAAAAATATTCCTAGTAATGCTTACATTTATGAAAATATTTTTCTAAAATGTGAATCAAATAGGGGAATTTTATATTCTTTTAAATTATTTTTAAAAATATGAAAAAAAAAAATCGCAAATCAAACATACTTGAGGGAGATCAAGAACTCTCACTATTCCTTTCAATTCAATTCAATTCATATATATAGATTCGTCGATACAATTTAATTGAGTTGGAAATTTCATTTACATTTTTTTCCCATGAAAAGTGTTTTGTAAAACTCTTGAATTCTTGAATTTGAAGTATCCCATTTTCATGCAGTTTCAACAACCAATCAATATTTCATGATCAAAGGCATAGTACTCTTTATAGTGGCAATCCTTATATATCAAATTAATAATCGAAAGATGATTAAACGAAAAAATTTTTATTTGACATGACTTCTTTTTACAGTTATGCACAATTCCCTTATTTAAATTTTAATTGGACCTACCGACTTTATCTGGTTGAATTTTATTATATGTATTTTAAAATTAGTGTAATGTCAAACACCCTGCAAATTAGATTCCTTTCTCAGACAACAAAAATTATCCTAGCTTTACTAATTAAATTAGCACAAATTGATGGCTACATTAAATTTTTATTTCTTATTGTTTTTGTGAATAAAAATAAGTTTTAAATTTTTCATTCTTTTAGTTGGAGTTACGGTACAAAACTTCTTTTTATTTTTGTTATGGATTCTATACCTCATTTGTAACTTTTAACATGAAAAAACTTCGACAAAGACATCAAAATTAATTGCAACTTAAAATGAAGGCATTGATAAATTTAAAATTTTATTTTTGCACAGTAAAATAATTTTATAAAGCCAACTTTTTTATTCAGTTCGTAACTTGTTCTAATCCCAATCACCAAGCCCTACGTCTACATCTAATTTTTTGGTTTACAGATCAACTTAACTTGTAAAAGGAGATTGCTGTATAATGTTCAGAAACCTTCGCTCTTTTTTGTTTGAATAAAAGATTATGTTATTAACTTAAAAATAATAAAATAATAAAAAATATTATAATTAATTTATTATATTTAATAATTATTTTAATTAATGAATATATTTATTATAAAAATGAAAGAGAGTGAACAAAACTAATTTAAATATTTTAAATTAATATTTTTATTTAAATTACATAAATATTTTTTATTATTTTATATCTTTAAATTAATAATATACTTTTTAAAATAAAAAACAAAAGTTTCTAACCTAGAGTTTAGCAATCACCTTTATAAAATATCTAACACCAAGTGGATTTTAAAAATTTATTATAGTAAAATGAAATTAAAAATGTTTTGTTTGTATATGAAGTAAGATCTCATAAAAAGTTAAATTTTATAAGAAGTAAATTTCTTGTAAATTTTTTGAAACCTACTCAAAGTTATTTAACTTTCATTCAATAATTGTTATTTTTCAAGAATTAACTTTTTTATATTTTATTTTGTTCAATTCTTAATTTTTCAAAAAATATTAGCAAAATAATTAATATATTTTTAAGAATTTAATAAAAATAAAATATCAACAAATTTTAATTATTTATAATTTTCATTTTTTAAAAAATCATGTTTATAATCTCTTTTTATCATAATTTTTTCAGAATTTGTAATTTCTAATTTTTTAATAAATTATAAAAAATTAGATTAAACTTGAAAAAAAATTAAGACTGCTTTTATATGAATATATATAAATAAAAATAAATTTATATCTTCATTCATAAATAATATAAGAAATCCTACTTACTGATCAAGGAAATGTGAGTTAACAACCTTTCATACATTATGGAAAGTAAATTTTTTTGAAAAATCATATTTCCATAATTTTAATAATTAATAAATAATTAAATAATCTATATATTGTCTACTTTACAAAAAGTTACAAAATAATCTCTAAATTTAATTTCCAAAATTTGTAATGCTGCTTATTTCAATATTCATGTGAATATTGAGTTATTTAATTAAATATGGTGATTTATCAATAAAAAATAAGACATGGTGAAGAAAATCCCCTAACAAGATAGTCCACCATATATACTGAATTAATGTTTTAAAATCAGATTGAACGATTGAACCTGTCCAATCGCTAATCATTGTGTTATATGATTCGAGTTGATTTAAAGGATTGCTTTGAACTGATATGAAGTAGCAAGAATTAAAAAAAAAAAATTGAAAAGGCAGACCGCTTTTAGAAAATTAACAATTATTTTTTTCCTTTTTTATTTTTGAACTTCTTTAATTAGATTATATTTAGTCAATAAATCTATATGTAATAAAAATATAAATTTATTACCAAATTAATTTAGAGCTCACTATTTTATTTTATATCTTTTTAATTTTTATTTTTATATAAATTATGAATTTATAGATAATATAAATTAGTTATTATTTAATAAAATTTTATCTATGATATTATTCGATATGATGATTAATTCAATTTACCTTTCCATTCCATTCTTAAAACATCGAACAAAATAGACTCCGCCTTTAATCACGATGGGTGCTATTAACTTCCGGTACATAATATGGCAATTTTCTTAATCGCAATAATTCCTTCTATCACACATCTTAATTAGGCATAAAATTTATTTAAAATTTGGAGTTAAATTTGCGTTTGTATAATTTTACAAATATGCGGCCAATATTTGTAACTATTAGAAAAAGAAGCTAAGTTACAACTACTTGAAAAAGGGAAAAAAAAAATAGGATAAAGGCATTTACGTTAACTTTTTCTAAAATTTAATCTAATTATATTCAATAGCTATTACTTTTTGGGATTGTCCAATTCCACCGTTTTAATATGCTTAAAATACTTTCAACATTTTGAAATATAATTTTGAAATATAATAATATTAACTTTTTAACAGTAGATCCTTTTTAATGTCATTTCTGATATTTCTATATTTTCATATATAAATATTATAATACAATTATACATAAATAAAAAATTAGTCTTATTCTTCAAAGAAAGAGCATTTTTATATATAAAAATATAGGAAAAATCATCTTCTAATCACAAGGAATATTAAAAATTTAAAGTTGCTGCATTTCATTATTATGAAAATACTTTAAAGGTGACTATATTTTTTAAAAATAAAGAATATAAAATATAATTAAGTGAAATTTTAAGAAAAATTAATGTAATTTTCTCTTTAAATATACAACTAACGATACAATTAAAACTTATAAACTCTTTATGATGATGTAATAACACCTAATATTACCTTAAGAATTTTACTTTTTATTGTATCTAACTATATATATCTATATTAAATAAATCATCAACCCTATTCCTATCTTTTGAAAAAATAAAACCTAAAAATTCTCTAACATAATTTTTAATTTTTAAAATCGAACTAATCATCAACTTAGGCACAACATTGGTTCATTAGTTGAATTGGTTATAATTTTAAAAAATGTAAATTATATATACACGCACATACACAAATATTATATATCTAAAATAATAATATACAATATAAAAATAATCTATATTAAAAATAATTAAAATAAAAACTTAACTAATATGAAATTATAAATATATTATACTCTAATTAATATAAAATTATAAAATTTATTTTTAAAAAATTAAAAAAATCAATTACAGTCATCAATTTTAATCAGTTCAAATTGATTTTAACTAATTGACACTTACTCACACATATTTTCAATTCAAAAATTTTAATTAAATCGACTCACTAATACAATTTATCAACTCCATTTAGTTTTTAAAATTATACCAATCTTATTTGATAATTAACTAATTATATTAATAATTAATTAATTTAATTAACTGTTAGCTAATAATTAATTATATTAACTAATTTAATTAATTAATTATATTATTTATTTGAATAAAAATATTTAATAAAATAGCTCTATATAATTACTTATTTGTATGTAAAATAACATATAAGAGTATGAGTATATTTTATAAGTTATTTAAATATTTTTTTATTTTAATATTTTAAATTTTATATGTTATTTAGTAAATTAAATTTTTTTATAAATAATATATTATTATAAAATATTATATATTAAATATTTTTTTAAAATTAGATTAATATAATTTTTACAATTATTAAAATTTTTAAGAAATTAATAATTATAATTATTTATTTTTCATATAAAATAAAATTATAATTTTTTATAAAAAATATAAAAATTAATTAAGAATAATATAATCATTTTATAAACTATTTTTAAAATAGTTGTTTCAAAATGCCAAAATGCTACCCCTTAGTATTTTGAAATCATTTGATTTAGGGACAATCAGTTGCTCAAATTACCAATTTGCCAAATATAAAAAATAAATAATTTAATAAATCAATCAACTAACTAATTTTGATCAAATAAATCAAAAGTCACTTAAACAACCATTTATCAAATAAGGGCACTCTTTGGCTCTGAGTAGACTAAACAAGACTTGTTCAAGCAACGAATGTGGGTTTCCTTGCAAGTGGGGTAGTTAGGAGTTTGAAGAATGGAACATTGGAATAAAATTTTGCTTTGTTGCCACACTTTGTGTCTTTGTATGGGGTGCTTCTTTGACACGTAGAAAGTTCACTAAAGTATGGCTGCTTTGGTAGAAAAAAGCATTCATATATTTTAACATTTTAATTATAACATGTTCTTTTATTTTTATTAAATAAAACAATCATGATTTTTAATTTCTTAAAAAATTAAAAATACAATTTTTAATATATATATGTCTCATAAAATTAACATATAATTAATAAAACCAATAATCAATTATTTTTTATTGAATGAGAAAAAAAAAACACATGTTTGAACCGAGTAGAGGTGTTTTTCCTCTGCCCTCCCACCCAAAAGGGAGTCAACCAATTCGTAGTGTTGATTTTCAAGAAACATTTCAAAGGCAAGATTGCAATATATTATTGGATGGTAGAGAAAGGAGAAAGAATAAGAAGCCCTCACGGCTAAGACACGTCGAAGAAATTGTGACACCCACTCAAACTATATCCTATCCCTCGCAGGAAAATTTTATGGTCCCGCTTCAGCAGTAACATAACAATACATCATATCGTTTAATTTTATATATATTATTATATAATATATTTTAAAAAATTATTAATTTAATATATAATTGAATTTAGTTACGTATTGATATATTATTGTGTTAATAATATAATGGCAGGAGATTTCTAGTCCCTTCTCAACCAAAGAAAAATATTGAAATTAGATTATAATAATATGTTATTGAGTACTTAAAAGACCTTTTGTTCATTATTTACTTTGGTCAATTAAAGGAGCTCCCCACTTTCTCGTGAGGAATAAGCACTCAGGTGAAAAAGGATCATAAGTTGTTTAATTAAAAGTTAATGATCTAAAATCTAGCATTTTTGTAAACCTTTTCATACGTGCCTATAAAGAATTTTCTTTATTTGTTATTTTAATCGCCAATAATGTATTTATTCTTTAATCTTTATTTTATTTTTTTAATAGCAGCACTAATAAATCATTTAAAACACACATGCCCAAATCTTGAATTCGAACTTAATATACGAAGAGAGAAAAGTTCTAGTAAAAAATAAACTAGGAAGATATATATTTTTTCTGACTTTTAGACTATTTAATATCCTCCACAATTTTAATGCATTTAATTTAAATGATAAACAAATAGAGATAAAGAAGTAATTCTTTCATACATTGCAAAATGACATAATTTGTTTAAAACTATTTTTATTAAATTAAATTAAAAAAATTCTATTTCAAAATCTTTGGTTTACTTGATGTTTAGTATTCCTTTAAAACTTTACCTTTCCTTACGGTTAAAATTTGATTTTGGTACTTGAATGTGTGGATCCAATAAATTAACCATCCCACTGTAAAAAAAAATGCAAATTTTAATAAATTGTATCTCTAACGTATTATTTAAGGGAATGAAAATCACAAACTATGCATAAAAATATTACTGTTATTCCAGAAAGCACTGCTTCTCTTTTTAGATTTATTTGTGGACGTATAAAAAATAGATTAATTTGAGCCCCAATATATAAAAAGAAAATTTTGATACATTTTTATTTTGAAAGTGTACTGTGTGCCTTTCCTAAGAGTTTATAGAACTATAACTCTGTAATATGCGAGGAAAAATGACTCCGGAAGGGAGGGAAAAAAAAAGAAAAATTGTGTGAACCTAAACTCATGTATAAGTGCAAGGCAGCATGAATTCAAAAGAAAATGTTGCTGTGATGGAAAAAAATTTCTTACAGACGTAAATTTTTTATGTGTGTTTTTTTGTGAAAAAATGTGATTTGTATACACCACTTTAAAATTTTCATAATATCAAAAGTGATACACGGTATTTATAAGAGTGGGTAACATAAAGCTATTATTTTTCAAATAATATATATCTCCACAACAATTATTATAAAGTAGTATTTACAAAAATATATTTTTTAAATAAAGATAAGAAAAGAAAATTTTTAAACACCTCTCTTATGATATTGTGACAATGCTCACATGTTTCAATTAATTTTATTTTTAATATTTTATAAAATATTAAATAATTATTTTAATTTTCATTAATTTGGGGTCAAATTCATCCATCTTTATGTTAGAATTTGAATAAAAAAATATCTCAATAATATTAAATATTGTTACGAACACATTTACAATCGAATTACTTAATTTTCATATATCATAAGTAGAAATTTTTATTATTTTTCAAATGTTTTTATTTTATTATTGTAAAAAAAATTTAATAAAGTGATTATAATATAACTTTTAAAATAATGAGATAAAAATTATTTTAAGTAATTTTATTTATTTTAAAAATATCAAATTAATATTTTTTAATTTAAAATATTAAATTTATTTAACTTCATATCTAAATCTAAATAAAAAATATTTTAAAAAATTGAAATTAAAGTTTTAATATTATTCTATAATTTTTAAAGTATCAAATTTAATCATGATCAAAGTTAAATAAAAAATTGCTTAAAAATGATATCATAATTTTAATATTATTATATAATTTTTAAAGTATTAAATTTTTTTAACTTTATAGTCAAATTTGAATAAAAAAATTATTTAGAAAATTTGAAATTATATTTACAATACTTATAATTAATTTTTAAAGTATAATTTTTTTTTAAATTTATAGTCAAATTCGAATAAAAAAATTATTTAGAAAATTTGAAATTATATTCACAATACTTATAATTAATTTTTAAAATAGTAAATTTATCTAACTTTATGGCTAAATTTAAATAAAGAAATTATTTAAGAAAATTAAAATCACATTTATTGCAATTGTAATTAATTTTAATATTATTTTATAATTTTTTAAAGTATTAAATTTGTTCAACTTCATAACTAAATTTGAGTAGAAATATTGTTCAGAAAAATTATAGTTATATTTATTATATTTATAATTAATTTTAATATTATTCTATGATCATAAAAATATATAAACTTTAAAAAAAATAAATAGAGTATGAGTATATGTATAAATCCAATAAACTAAAATCAACTAAAATATATAATATTTTAAAAATGATAATTGATTTATCTGATTTAACCTTTAAAATATCTCTTACATGAAAAATATTAAAATAGATTAAACTTTCAAACTATCTTAATTTATTTTGTCATAGAAATTCTATAAAAATAATACCTAAATATCATATGTTAAATAGATAAAATATTAAATTATTTTGACAAAAATAAAAAAATGAAAATAAAGGTAGGATGAGACGGACATAATGCGTAGTGTCGTGCCATTCCATTTTCTTTTAAAATGTCCCTTCTTTTTATTATAATGTGCTGACTCTCTTTCTTTTTTTTTTTAATGAATTTAACATTAAATTTCTATAAAAATTCAGGAAATTTTTATTCTAGGATAAGTACCGTTGCAAAATTCAAACAGGAACCAATGAATTACAAAGTTGATGGCTACTTAGTTCGAACAGCTGGACACATGCTTCTTTGTGAAGACATATTTTGGAATAAAACTAGAGAAAGACCGCCTCCAGCCGGTACCTCCCTTCCTTCAGTTCCTTTCTCTTCTACCCTCTAAACGAGTAGACACTTTATGCTTGAAGTTGTATCTTTATGCATGAAATTGTATTTCACTAAATTTTTTCCTCTACCATCTCTTTTTTTTTTTTTTCAATTCTTTTTCTTCTCTGGTTCTTTCTCCTTGAATGCTCCTTGATTGGTTTTCATTTCCCATCTTATAGGGAAAGATTTTGCTAGCCAAATTCTACCGAAGATTTTACTCTAAGTGATTTGTAAACGAATTTGAGATATGAAGTGCATAATGCATGAAAATTTTGAAAAATGAGCTACAAAAGTTCCAAGCTTTGCAGGTTGAAAACAAGGTTCTCATCAACTATTTTTTTTTTTTTAAAGTTTGACTTATTATACACAATTTGACATAGGAGTGGTGGAGAGTGCATTTTAGTCCCTCCCTCTTCTACCCTTTAAAGGAAAAGACGCTTTATGCTTGAAGTTGCATTTCAATGAATTTTCCTTTTGCTATCTCTTTTTTTTTTTTAATTCTTTTTTTCTCTAGTTCCTTCTCTTTAAATGCACTCAATTAGTTTTTACTTCTCTTCTCATAAGGAAAGATTTTGCTAACCAAATTTTACTGAATATTTTGTATTAAGTGATTTATAAATAGATTTGAGATAAAAAAATATGCAATGTATGAAAATTTTAAAAAATAAATTGTACAAATTTCAAATTTTATAGGATGAAAAAGAATTCCTTATTAACTACTCTTTTCGAAAAATTTAACTTGTCATACACAAGTTAATATAGGAGAAGTAGAAAAAATTGGCAATATATCTTCTTTTTTAAATTTTTTTATTTTTATTATCATTATATTTTTATTTTTTTTATTTTAATAATATTATTATTTGGATATAATTAGATATCAACACCCTAGAAGACCTTAGCTTATAATATAAGGGGCAATGGGGTGATTTCCCGTAAAGAGTATTGAAGGAATAAACTTTTGTTAATGATTAGTGGGATTAATTTAATTCAACTTGGTTGGGTTTCATCTTTCGAGGATGTCAATCCATACCTAACCCATAACTATTTATGAATAAACCACATGAATCCATACTTCAAACTTTCCCTTTCTGTTTTCAGTCACAGCCCATGAATACTGCATGTGCAGCCGTACAATGTATAAACTATAAACCCTCCCAAAAAAAAAATTATATGTGTATGTAAGATGGTACGTTGATGCTCGTCTTTAAAATGAAATTGAGAGTGCTTTGAAACTTTGAAATTGTCACGGACAATCTAACAGCTTTCATTTGTGGCAAGAAATGATAGCCTTTGTTCCTATCAGAAATGCGTATTGCCTACCTTTCAGATCATGTAATGTAGGATGATGCTACGGGAGATTTTTCTCTTAAGAATTTAAATATTTTTATTATTAGATTATTTTATTTATAATTTTAAAATAAGTAATTTAATATAAAATTATGATATTAATTTAATAATAAATATAATAGTAATAATTATTTTATTTAATAAATATATTTATTATAAAAATGAAAGAATAAGTAAAGTTAATTTGAATATTTTAAATTAATTTTTTATTTAAATTATTTAAATATTTTTATTATTAAATTAATATCATAATTTTTTATTCAAACAAAAGAACAGGGTTCAATCAATGCAATTTAGGAAGATTTAATGAAAAATTAGATGATAGTCATCAATAATGAGTGATAATTAATGGTGGTTATCAATAGTGGATGGTAGTCAGCAATTATAATCAAAAGTAGGTAATAGTTGATAAAAGTCATTAGTAATAAATAGTGATTGAGGATAATCACCGGCAATGAACGATAGCTAGTTATGATCATCAATAATGGGTGATTGTGACCTTGGTGGATGGTGGTAATTAACAGTGGATATTGGTAGATGATAATAATTAGTGATGGATAGTAGTCAACAATGATCTATAACAATAATAGTAATTGACGATGATTATCAATGATAGATAATGATAAATAATGATCATTAAAAATAGATAATAATTGATAATTATCATTAAAAATAAATGGTAATCGGCAGTGATGGCTGAGAATGGGTGGCGATGGTTGGTGGTGGTCTTCAACAATATGTGGTGGTGAGCAATAGTTGATCATGTTAAATGGTGGATTAGGCAAAATATTCTTTTTATATTAATTAAATATTTTCATATCATATAAATGTATAATATTCACCCCCTCGCAAGACTATTTAGGGGAATAATACATTAAAAATATTCTCGATACTATTCACATTATCAAAAATATTTTTTAAAAATTTAAACTAAATATGAAATTTTCACGTTCTTAAGAATGTGGAAAAGATTCCACAAATAATTCAATTCATATATATCAATTTATAGACCTAATTCAATTTAGTTAGATCTTTCATTTTGAACTCTTGAATTGGGAGTATCCCATTTTCATGCACTTTACAAGGTTCACTAAACAATTGATATTTTACAATCAAGGATATAGTATTATTTGTAGTAATAATCTTTATATATCACATTAACAATAAAAAAATTATCAAATGAAAATTTCTCTATTTAATAAGACTCCTTTTTATACATATGCACAATTCTCTTATTTAAATTTTAATTGTACCCTTAAATTTTTATTGATTGAATTTTGTTATATATATATATATATATTAAAATTAGTGTAATGTTAAAGCCTTTGCAAACTAAACTCCTTTACCAAACCAAAAAAATTTTTTTTTCTAAGCTTTACTAATTAAATTAGCACAAATTGATGGCTACATTAAATTTTCATTTCTTAATGTTTTTACGAATAAAAATTAATTTCAAATTTTTCATCCTTTTAGTCAAAGTTACGGTACAAAGTTTCTTTTTTTTATTATAGATCCTATACTTCATTTGTAACTTTCATGATGAAAAAGCTTTGACGAGGACATCAAAGTCTATTGCAACTTAAAATGAAAATATTGATAAATTTAAATTTTCATTTTGCATAGTAAAATAATTTAATAAACCCAACTTTTTTATTTAGTCTGTAACCTATTATAATCCTATTCGCCACACTCTTTCTCTACATCTATTTGTTTTTTCTATAATAAAAGGCATTAACAAACTAAATAGAATCTATGCAACAACATCATAAACAAACAATAAAGAAATGTCCTTAGGAGGACTACAATACAAAAATAAGGAGGATTGATCAGTCAATCCTTTTTTTGCAAGGGCATTAGCACAAAAGTTAGCTTCTTTGTAAATATGGATAATCTGCTTATAAGGAATTATCCTCAAAGGTTTTCTACACTAGCATAAAAAAGAGTTTAATAAGTGGTTTTCAATTGTATCTGAATTAAGAGCACAAACCACTATTTAAGCATCCAGCTAAATAACAAACTTAAGAATTTGCACCTAAATAGCTAATTTAAGGCCTTCTAAGACAACCCATAGTTTAACTATAATAGCATTAGCAATACCAACTCTTTTTGAGAAACCTATGAGCCATCTACCAATGGAGTCCCTAATCAGTCCCCTAACTCTTACAAGTCCAAAACAAGATGAAGCCACCCTATTTGTATTCAAACACCACCAATTAGTAGGAGGTGAAATTCATTTTACCTATCTTTGAGTTTTATAAATTGGTGAAATGTTATTTTTACTTGTGTAAATAAACAAAATATTTTGCAGCCTATTCTTTTATCTTGGAGACCAGTAAAGAGAAATTATCATCAATTAAGTTCCCAACCCTATGATTATAGATGAAACTATTTCTAAATACCCAAATACACCATAAGGCAGTTCCAAACATAATTTTCCAAGGAATATGAGGATACTCAAAAAAAAACTTTAGAATTACAATTAAGATAGGTCTATGATTGCAAATCTAAATGGAAAGTATAACTAAAAATAGTGGACAAATTTAAAGCACTTCAAATCTTTTAGGTAAAATGACAATCTCTAAACAAATGACGTTGAGTTTCCTCAGCTTCATTACAAAAACAACAAGAACTATCAATATAAAAGCCCCATTGCCTTAAATCCTTTTTGTTTTGACACTATTATTTAATAAAAGCTAAATAAAATCTTGATTTTTTGTAAGAACTTGCAATTTCCAGATCTATGTTCCATTAAAAGCAAGGATATTTGAATTGTTTTCTAGTGCCTCTTTAATCATGTTATAAGCAGAATTGATAGTAAATTTATCATTTGATGTTAAACCCCACATAATGTCATCATGATTATGAATGAAAGGATTAACATAAATGGCTTTTATGATAGCAAGTACTCATTAATCAAAGAAATCAAACAATAATTTTATATTCCAGGTGCCCAGGCCAACTAATAAATCACTTACTTTCCTATTTTCTTAGTGTTAGTGTATAGGTCCCTAAAATAGACTTTTGAGTGGACCAAGACCTGTCTAGTTATCCTACCAAAAAATAGTATTTCTGCCATTGTATGTCATCCATCTAAGGCTTTTTATCAAGAAATTATAAGTTTTTTGCATAGCAATCCAAATAGATGAAGCAACAGTTTTGGGTGAATGTCAATTATACACATAACGATAATATAAAATTTTCACCTAAGGTTTATCTTTTTCCTTTAAAAATATCTAGTTGAGTTTGGTAAGAAAAGCTAGGTTTTTATAATAAGATTTTTGAATACCCAACCCTCCTTGAGAAATAGACCTTGTAACTTTATCTTAACTCACTAAATGCATTCTCCTGCTTTGTTCAGATGATCCCCAAAGAAAGTTTTTAACAATATTATCAATTTTTGTGCAAGTTGATTAGGGAAGCGAAAAACACTGAAGGAATGATTAGGAATTGATTGTAAAATAGATTAGCTAATACCAATTGTCTAGCCAAATTTAGAAATTTTGCTTTCCAGCCACTTAATTTTGCTTGAATTCTATCAAAAATATGATTATAAGAATTGCCTTTTGCTTTATACTAAAATGCAATTCCTAAATAACTTCCCAAGTTAATGGTAGTGTCAAGATTTAGAATACTTGTGATATGATTCATAACATGATCATTAGTATTAGGAGAGAAAAAAAATTTAGCTTTTGCATGATTAATCATTAATTCTAACATAGTAGAGAATTGATCCAAGACATTTTTAGTTGAAACTACATCATTTGTAGATGCTCTATCGATTAGAATGACATCTTCAGTAAAGAAAAAGTGAGAAAATATCGGCCCCTGATTTGAAGAACGAATTAGAAACTAATTTTTGGTTGACACTTCCTTTTCAATTAAAAAAGTAAAAAATTCCATGCATAAAATGAAAATGTATAGAGAAATAGGGTCTCCTTGTCAAACTGCCCTAGATGGCAAAAAAAGATTAAGTTTGGCTCTATTAAATAAAACAGATATATTTAAAGAAGAAATACAAACTCATAAAGAGTTGTTCACATTTTGGAAGAAATCTATAAAATTCTAAAAAAATTTCAATAAAGCTCCACTCAATATTATTATAAGCTTTTTCAAGATCTAGTTTAATCATTATAATTCCTATTTTACCTTTCTTTTATTTTAAGATATGATACAACTCTTGGATAGCTATAACATTATCGAATGTCTTTCTATGGGAATAAAAGCTCCTTGATAAGGGCAAATAAACTTAGTTAAATAAAGTCTTAGTCTATTAACTTGAATTTTTGTTAGTACTTTATACACAGTGGTACCTAAACTTATAGGCTTAAGTTACTTAATATACTTCAGACTTCAGACTTTAGGAATTAAAACTATAAGAGTTTTATTCAAATAAGAAGGAACCTATCCTTGGACAAAAATATCTTAAATAGCTTGGATGATTGAGTCTTTTGAAAAGCTCTAATATTTCTAAAAGAAACCTAAATGTAAGCTATCAACCCCAAAGATTTCTTTAGTTTTCGAGAAAAAAGAGCATTTTTTATCTCTATTTCATGTGAAATAACTAATAAATGATATTCAGAAGAACTAAGTAATGAGTAAGGCCATTCTAAAGCAATGGTATTAGGAGAGGGATGAACATTAGAATATGATGTATAAAGATCAAAGAAATAATTCTTCATCATTTCTATAAGCAAATGAGGTTCAAAAATCCATTGATTTTATTCATTTTTCAAACAAACAATTTTACTGAATTTTCTTCTTACTAGGGTAAAAGCATGAAAAAAATTGAGTATTTGCATCCCCTTTTACAAACCAATCAATTCTAGATTTCATACACCAAAAGTTATCTTCACAAACTAGTAAGAAACGATATTGCACTCTTAGAGTTTTTCTTAATTGAAAGAAAAGGGTTAGGGGACAAAGCTAATTTGTTCTCCATTCCTTTTATTTTAGCCAAAATTTATTTCTTCTTGAAAAATACATAACTAAAAATATTTTGATTCCAAGTTTTAACCAAGTTAATAAAATTTGAAGTTGCCACTTGAAGATTAGAATTATTTTCTAGGTTACTTGAACTAAATTTGGAAAAGTTAGATAATTAAACCATATTGTTTCTAATCTAAAAAGTTTAGGCAAATGAAGTTAGCCATGTTTATTAAGAGTAACAAGAATTAGGCAATAATCTGAGTGTGTGGAAAAGAGATGGGTAACTATATAAACAGGGAAAGAAAAATCCATTCTACATTAGCATATATTCAGTCTAATTAAGCTTGGATATTATCTATACCCTACCTAAAATTTATCCAAGTAAAAGAAGGACTTGAGTAGCCTAAATCTACCATATTACATGTATCAATACAATGCTTTAGCAACATAGCTCTAGATTTGTCAAAAGGTCTGCCCCTAGATTTCTCATGGCTAAACATAATATCATTAAAATCATTCAAAATACACCAAGGAAGGAAATAAAGGCTAGCATAAGATTATCCTTAAAAAAATTTCCTTTCATGTAATCTAGGATTACCATAAATTATAGAAATAAGCCACGTGAAAGAGTTTTTTTTCCTAAAAATTGAGGTAGATTTCCTGTTTAGTTGAGTTCAAAACTTAACATGCCATGTTATCATCTTTCCACAGCACCCAAATGCCACCAACATGTCCAATCATCTTTGAAATAGCATAATGATTGAAAAAGAATTGCACACATATATTTCTAGCTTAATCTCCAGATAACTTAGTTTCCATTAATATTGCCATATTCGGATTATATTGAAAAAGGAGATCATAAAAAGCCCTTTTGAAATTTGGATTACCTGCTCTTCTACAATTTTGTAGAAGAATTTTCATCTTAAAATCATGTGGAAGAAAATAAGTGAGGATTGCTAGTTCGAGTATGGCTTGTGGCCCCTCCCTCAGTTAAGCTTCTATTATCATCCAAAGATTATTCAATATTTAAATCTCCAAGGGTTGTAATTCGATCTTATGATGAATAAGACCCTATTGTGAAATGAACTGGGATATCATATCTAGATTGAAGATAAAAGTTAATATGGCTATCATTAGCACATGTACTCGCTTCCAAGTGTTAAGAACCACTATGGTTGTTAGGAAGTGAATAAAGTCAAGTTTCTTTATTGCTAAAGGAAAGTTATTCCTTTACTTTAGTGTGAGAGAGTTTGCCAAGATTCACACTCTGAATGGCAGCATAATAAGGTTAATTCCTTAACTTACAGCTACTACTAGAGTGATTCTTGTTAATATTATCATGCATAAGTTACTATTTAAAAACGTGAGTTATTGTTGCTTCATTTACCTTAACAATTAGTTAAGATGACATATTTAAATTATTTCTTGAAGGTTAATTAGCATGTGACTGCGATTTACAAGTATTAGTAAAGTTCAAATTTTACTTATATTCCTAAAAAAATTGAATATGATCTTTCTCTAAGGTGTTATTTTGAATAAATGTAGTCTTATCAAGGTGATAGGGATTTTCTTATAGCTTTGGAACTCAAGTCCTTTTACTAAATAAACTAGATTACCCTACTTCAGATTTAAGTTTTGAAGTTTCCTAGCTTTCACCTAGATGCTTTAACATTTGATCCTGCTGAATTTATTTTTTAAAACCTTTATTCTTTGACCTTTTATGAAGTACTATAAACTACACTTCTTGCTAGACATTATCTTTTGAAGTTGAAGAACTGTTTACCAAAACACTAGTAAGTGAATTTGTAGTAATTGAAGGCTGTGCTTTAGGAATAGTACATAAGCAAAGCCTTCCATTATGTTTAATTTTCTTGTAGATTTGACAAAAATAATTCAATCCTTCATATTGGATACGGTATTTAAGTTTCCCTATTCCTAACTTCCTAGGTAAAGGTTTATTAAGATCTACTTGAAAACATAAGCAAGCATACCTACCATAAAGTTCTGAAGCTGTAATTACATCAATACAAAGAATAGGGCCAATCATGTTTGCTATTTCTTTGAAAGTTATCAAGTCATAGTATTCAACAGAAAGGTCAGGTAGTTTGACCCAAATTGCCACAAATTGGAGAGATATAGATGAGGTTAGAAAAAAAATTTGCTGTATGAAGTTCAGAAACTATCGCTCTTTCATTTGAATAAAAGATTATGTTATTAATTTAAAAATAAAAAAATACTTTAATTAATTTATCATAACTAATAATTATTTTAATTAATATATATATATTTATTATTAAAATGAGAGAGAATGAATAGAATTAATTTAAATATTTTAAATTAATATTTTTATTTAAATTATATAAATAATTTTTATAATTTTTATCATTAAATTAATAGTAGAATTTTTTATCCAAATAAAAGAAGTAAAAGTTTTTAATCCCTGCATCTATACATGTAGTTTAGCAATCACTTTTATAAAATTTTATAAAAATTAAATTTTTTATAAATTTTTCTTATGACATGTTATTAAAATGATTAATAAGGTACTCAAAGTTATTTAATTTCATAAGAAGTAAATTTTAGATTTTTTATTGTAAATTTATTAATTTAATAATAAAATATAATATAAAAAAATTTAACCTAATATTAAAGTGACTGTGTAATATAAGTCCAATGGTAATTTAATCCATTAACGTTGTAACAACTGATTCTCAGCGATGGGTTGACCTAATAATTATTACAAAATAAATAAAGGTTGCTATTGTTAAATCCTATAATTAATTTTGATCTTCTGCCATTGATATTATAATATCTTCCCAAATTAAATATTCATCAAAGATTGATGAAAACAATAAACTTTTATTGGAGTTCGTAATTAAGATTGATTAAAAGTAACACGTGATCTGCATGAAATTCATATTCATCATTCATTATAAATGAATTCATCAAGTAATTATCAATTTATTTTATTTACATTTTAATATTATTTTTCACATAATTCAATTGAGATTATCATTATAGAAAATTTAATTTTAACAATTAGTATTAGATTTTGCTAAATCATATGGATTGAATATATTATTACATTTATTTAGACTATAATTTTATATTGTGTGATGAATTTTGCTATGAATCTTAAAATTATTTCATACCATTCATATTATTTATTTTATACTTATATATATTATTTTTCTTCCTTATGAATATTATACATATTGTGTACAAGAAAAACTTTGAATATGATTCATCCATATATGGCTTATGTATGTAGTTTTTGAATGAATTTCATATATTCCGTTTAGGTGTGAAATATTGCAATTTATACTTGAATATGTGCTTTATTTGCAAATCATGATGCAATCATACATGTATATATGTTTTTTAGTTGAATTTTTGGTTTGGAAATTTTTAGATTCATCAATTTTTTGTTTTTGGTTCATAAAGTCATATTTTCTTGTTTTATTTAAAAAGAACTCAGAAACACTCAAGTACTTTTTTCTCAATTTTTTTAAGTTCAATACACTAATTCATAATTTAATGTATATTAAGAAAGTTGCTTGCATAAGTTTAGGTTCTATTTGAAAATTTTTAGTTCATTTGCAAAATTTTTAATAAATTTTTTCTATTGGCATTTAAATAAATATAAATTTTTTGCCACTTCCAATAATTATAGAGTTTTGAAATTTTTTGCAATCAATTTTAAAGTAATTTTCATTTTAGTGTTTTACAATGTAAGGAAAATATATTTTAGCATTCATGAGTGTTTTAAATTCAAGTGTTAAAGGGAAAAGGCATTAAAACTTCATGGTTATATTTTTGAAAAATTTTCAAATGTGAAAACCAATTTTAAGTGCTTTTTTTAGAAAATTTCTACATTAAGTAGATTAAAATACATTAAAGGAGGATTATGTGTGAAAATTACCAAAAAAAGCTAATTTTGATCCCCAAGTTATGCAAATCTACAACTAGGTTGCTTGACCTAGTTGTTTAGGCAAGATAATGAATAAAATATGTGTTGGTACATATACACCATGCATGATCATGCTTACATCATCCGATGTTGATGAAACTCAGGCTTCACTTTTCAAGCTAAAATTTTTAAGTATTTTTTTTAATTTTTGAAATTAAAATTATTTTAATTATTTTTATCTATTTAATTTAAATAGCTAATTAATTTTATTTTGGGCTAAAATTTTTACTATAATATTTTTATATTTTAGGCTTTCATATATATTTTTTATGAATTTTTTTAATTCTATTTGGTTTATTAATCATTTTTCTATAGATATTTATATATAGGAAAATAATTTTAGAAAATTATTTAAGCTTATGTTATACTACAAAATTTTGTATAATTGTGAGCTTACCTTTCATAGGCCTAATATCATAAAAATTTTATTCTTTTAATAACATGATAATCGAGCTAATGAGAGTATCATATTAATAATATTTTAATATCATATTAGTATAATATTATTAATATAATTTGTTAATGATAACATAAGTATAGAAATAAATCTTGTATCTCTAAAAAATTTTATTACTATATTAGTGTTAGATTTTATAAATATAATATTTAATCTTTATATTATATTACAAGATCTTTAATGTCCTATTAGTATTAAGCCTTGTGGTATAATACTAGATTGAATTGTATAATTTACTAATGGAAATTTTTAGCATGGTTGAGATTAAACATGTATTAATGTTTCAAAAGTTGTTTCCTTTAGTTCTTCCTATGCAATTAAATGCGATCAAAATGCTTAATAAGGTGAGTTATGAGGACTAAGTTAAGTTGTTAAAGTTATATCTCATAGTATGTAACCTTGATTTAGCGACTATAGAAATAGAACCTTAAATTAATGCTAAATTTACTGTAGATCAAAGAAATCATCATGAAAAGTGGATCCACTCTAATAAAGTATGTTTAAAAGTAATGAAGTACACGATGGATAAGACTATGAGGGAAAATATTGTTAAAATAACTAATATTTTGGATTTTGTAGTCGAGAAATATCAGAAGTTTGATAAGGTCAAGAAAATATGGTATCTTTTGCCACTTGAAAAATTTATGTATGATTGTGTCAGTGAGGTGAGAAAACATATTTTGAGATTAGTCAATTATTAGAACAAGTTGAAAACCATACAAGTTCATTTGAGGGAAAGTTATTTAACTTAACACATGTTAGAATTTCTTCTGTTTCAATTTGACATGCTAAAAATGTCTTGTAATACTCAGAAAATAGAATAGGCAATTAATAAGCTTATTTCAATTTTTACATAGGTTAAGGAAGACATAAAGAAGGGTAAAGCTAAAGTAGTTGATTATACCTCACATGGCATAAATTCAAATCATAGTGGAAAATTTAATTAAAAAGACATTACAACCATGGAAGAAAGAATGGTGAGAAAGATGAACCTAATGGACAACAACATTATAAATCCAATAAGGTCCTATTTAAGGGTAACTATCAATATTGTTGAGGTGTCATTAAACTCTTCATGGTAAGACACTTATATGATTATTCATGTTACTAATTATTTTCAAGCATTGACATCGTGAAATTCAAAAATGGAGATAGAGTTGAAATGTAATACATAGGAATAATGAAGTTAAAGTTAAAAAATGGACATAAGCTATTACTAAATAATGTAGTTTATATACTTTCTATAAGAAGGAATTTAATTTCAATTGTTGCTTTAGATTTTATTAGATATTCTTGTTATTTTAGAAATGAAAAAATTAAATTGCTTTATAAATCTTCTATTATGGGTACTAGTTTTGAGTTTGATAGTTTATATGGAATTGACTTAGATCTTACTTTTGTGAACTCAATAAACTTTGTTGTTATAAGAAAAAATGTTGAATCAATGAAAGATTCTCAATGTTGTGGCATAGATAATTAGGATGTATTCTTAACAAAAGAATTTAGAGACTTATAAAATAGGAAGTACTTTATGATCTGGACTTCTTAGATTTTGGAACCTATGTGAACTGAATTAAGGGTAAACTTATAGCTAGAGTTAAGAAAGGTAAAAGAAGTAAAAAGGAAAATATTGTAAAATTGATCCATATTGATATTAGTAGGCCTATCATACCTAATACTATAAGCAGCTACAAATACTTAATTACATTCCTCAATGATTACTCTAAATTTGATTAGATAGAGTTGCTTAGTGAAAAATCAAAATCATTAGAAGTTTTCAAGTCATTCAAAGTGGCAATTAAGCTAAAACTAGGAAAATAGAAAAAATATGTTAATTTTGACAAAGGTGATAAGTATTATGGTAACTAACATAAAACAGGAAGAAACCCTAGCCTTTTTGTGGGATACCTTTAAAAGTATGGAATTCAAGCAAGTTACATTATGCTTAGAATGTCGAAGTAAAATGGAATTGCAAAAGGAAGTAATTAGATTCTTTTTGACATGTGAGATGCATGCTGACCTACACTTCATTACTAAAATTCTTATAAGGAGATGTATTGAGAACAATAGCATAAATTCTAAATCAAGTTTCCAATAAGTTAGTACTTAAGACCCTTTACGAATTGTTGTATGGTAAAAAACCCAATTTAAAGCATTTTCGAGTTTGGAATTGTAAAGACAAAGTAAAGTTATACATTTTATCCACAAAGAAACTTAATTTAAAGACTGCTAATTGATATTTCATTAAGTACTATAGTAGCTTAAGGAGAAGCAAATTTTATTGTTTGACTCATATAATTAGAGTAATTGAAATTGATTAAGCTATCTTCTTTAAGGATAAGTTGGATAGAGGGAGCCAAATGCCACATATCATAGATTTCACTAAAGATAGAATAATTGTTCTATTAGTATTAATAATGGGAGAGTTATCTTTTATTATTCAATTAACTAGCCTAGTACAGCTAATGGCAGAAAATGTTGAAATAAATGAAATAAATGAAGAAATTTTGTTAAAGAAATCTCATAGAGTTTGTAGATTAGTAATTCCTAACAATTATCTTATATATATGTAAAAGCATAAATATGACATTAATGATAATACTAATTCTATAATATTTTCTCAAGTTATATTCAGTTAAAACTATTTTGATTAGATGAGTACTATTTAAGATGAGCTAGCTTCATTGCACATGAATCAAGTATAGGATCTAGTAGAATTTTTAACCGGTTATAAACTAATTAGATGTAAATATGTCCTTAAAACTAAAAAAAATGCACTAGATAAATTTGAAAAGTATAAGGCTAGATTAGTAGTTAAAGGCTACACCCAAAATGAAAGCATAGATTATAAAGAAACCTTTTCACCAATTTTAACCAAAGACTTATTTCAAGTTGCCATGGCTTTAATGGCTCATTTTAGTTTAAAGCTGCATTAAATGGATATAAAAACAGCCTTCCTAAAAGATGATCTATTAAAGACTGTTTATATGAACTAGCTATATGTTTTCCAAGAGAAAGGAAAGATCACTTTGTGTATTTGCTTAAAAAGTCCATATATAGCTTAAAACAAGCTTCCAGACAGTGGTACCTTAAGTTTAATAAAGTAGTAACTTCTCTTTTGGGTTTAAGAAGAATATAGTGAATTAGTGTATTTATATGCTGATGAGTGTGGGCAATTTTGTTATTCTATTACTATATGTGGATGACATTCTCCTTCTAAGTAATGATGTGAACCTGCTAACTAAGAGAAAATAATTGTTATCTAAATATTTTAATATGAAGGATCTTGGAAATGCCTATTATATTCTAGGGATAGAGATTTGTTATGACAGATCTTGGGATTTACTTGATTTATCTTAACAAATATACATTAAGAAAGTACTGAAAAAGTTCAATATGGGAACATGCTCTCAAGTTTTCACACCTATTTCAAAAAAGAAAATTTTCTCTAAGTCATAGTGTCCTTGGAATGATATTGACATAGAAAGAATGAAAAATATCTTATATACATTAATTGTTGGTAGCCTAGTGCATGCTTGGATACATACATATCCTGACATAGCTTAAGCTATTAGTATATTAGGGAGATATTTAAACAATCCTTATTAGAGACGTTGGATTGCTATAAAAAGAGTCATAAGATACTTGTAGAATATAAAAGATTATATACCAACCTATTAGAGATTGGGAGATCTTACAATTATAAGTTATTCAAATTTAGATTTTACTAGTTGTGAGATGATCACAAATTGACATTTAGATATATTTTTATGATGGTAAAAGAAGTTGTGTTATAGAAAAGTGTCAAGTAATTTTTAATAATAATTTGCACTATGAGAGCAAAATATGTCGCATGTTATGAAACTACTTGCACTGCTATAAGGTTAAGGAATTTTATAGTTAGTTTTGAGAATATTAAAATAATCTCTAGACCCTTCATTATCTATTGTGATAATAATACTACTATAAAATTTTCTTGTAACAACAAAAGTTCTGCTTGTACAAGGCATTTTGATATAAAGTATCAATTAGTACAAGATAAGGTACGTGAGCATATCACATATATTAAATATATTTCCATAAATAGTATACTCATAGATCCATTGACTAAAAACTTAACAGTAGAAATATATCATAATCATGTAATCAATATGGAATTAGTTGAGTTTTTTGATATTTTTCATTAATGAGTGTACTATGATGTAAATTATTTTTCTTGAGATGTATATATAAATGAACTATTCATATTTTTCCATATATTATGCATATTTTTATTATAACATACTTATATAAGCATTTAGACTCTATCTTAACACTATATTGAAAATTACAATCGTTATTTATTTTCTTAAGCAGATGCTTTGACTTAGCGCATAAAAATTTACATATGTTGTCATAATTTGTTATGTAAATCTTATTAAACATAATCTTATTACTTATATTCCTATCAAATATTGTATATGGTCAATGAAATGTAAGTGCACAGTATGTATTTTATTGATATCCTTATTAGATATTATATTTTATATTATTAGACATTTATGACCTCAATGTAGATTGATGGATGTAAAGATACCATAATTTTTTTACGTCTTATTAAAGTAACCACCATTATTAAATTATATGATTCAAGCAATAGATTATTAGATTTTTATTGTGGCCTTATCAATTCAATAATAAAATAAGATGCAAGAAATTTGACCTAATTTTAAAATGATTGTATATTTAGAGCCCAATCGCAATCTAATTTATTAACATGGTAACAAATGATTCTTTATGATATATAGACCTATTAATTATTATATTATAAATAAAGGTCACTACTCCTAAACTCTATGATTGATTCTCATCATTTTCCACCGATGTCAAAATGCCTTCCCAAATTAAATACTGATTTAGGGTTAATAAGAGTAGTAAACTCTCATTGAAGCTTATGATCGAGATTGATCATAAGTTGTTTGTGATCTACAAGAGATTTATATTCATCATTTCCCATGATAGGCAGTTTGTGATAGGTAGATCCACTACTCCTAAACTCTATGATTGATTCTCATCACTTTCCACTGATGTCAAAATGCCTTCTCAAATTAAATACTGATTTAAGATTAATAGGAGTAGTAAACCCTCATTGATGCTTATGATCGAGATTGATCATAAGTTATTTGTGATCTACAAGAGATTTATATTCATCATTTCCCATGATAGGTAGTTTGTGATAGGTAAACCCACTAATTGTTACAATATAAATAAGCGTCGCCACTCATAAATCCTATAGTTGATTCTAATCACTTCTCACTAATATTAAAATATCTTCCTAAATTAAATACTCATCTCGGTTTAATAGAAGTAATAAACCTTTATTGAAGCCTGTGATCGAAATTAATCGTGAGTAGTGTGTGACCTATAAAAGATTCATATTAATCATTCATCATAAATAGATTCATTAGATAATTATCAATTTATTTTATTTATATTTTAATATTATCTTTTCACATGATTTAATTAGAATTATCATTATTGAAAATTTAATTTTTAACAATAAATTCTCATAAAAAGTTAAATTTTATAAGAAGTAAACTTCTCATAAGGTACTCAAAGTTATTTAATTTACATTCCAAAATTGATATTTTTCAAAAATTAATTTTTTATGTTTTATTTAGTTTAGTTTAATTTTTAATCTCTTAGGACATAATATCAAAATGAGTAATAAGCTTTTAGTTTTAAATTACTTAGAACTTAATTATTTTTATTATTTCTTTTAAAAACCATGTTTACAATCTCTTTTTTATCATTTTTTTTGAATTTGTAATTTCTAATTTTTTAATAAATTATAAAAAAGTTAGAGTAAAATTGAAAAAAAAATTAAGACAACCGTTATATATATAACATATATTCAAACTCATAATAATGATCGAAAATGTTGTTATTACTTAAATTAAATAGGAATAATTCTATACTTTTATTTATAAATAACATAAGAAATTCTACTAATTAAGGAAGTTTGAGTTAACAACTTTTTAAATATTATAAAAAGTAATTCTTTTAACCGGTTGCAACTAATTAAATAACTTATATATTGTCTACTTCACAAAAAGTTACAAAATAATTTCTAAATATAATTTTCAAAATTTGTAATACAGACCTATTTCAATATTCAAATGAATATTGAGTTGTTTTTTTTATGGTAATAGAATATTGAGTTATTTAATTATAGATGGTGATGTATCAAGAAAAAATATGACATTTTGGGAAAAAAAATCCCCAGAAAAATATCCCACCGCATGTATTGAATCAGTATTTGGGAAATTGGATCGAACAGTTTTACTTGTACTTTCATTATAAATGTTATTTGATTCAAGTCAATCTAAAAAATCGCTTTGAACTTGTATAAACTGGTAAGAATTGGAAAAAATTGAAAAACAAGTCCAATTTTAAAAATTCACCAATTGTGTTTTTCCTTTTTTTATTTTTGAATTTCTTTGATTAGGTTATGTTGCTCAATAAATTCATATGTAATAAAAAAATAAATTTAACACCTACTTAATTAAAAAGTCATTAATTTATTTTATTTTTTGAAATTTTTATTTTTATATAAATTATGAGCTTATATATACAACATAAATTAGCTAATATTTAATAGTTTATATAAAATTTTATCTATAACATTTTTTTTATCTATAACATTATCCAGTATGATCATTAATTGAATCGTTGAATCAATCAGATCATAATTCAATTACTTTTTCTATTCACTATCCAATCCCATTTTCAAAACAACGTACAAAATGGACTTCACCTTCAATCACGGGACGTGCAATTACTTCCGGTGGTAATTTTCTTAATCGCGATAATTCCTTATATCACACATCCTAATCAGGCAGAAATTTTATTTAAAATTTGGAATTAAATTTGCGTTTGTATAATTTTAAAAATATGCGGCCAATAGTTGTAACAATTAGAAAAAGAAGCTAAGTTGCAACTATTTCAAAAATAAAAAAAAAAGGGGGGACAAAGGCATATTACGGTAAATTCTTCTTAAATTTAATTTAATTACATTGAATACATCTTTTTTTTGGAATTGTACGATTTCATCCTTTTAAAATACTTTCAGCATTTTAAAATGTAATAATATTATCTTTTTAACTGCAAATGTTTTTTAATGTCATTTCTCATTATTAAAGAATTATTTTTCTATATTTTAATGTATAAATATTACAACATAATTATATATAAATAAAAATTAATTTTATTCTTTAAAGAAATAACATTTTTATATACAAAATTCAGAGAAATGATCTTCCAATTATAATGAATAATACAAAAAAAATAAGAGATTGCAATTTAAAAATTTAAGGTTGCTGCATTTCATTATTGTGGAAATACTTAAAAGGTGAATTTAAAGGTGAATGTATATTTTTAAAAAATAAAGAATATAAAACAATGTTAAGTCAAATTTCAAAAGAAAAATGAATGTAATTTCCTCTTTAAATATGCAACTAATGATGCAATTAAAACTTAAAAACTCTTATTTATCCAAAAAAATTGAAAACCCTTCATGATGATGCAATAAAACCTGTTATTGTTCTAATGATTTTATTTTTCATTTTATCTAAGGTATGAACTTAAGACTTTACGTGTATGTATTAAATAAATTATCGCCACTATTTTTATCTTTTTTTAAAAAATAAAATTTAAAAACTCTTTGATATAATTTTTAAGATCAAATTAGCCCTTGAATTGAATAGAACATTAATTCATTAGCTTAATTAATTAGTTTAACTATTAGTTCATTAATTAAATCAATTTTAATTTTAAAAATATAAATTATATATACAAACACAAGTAATATATATTTAAGATAATAAAATATAAGTAATATAATAATTATATTAAAAATAATTAAAAATATATATTTAATTGATATAAACTAATAAAATATTATATTTTAATTATGATAAAGATATAATTTTTTTCAAATTAAAAAAATTGGTTTAATTCATTGATCTAATTTTGAATGACTCGCACTAATTCTAACCAAATCTCACTTATACATACATATATATATACATACATATATATATATATATATATATATATATTCGATTCGAAAATTTTAATTAAATCCTCACCGGTCGGTTCGGCAATTTATCCATCCGGTTTAGTTTTCAAAATTATGCTCTTCGGCTACGTGTAGACTAAACTAGGCTTGTGCAAGCAAAGAATGTGGGTTTTCTTGCAAGTTGGGTAGTTAGGAGTACGAAGAATGGAATATTGGAATAAAATATTGCTTTGTTGCCCCACTTTATGTCTTTGTTTGGGGTGCTTTTTTGACACGTAGAAAATTCACTAAAATATGGCCACTTTGGCAGAAAAAAGCATTTATATATTTTAATATTTTAATTATAACACGTACTTTTATTTTCATTAAATAAAACAATCATGATTTTTAATTTCTTAAAAAGTTAAAAACATATTTTTTAATATGTATATGTCTCATAAAATTAACATATAATCAATAAAACCAATAATCAATTATTTTTATTGAATGAGGGGGAAAAAAACCAATGTTTGAACCTAGCTAGAAGTATTTTTCCTTTGGCCTCACACTCAAAAGGAGTCAACCAATTCGTAGTGATGATTTTCAAGAAACATTTCAAAGGCAAGATTGCAATATATTATTGGATGGTAGAGAAAAGAGAAAGAATAAGAAGCCCTCACGGCTAAGACACGTCGAAGAAATTATGACACCCACTCAAACCATCTCCTATCACTTGGAGGAGAAAATTTTGGTCCCGCTTCAGCAGTAACATAAGAATACATCATCTCGTTTAATTTTATATATATTATTATATAATATATTTTAAAAAATTATTAATTTAATATATAATTAAATTTAATAATATATTAATATGTCATTATATTAATAATGTACTATAAATTTTTTAATTTGTAATTTTTTTTTAGTCAATAGGCAATGGCAGGCGATTTCTAGTCTCTCCTCAACTAAAGAAAAATGTTGAAATTAGATTATTTACAATAATATGTTATCGAGTACTTAAAGACCTTTTTTTTTTCATTATTTATTTTGGTCAATTAAAGGAGCTCCCCCGCCCCACCTTTTCTCGTGAGGAATAAGCATTCAGGTGAAAAAGGATCATATGTTGTTTAATTCAAAGTTGAAGTTCTAAAATCCAGCCTTTTTGTGATCCTTTTCATACGTGTCTATAAAGATTTTTATTTATTTATTATTTTAATCACTTATAATGCGTTCATTTTTTTTAATAACAGCACTTATAAATCATTTAAAACATGTATAGGTCTTGAATTCGAACTTAATATACGAAGACAGAAAAGATCTAGTAAAAGATAAACTAGGGAAGTATATATATATATATTTGAATTTTAGACTATTTAATAACCTCCTCAATTTTAATGTATTTAATTTAATTGCAAACAAATGGAGATAAAAGAAGCAATTCTTTCATACATCGCTAAAATGACATAATTTGTTTAAAATTATTTTTTATTAGAGTTAAATTACAAAAAAATTTTGTTTAAATTTTATTTAAATGACATTTAATTTACTTTTCCTTGCATTTAAAATTTGATTTCAAGCACTTGAATTTGTGGGTCCAATAAATTGACCATCCCATCATAAAAAAAAATGCAAATTTTAATAAATTGTACGGCTAACGTATAATTTAAGGGAATTGGAAAAAAAAAAACTATGCATAAAAATATTACTGTTATTCATTAGAAAATACTGCTGTTATTCGAGGAAGCATTGCTTCTCCTTTTGAAATTATATTAGATTTATTTGTGGGCGTATAAAAAATAGATTAATGTGAGCCACAATATATAAAATGAAAATTTTGATTCATTTTTATTTTGAAAGTGTACTGTGTGCTTTTCCTAAGAGTTTACAGAATTATAGGATATGTTTTAATATATTTTTATTTTTAAATTTTTAAAAATTATTTTTTCATCAAATAAAAATAAAAAATAAAATGTAATTAGTATTGCAAATAAGAAAATATTTTATTTAATTATAAAATTGATATCTAAAAAAATAAATTCAAAAAATGATTAAAAGTTACTTTTATTTTTATTTTTAAGTTACATATTTAAAATTATAGTTTTTAAAAATGAATTTTAAAAATAAATTATCAAATAAATTCTTCTATTCTTAAAAATAAAAATAAAAAATTACTTTTAAAAATAGTGTATAAACAGACCCGTTGCCCCTATCAAGTGCGGGGAAAAATTGACTTTAGAAAATAAAAATTGTGTGGCTAAACTCGTATATAAGTTCTTTCGTAAACTCGTGTGTAAGTGCACAAACGTGAGAGTGAATGAGAAATATGTTTATCATTGGCACAATTTCGTTAGAGAAATATGGCATGCATTCAAGAATTATTACGCACATCAAGTCGGGGTTTGAACCAATAATGCAAGAGAAATAAAATTTTTAAGATAACATCAAGAATTATTATCTCATTAAATATATTGATGTACAAAAAATTCAATATTATATTAATACTGAAAATTGAATGCCACCTTCTTATAGTTTTTGTTAATTGTACTATTTTTTCAATTTAACAATCTAATATGATAAGAAAATATTTATTTTTAACAAAAATTTAATTATTCTTAAAAAATCAGACTAGTAAGTTAAAAAAATAATATATTTAATGTGAAAGTAATATTAAATTTTTAATATTAAAGTAACACTAAAAAAGCTTTGTTTTTTCTGTGATAAAATTGGCTGCTGCCATGTAGCGCAGCCAGCAGCCATGCCTCACCGCATCTCAACGCTATAAGAGGGCGTAACTTTTTTATTTTTAACTGAGTTTTTTAATTTTAAACGTGTAATGTTTTCTTTTATGTAATACAACTGGATTTTCAACTTTAAAATTAACTATTTATTTAACGTTTTGAAAATTTTGTTCAAAATATTAAAATTTTATACAATTTAGAAATAAATAATATTATTTACATTCTAATATATTCATTTTCTTCTCACTCTCTTTTCCAAATTAGAAAAAAAAATTATTAACATAGTCATTTCAGTAAAAAAATTTTTTCTTTTTAATTTAGAAAGAAGAATGAAATAAAGGTGCATATATGGATATATAAATAGTATTATTCTTTCGAAATATTCTTGATTACAATATCAAATATTTTAATCATAAAATTTATATTTCATGTTGTAAATATAATATTGAATTTTTATTTAAAATTTTTTTGTTAACATTCAATTTTTATTTAAAAAATATAAATTTTTTTGGATATACTTATCAAATAAAATCTTAACTAAATATGAATAATTGATGAGTGCATGTATTGGGTTAAGTAGAATTCAGCAAATTTTAACTTTTTTTAATATTCCATCCTAACAGGTAAAAAAAAAGGGAAAATTAAATTTTAAATTTAAATTTCTTCAATTATAAGTTAAAGTGGCGTTTTCGAAGATTGTCTGATTAAGATTTTCTGAATTCCTTCTCATAAACTTTTAAAATTCACAAGTGAATAGACTAAGGACAATAAATAGTAAAATCTCAAAAATAAATTTGAATTGAAATTTTATTATAAATATAATGAAAAAAATTAAGTTTAAAATTATTAATATTTAATTTTTTGAACCTCTCAGTTTTTAAAAGTTTAAAAACATGAAAAGTAAATAATTATTAAAATTTAAATAATAAATTAAATAATACTAAATTATAAAATGTATAATAGAAATGATCGTAATAGTCTGATTTGAAAAAATTGATTGAAACTTGATATTTTAATTTTCTATCTTTCAATTTTTAAATTATTAAGAAAAATATATTCACCTTTTTTGAGTTTTAATCAACGAAATTAGACGAACCTTTTTCTTAATTTAAAACCCTATATAAACATCCCTTACAACATAAAATAATATTATATTTAAAATTAAATTTGAATTTTTAATAAAATGATTAAAAAATATTTATAGGTTTAAATCAAATAATATATAATAATTTAAATATTTTATTATCAAAAATATTTTTAATTAAATTTAAATAATTAAACTTTTTTATCAGCTATATTTTGACCTGTATGAGCTTAATTCAATTATATTTTTTATCATAAGAGAATATAATATCTTATATTTATATATATTATTTGATTTGAAATTATAATCAACTTTCTTTATTATTTTTTTAAGAAAATTTAAAATTTGAATTTAAGTGTAATAGTATTTTATATTTTAAAAAATCTTAATATAAATTTTAAAATAAAATTAGAAGAGAAATTTATATAATTTTACTAAAATTTAGGAGATGTAAATATATTTTTTCTAAAATATTAGAACAGAAAATGGAAAATTATTAAATTGTAAAATTTAGATTTATCAACTGATATAAACTATTATTTATTATTTATTTTGAAAACCGTACCAGAAAAAAGGGGGGGGGGGGGGACAGCAAGGCTGACAAGTTTTATTTAAAAATGGAATCCACTGCTTGAACTTTCAAAAGTTTCCCGTGAGATGGCCTTTTGTAAGGTAGTGAAGTGACACACTTGACCACAATTGAGTGCAAGTAAGCCTTTTCTTTTGAAAATCATGGGACAATTGTCAAGAATCCAATAAAACAAAATATGTTGGATGCCATGCTAAAAGGAAAAAATTATAACGTAAAAGCCTCCTCTTCCATTTTCTACAAATACTTAGATTTCAGTGTTCTCTTAAAATATATTCGAGAGATGGAAATTTTACAATTTTTATCATAAAAATATTTTAACCATATAAAGATAATTTTATTCGTATTTAATTTTATAAGAAAATTAGTTTATCTAATGTAAGTTGGCATTATAGTCATAACATCATTATCATCTCAACATAATACTATCTATCTTATTATTAATCAATATTATTAATTATTATTCATTAGTATGAACTATTATTTGATATTATTTAATATGTTTACCATTATTTATTACTATTTACTATTAATAATTATTGCTTATTATTATTATTATTAATTAGTGTTTATTATTATTTACTATCATTAAACGTCATTTTATCATCATCCTATTACTGCTAATTAGTCAATTTTTTTATAATGATTACTAAATTTATAATATGAACATTTTTTATAATTTAATGATATTTTTAAATATATAAATGATTAAAATATAATATTACATTATTTTTAATTTTTTTAATTAAATCAAATATTTGTAATATCTTCAAAAATTATATTTTTAATGATCATATTTCAAGAAATATTTTAAAAATGTATAATTTCGTTAGAGGATAGTGAGAAATAATAGTGTATTAATATTAATATTAATATCAATATAGGCAGCACAAGTTAAAACCGTAGATGGGGAGAAGTTGTTTGGTTGTTGTAGATGTGGAGAAGTTGAACATTGGGGGATGAACGTGATCACATGGGAAGCGTAATGGGTCAGCCAAACGGATGCTTTGGATTCTCTAAACCTTACAGAGCAGTGGGCCTCTGCCAGCTCAGCCATGAAATTTCAAGCTGGCCTCCCATTACTAAACTCCAAACAATATCACCATTTTTTTCTTCTTTATTATTACTTTCTTTTGTTCTATTTTCGACCAAACCCTGCAAATTTTGCATTACCATTTTCCTTTAACCCATGCTGCTTAGCTGCACCACTGACCACCCTAGAAAACATCAAACAATATTTTACTTCTCAATAATTTATTTATTCTTTTTTATGAATAACTAGGTAACCACCCCAATATTGAAGTATTAATAATTTTTTTTTAATAAACATCATTTTTAGAATTTGAATTTCTTATTTATTGATAAACAAAATTTGTTTGGAACTAAATTTCTGCTGAACCAATATTATATTAGTAATTATTTATTTTGCTTACAATTAAAAGCCTGCTTCTAATATTTTTTTAAACTATAAAATATATGTTTGGGTGGTGGAAGACCTGGCATTGAACAAAGTGCATGTAAAGGTATGATGGTGGAAATTGAATAATTTCTTGATTGTTGCTGAGCTAGCTGCTGCCTCACTCCTCATTACACTAGTGCTTTGTGGTTGTTGGGGCCGTTCTTTTAGTTTATTTTTCTAAGGATTAGTTATATTTTATTATTCCGTAATTTTATTATTTTCATATAATTTTCTTATAATTTTAAGTGTTATAATTTCATTTATTTATACTTTCAATTATTATTAATTTATTCACTTAAAGTATTTTTCATCTAAATTTTGATAAAAACTTTGTAAACATTATATGTGATCTCTATTTCTTTAAAACTTGACACAATATAGAAAGCTAATTACTCCCTTGAAATTTATATTTGACATTCTCTCTTTGATAACTATAAACTAAATTGAAATTCTCTTATAGAATTAAGTTATTTTGAGGGTAATTTAGTTCTAAATAAATATTAAATTAAGTCAAATTTTGAAAAAGTAAAGATCATATGTAATTTATTTGAATTTTTTATTAAATTTTGGATAAAAAATAACTTAATTGAATAAAGTACTAACAATTAAAAGAACAATTAGATGAATTGTAATATTTAAAATCACATATAAGTTAAATGTAAAAGGATCAAATCACACGTAGAAAAAGTGTAATTTTTTTAAATATTTATTTTTATATGTTTTATTCTTATCTATTTATTTGGTAGTCAAATAAAAGTTAAAGTCACAAATTTAAAACTATTTTAAATGACAATTTCACAACTTTTACTTGATTGGTTATTTTTAGTATACAGCCACCAGATGTACATGGATTAAGTCATCAAAATTCAGCATGAACATTTTATGCAAAATTATATGAAATATAATAATTCAAATTTAAGCTTAGCTTGTTTAATTTTAAAAATTTGGCTCAGCTCAACTTGATTTAATTTATACATAACTTAAGGTTTGGTCTAAAAGTTTGATTACTTTTATTATTATCATTTTAAAAAAATAATTTTTAAATAAAAATATAATTTAAAGAGATAATATATTATTTAGATATATAACATATTTAATTATATTAAATTAAATATTTTATAATAAAAATAATTAAATATAATTATTTTTTATAATATAAAATTATATTATTAAAATAAATTTATACAACCAGATCAAACCGACATGTTTCTTATTATTATGACCCAAACCTAACTTGAATATTAATTACATTATAAGAAAAAAAATTAGCATTTTAAAAAACAAGAGCTCAAATATTATATATATATATATATATATATATATATATATATATATATATATATATATATATATTTATTTATCCATATATATATATATTTATTTATTTATTTATTTATTTGGATAAGGCCTTTCAAGTTAGGCATGTTGTTCAACCCGATACAAAGAAGTGATATTTTTTATATGGTAATTTTTTATATTTAATTTAATTCAACCTTAAATTTTTAAAGTAATATTAATAAAATAACTATTATAATCTTAATATTATTATAATAGATATTAATAATTTTTAACTATTTTTAGTTTTTTTTGAAATCATAATATCTTTTGCATTATAATTTTTATTAACTCATAATTTTATATTTTTGTACCCTGGACAACTATACTACTTTGAAAGTACATATGTTACTTATTTATTTAATTTTTTTATTCATTCACATATAATATTATGCATAATATATATCAATAATATTTTCATTAAAAAATTATTAATTGTTTCATTAAAAATGTTTATTTTTTACTGAAATACTAGACATAAATTTAATGAAAAATACTTTCTACGATCATAAAACTTGATATAATTAAATAATATATAAAATAAAATTAGTATAAAATTATTAATTAGGCTCTTAAACAGCATTGGAGTTCCCATAACTAAATTAAATTGGGGAAAATAAAATTAAAGATAAAGTATAAAAAGGTTTTTATAGTACTATAAGAAAATTTTGAATCTTAGTGTACTCATGGTGATTAGCCAAAAAAAAAAGCACAACTTTCTACTAATTAGTATAAAAAATTAGAAACCACCTCAATCACTGATAAAAAAGTAAAAAGAAAATCATTTCTATAAATTATTTTTTCAATTTTCACTATGGTTCTCTTAAAATATAACAATTTATACTGAAAAAATTTGATACTTATTTTTTTAATTAGAAGAATGATGATAAAAATAATTAACATTAATGATATATTTTTTTGTGCTCTTCAAAATTTGGAAACTACAAATTATCTATTAAAGTAAGTGAAATAACAATGATTACTTTGTTAATTAAATAAATCTGAAAATTTTCTAATATGTATTACAAAAACGAGGAGATGATGATGATGATGCATTGAGTGGATTGTACCGTTTAATTTCTTTGTAAAATATGAAGAAAAAAAATACTGATGAATGTAATAAAATTTTAAAAGATATATTAATGTTTTAAATTTGAGAGATGAGAGAGGGAAAAAAAGAAAGAAAGGATGTTAATAATGATAGATATGTAAAACGGGTTTGGAGTTTGCACGCTATACACAGTCACAAGTTAAGTGTAAATAGCTTGTTTATAATTCATTTATCATGTGCGCTTATGCGAGTTATCTCCGAGATTATGGGCTTTTGTGGGTAAATTAACAAATACTAGCAAATTTTTTTTAATTTTTAAGTATTTTAAAAAAATTATTTAATTCACTACAATGTCTTATAATTTAATATAATTTTTTTATTTTTACTTATACAAAATAAAAAAATTTAATTGATTAATTATAATTTATAAAAAAATTAATTTTTTAATCCAATGTAATTTAATGCCTTGTTAAAGGTTTTATATCATCTACCACATCTATAATTTAATTTTTAATTTTTGTATATCTAATGATATAGGCGATATATCTACGAGCTCAACTATTTTTGCTCACAAAAACTGGACCAAATGGAAAATCATGTGTGGATTTAGCTGGTCTGGCTCACATCACTTCGTATTACACTCTTAAATAATGGGTGTTAGATGTATTGAGAAGGGAATAAGAAAATTTCTAATTATTATCTATGATATATTGCTATTTACTATAGCACCATATGTTCAGAGTTAGTATCTTAATACCCTACAATTATACCAAAATACATTGTTATGATTGTAATTTTGAAGGATAATCAAATGAAAAGATAAAGTTATCATTAATTAAAATTAATGAAAATAATTTTACCGGAAGTAAAATGTATTAAAAAGATGTATATAAGAAACTTTCAAATTTATAATTAGGAGAATTTTTTATAAAATTTTATTTTTTTAATTTATTAAATAATAATTAATTTTTTATTTTTTATATTATTACTGTGAAGCAAACAACTCTTGAAAAGAGTGAATTCTTCTCTTTCCCAAGGAGGGATTTTTTATGGTATTTAATGAATTTAAATTATTTAAGTGTATTCAATCAACACAGGAATACTTTTCTCAAATTTAAAAAGAGATGAAAATCAACTGAAAGAGAGAGACAGAGAATTAAAGGAAGGAAGAGTTTCCTAGTTCCTATATGCGAGAAGCATAACTCAATTGAATGATAGAATTGTAGATTTTACCTTCGCAGTCTTTTCAAATTGTATAATTATATAAAAAGTTAAATAAAAAATTTATAATTTTTCATAAAAATAAAAATTTATGATATAGGGATATAATTTTTTTAAAATCTTGTAATTTTTATTCACAAAATATTGTAACATGAGTGCTTATACTTATAACAAAAAGGGAAAAAAATGAAGTTTTATAAAAAAAAAATCGTAAAAATTTCTAAAGCAAACACAAAATTTTATCGAAAAACCAGCAAAAAGTGATCCCGGCCCCCCTCTTTCGGAGTAATCCTTGCACCGAAGTCCCTTCTTAATTAAAAAGGAAGACTTGAAGCCAACAAAAATGGTACAGTAAGGGAGCGTTGGTTCAACCCGCAGAAATGGATGGGAAATGGAATTAAACGAGAAGCAAAAGCAAGAAATTTGCATTTTTTTTTCCTTTTAGTTGTTTGAAGGATGAAATCAATTTATTTATAATTATAATTTTTTATCTTAGCGTATGATTTATTAGTGCAGATAAATAAAAGACAATTAAACATTATATTAATTATAATAAAGATATATTGTTTCATCAATTAGATTTAAAAATAAATAATTATAATAATCAAAGGTAATGGTTGTAAACGAAAGAGTTAATAGAAGGCAAATAACACTCGCAAATTTTAATACATGTAAATTAAATATAGCTAAAAAAATTATTTTTTCCTTTTTTCCTCACATCCTAACTAAAGGCATCCTAATTCTTTTTTTTTTTCGGGTAATGGAAGGCATCCTAATTCTAATCAAGGATAAAATTGAGGTGAGATGGGATAAATCAATTTTATATTATCCTGCCTTGTGATTACTATTATTTGCCTTGAATTTGTTGTGTCCTATGTAGGGGTAATAAACGAGTCTAATGAATTGAATCGGGTTAAAGCTCATGCAGACTGAAATCATTTAGGTTCGATTTATTAAGGTCTACATTTAAACGAATCTATACAGATATGGTTTGATCCATATAAAAATTCTTATAATTTGTAGGCTTTGACTTATAAATAAGCTTAGCTTGCAGGTCAATTCTCATAGATCGAATCCGTGAGAACCAAACTTATTTAACCCCTTTTTAGTAAGTCTATTTTGGCAAGCTCGATCATTAAAAAATTCATAGACTAATATGCTAAACTTATGAATTGCAGGCTTATTCAACACCCTTAATTTTGTGGGAGGGGAAAATTTGGGGCATCATACTTACAATTCATAAGGCATCAATGCTCTATGAGAAAATTCATAAAAATTAAAAGAAATTAAAAATTTTGATAAAAATTAAAAATTTACACTTGACTAATATATTATATTTAATATAGTGTTATAATATGAATTTTAAAATACACATAATTTGGATAACAATTTTTATAACTATTGTTTGATCATATTTTATTATATAAACACATAATGCAATATAATAATTAAATTTAAAATTAAAAACAAAATTATAAAAAACATTTTTATAATATACATGTATAAATTATATAGATATAAAAATATAATATTGAAATTATAAAATTTCACCAAACAAATTAAACTAATACTATATTTGTTTTAGAATCTAACCTGAATTAAAAATTTGTTTCGTAAGACAAATCTTCATGCTATATTCCCTCCCCATTGAAACAAAATTTGCGAAGCAGGTCCTGCGCCCAAAAATTTTGCCATTTATAATCCTAATTGCATAAAAAACTGCAAATGTCGATGACCCTCGTTTAATGTCCACATTGGCCCAACCCTCTTTTCACTCTAGGATATGGCCCTTCTAGAGTATTAGATATATTTTAAGAAAATAAAATAAATAATCATAACTATTAATAAAAAATTTAATAAATAATTAATTATTAAATAAATAAAATTTTAATTTATAATTATATTTTTAATTAATTATTTCGTCAATAAGTATGATTATTTTTCTATCCCGCAAAATATATCTTTGATTTTATTGGAGTTGCATCCTTCCCCCGTAACCGTCCTTTGCTCATCCAATTAAGGGGCATAAATGCATAGTACTAAAGGGGCCATTTTAACGGATGTCATATACCATTATCTGTTAAAAACTCTACAAACCCACCCCTCTATTGGCTTTATTAACCTGCCATTTTATCATCTTGCCGTATGCTTTCCATTTATGGAAGAGTTTACCATGTATCATTCAAAATAATAATACATTAATATATTATTAAATTTAATTATATATTAAATTAATAATTTTTTAAAATAATATATTATATAATAAAATATTAACAATATATTAATACATCAATATATAAATAGTATACTATAAATTCTACCTCTATTTGTACTCAAATTTTGTACAAATTTGACATTGACCCATCAATAAGGCGACTAATTCTTGAACATAAATGTGTGTACAATAATAATTGTGCCCACATGTTATCTATGTTTATAAGCAAATGGCTTGTACATATTTATAGATGTCGTGTTCTGATAGATAAAGTTAATAATTAAATCAAACGAATTTAAGTTAAACTGACTTTCTAACGATGCACTCACTTCTCCTAATCACGTAAGATAATTTTTAAAAAAATTATAAAAAAAATGACACGTTATTTTTGGAAAAATATTTATATATAAGATTACTCGTGTTCAAACGGTCCGCTTCGGAAACTTCCAGCACTTGAACTCTTCAAAGCCATCGTCACCAACCAATTCCTAATACGATTGGCCAAATCTATTTATTTAATTATAAAAATGAAAGGCTGCCTAATTTCTTTAACAAAATTGAAAAAGCGAGGAAGGTGTAATCTAGAAACATAGCGGGTGTTTCCGTTCCGAGCTGTGAATATTCAAACTTTCTACTCGGCAAATTGCGTGTGCCATTTAATCACACGGGATTCAAAAGCGTGTATAATATTTCAAGGCAAATATGCGTTAATTTATTTTATTTCTCAATTTTATTCGATGCTTTTAAAATTAGACTTAACAGTAAATCAGAAAAACCATCCGTTCAATTCGATTAATGCAATCAATTAAATTAATAATAGAATAGGACGTCATAAGTAAATATTTATATAAATTTATTAAAAAATAAATAATAACTAATTTATATTGTAAATATACAAAAATAAAATATAAAAAATAAAGTAAATTAATGAATTTTTAATTAATTAGATAATAAATCTATACTTTTGTTATTTTTTAATTACACATGTGTTTATTTAGGCTAACCCAACTCTAAAAATAGAGAGAAATTCAAAATCGGAAAAAAAAATAATTGGTCTGGTTTTCTAAAATTGGGTTGATTTTTCAATCTTTGCCGATTCAAATCAATCCAACCACTAAAATAATTTTCTGATCAATTCTAACGATTTAATTATTTTTTTAACATTAATTTTATTTGGTTAAAAAAATTGGTTCTCTAATGTTTATTGAAATTTTAATATAATTTCCTAAATTTTACTTGAAACAAGTTTACTCTCCAACTTTTAAAAAATGTGCAATGTTACTAACTAGTTAATACTGTTAGGTTTTTTTAATGATGGTGCTTACATGATATTTAACTTGGCACATATCAACTATATTTTTATATTTTTACAAAAAAATATTTTTAATCTTCTAACTTTTATTAAGATTTCAAATTTATCCTCTAAATTTTATTTAAATAATTTAACCTTTAACTTTCTGAAAGTACAATTGTGCCAATTATAATTTGAAGAATTTTAAAAACAAATTACATTTATTTTTTTTAATTGTTTTGCCAATTAGAATAAACCCTGAGATTTCATAACAATTATGTGATACTATAAAAATGCATTTTCAAATTATGAAAATGTATTTATTTATAATAATTATTATTAATGGATTTTCTGCATGCCTTATACTTCTGTATCAAATTCAGAAAAAGCAAGCTTAATCGCTTTGAGGTGATAAGATTTGTTTTCTATGATTTTAGATGTTGAAAAAAATACAAAATTTGACAAATCTTCTTCATGGACTACAATATGAACAAATTTAAATGAAAAGATAAAATTAGATTCAAACAAAACTTAGAAGATAAGATTAAAAATTTAGTGAAAATTAGGAGATTGAATGTGTCTTTTTTGGTATAAAAATATAAAAATGTGACTTATGTGAATTATGTAAAATGTCAAATTTCGTTAAAAAAACTAGCGGCATTTGATCGCTAAGTATTTGATCGCTAAGTAACATTAAGCAATTTTGAGAAGTTAGAGAATAAATCTATTCCAAATAAATCTTAAGAAATAAATTTAAAACTTAAGTGAATTTAGGGGATCTTTTAACCATTTTATTTATAGTGCTTTTTTTGCCCAATAATTAATTAAGTCATTTTTTAAAATGTTTGATTACTTTTAAAATTATTTAACAATTAATTATACACAAAATTTTTTAATAAAATATTTTTTATTTTACTTCATTAAAAAAGGGTAATAATCAATTATTTGATTTAAAATTAACTATTGGAGATTCTAATCACTATAGTAATAATTAAATATTTATAACCAATTATCTCATTACCATATGAAGAGTGCTATACAATTTAAAATATAGAATGCTTCTTAAATTAAGAAAACAAAAAAAAGTTATATATAGAAAGCCAACATTGAAAATGGATGCTGAGCAATACAACCATAATTAAAAATTTTAAGAAAAAACTCGTTGCCATAGAAAATCCAAGTGCTTCATCTCCATCTCCCCCTAATGTTGTCAAAATATTTCAAATTTTGATAGTCGAAATTTTTCTTTTTTTTCCCCTTTTTTTTTGTTCCCGTAGATATGATAAGAAGGGGAGTTTCTCTCAAATCTATAGGCAGGTGTCATTTTGAAAATGGTTAGATTTTAACATAAGAAAATAGAAAGAAAATAAGTGAGAAAAAATAAAAAAAAAAATACTACTTTGTTATTTAAATGTATGAAAAAATGGATGATACTCTACGACTGTTCTGGTTTCACTTAATTTTTAATTAGGTACTTATAATATAAAAGTTTTGAATTAAGTTTTTATACTTATTTTCCATCTCTAATTGAATACCTCATATCCTTGTTTTCGATAGATTTTGCTAGCAATTGAGACGGACGAGCAGCACTCTTTTGTTGTGATTTAATGATTTTTGATATAGAGCTTCTGTGCCACATTTATATTTGTATTTAAGTGGCAAATAACTTACAAAAAAAAAATTAAGATATTTTACGAAATTACTTCAATTTTAGAAAGAAAGATTTGATCATTTATTTCCTACTTCATATATCTAGTTGTTTAAGTGGGCCAATTATAAAAAAAAAGTTTCATACAAAAATGATAGGAAATGATAATTACTTAATATAAAGTCAATTGAGTCTTATACTAATTAATATTAATCAACCAAAAGAAGATCATTTTTGTAGTAATTAAACAGGTTAATCAGTTAACTCATTTTGAGATAGGTCAATTAGTTAACCTATTTTGAAGGTGTTCAGCCTATGACGAGCTAATGCCAAGCCAATCCAATAAGTGTATTTTGGTGAATTAATCACAAAGTGTCAATTGTAGCCAAAATGACTGTTACTAAGGAGTTATTTTATTCGTACAGAAAATAATTTTTTGTGAAAAATTAAATTTTTAAAGAAATAATTTATTGTTTAAATATTTTAAAAAGTACTTAAAGTTATTTAATTGATATATGTGAAGTAATTAAGGAGTTATTTTATTCGTACAGAAAATAATTTTTTGTGAAAAATTAAATTTTTAAAGAAATAACTTATTGTTTAAATGTTCTAAAAAGTACTTAAAATTATTTAATTGATATATGTGAAGTAATACTTCCTAAGAAGTAATTTTTTATATTTTATTTGATTCAACTTTGAATATCTTGTGAAATATAAATAAAATGACTACTATATTCTTAATATTATTATAACATAAATTAATAAATTTTGATTATCATTAATTAAATTTATAAAGATAATTTTATTATTATATTAATAAATAATACAGGAAGTAGAATTTACTTAAGGGAAGTAGATAAGTAACTTTTCATACTTTATAGGAAGTAAAATTTCTCACAAAGTTTCATTTCCTTTAATTTGTTATATAATGACTAATCAAATAACTTACCTATTTTTTATTTTTTGAAAAATAGAAGTTCATATACTATTGAGGCAAATCAAACGACTTTCAACTTATATAAATTGGTATATAGTAGATTTTAAAAGTTCCTATACTATTGAGGCAAACTAAATGACCCCCCAACTTATATGAATTAGTATATAGTAGATTTTAGAATGATTTTTTTTATATTTATTGATTGTTTTAACATCATGTAAAGTGATTGATTTACCTTTAAATTTCTTTTGGAAATTAGTTGATTGCTACATTCCATTGCTTATAATTGAACTCAGTACTACTCAATAAAATCTAGAATATTAAGGAATGCTGATTAAAAATGAAAAAGAAATTAAGGATTTAATTTAAAAAATTTAAATTATAAGAAATTAATTAGAAATTGAATAAAATTATAAGGAGTTGTAAAGTAATTTTATCTAATATTATTTTTTAATTGATTTGATAAAAAATAAAAAAATAAAATATATTTTAATTAATGAAAAAATTATTCTTATCATAAGTCAATAAAATTATTTTGTAAAAATTATAAAGATAATTTTAAAATTACAAATTTTTTTCACTCCCCATTATACCTAATTAATATAAAATTCTTTTGCTGAGTACCAAATCACATTTTTGATAATTTTTTCTTCCCACCTTAAAATTTTCACAATGCACAAATATTAAAATTTTTGTTTTTAATCATTTTTGTGAGAAGCAGGACTTCTTATGTTTTATATGGGAGATAGATAATTAATTTATTATGTTTTATGAGAAATAAAATTTTTCAGAAAGTTTTATTTCTTTTAATTTGTTATATAATGTCAACCAAATAACTTGCATATTTTTTATTTTTTGAAAAAAATTCTTATATTATTAAAGTAAATCAAACAACGATTTGTATGAATTGATAAATAGTAAATTTTAGAATAACTTTTTTATATTTACTAATTGTTTTAACTTCTTGTAAAGTGATTGATTTATCTTTAAATTTATTTTAGAAACTAGTTAATCGCTACATTCCATTACTTATAATTGAACTCAGTGCTACTTGATAAAATCTAGAATATCAGAAAATACTGAATCAAAAATAAAAAAGAAATTTAAGGATTTAATTTAAAGTTTTGAAATTATATGAAATTAATTATAAATTGAATAAAATTATAATGAGTTGTAAAGTAATTTTATCTAATATTATTTTTTTATTGATTTGATAAAAATAAAAAATAATTTAATTAATGACAAAACTATTCTTATAAGAAGTCATTTGAATTATTTTGTAAAAATTATAAAGATAATTTTAAAATTACAATTTTTTTCCCTCGTCGTTACACCTGATTAATATAAAATTCTTTTGTTGAATACCAAATCACATTTTTTATAATTTTTTCTTCCCACCTTAAATTTTCACAACGCACAAATATTAAAAATTTTGTTTTCCACCATTTTCTTTTTCTCTTTTTCAATTCATACGCGCTCTTTTGACCTTTGCCAACAAAGGAAAAGCTAGCTTGTATCTTTTATCTTACAGATCCTTTTTTTTCTTTAATTTAATAAAAAAAGTCACCGTTTACATATACACCGACGGTTATTTACACAAAATTTATTAATAATTTCTATGTATTTTCTAATTTAAAAATTATGAGGACCCATCAGTCATATTTTACTTTCTTCTTCTAACTATTTTAACAAAAGGCAAAATATTTTCACTATTTTTAAAATTTAGTTTAATTATATATATAATTTTTTCTTTAAAATACATATTATTTTTAAAATTTTAAAACACAAATAAAAAAGTAAATACATATTTTAAAAAAATACAAATATAATATAATTAAATTAATAAATGTGATTTGTTCCGTAATAAGCTAACACTTTGTTTGGCATTAGATGAAAATGAAGGGGGAAGGAAATGGAGGTGAAAGGAAACGGAGGAGAGAGAAAATGGAGAGAGAAAATGGAGGGGGAAGTAATTTTAAAAAAGTTGTTTGGAATGGGTGAAATGGAAGGCGATGAAAATAGGGGTGAAATTAATTTTTTTGTTTGAAATGGATGAAAATGGGAGAGGGTGAAAATGAAATTGAGTAAAATTACTATAATATCCTTCTCCTTCATCTCTTTCTCGCGCTTCCGTCATCACTCTGTCTGCTACCTTCGTTTCTGCTTTTCTTACCTCCGTAGGCATTTTCTCTTCTGATCACAAATTCGATCACAAAGCCTATAATCCTTTATACGATGGCATTGAACATGCTGTTAAGAAGTCTTGCGATTCCTTTAAGAAGTTTTTCCATCACATTAAGCAAACCAGCGTCACTGTATCAGTTCTCTGGCAACAAGCAAGCAGAGGCGCTATAATGGCTGATTTCGAAGAAGGCTAAGGCGATTTGTCGTAGAGAAAACGGAAGAGAACAGAGGAACAGAGGAAAAGATGGGCACTGTGGGGAAAAAATAAAAATGGCAAAACTCATTGGGTTTACCCTTCATTTCTGGCAGCGATGGCGTGAATCTCTACCTTTCGTGGCGACCTAGCTTCCTAGCGGCGTGAGTTGCAGCGGCAGAGATAGAGAAGACTCCTTCCAGTTCGGTGCACAACAAGGGCAGAGCAGTAGCTGTGCAAGGAAATGAAAAAACTGATAGCTTTTCACCCGCATTTCCCCGCATTTGTGAGGCGGTTTCAATTTCACTGGGACCCACCAAAATTCACTATTCCTATTTACGTCCCCCTAAATTCACCTGCAGCCAAACGCGTGAAAAACTCAAATTCACCTCACTTTTCACCGCCACCATTACCCCCCTCCTTATTTCACCCGTTCCAAACAATGGCTAAGGGTATGTTTGGCTGGAGGTGAAAATGGGAGGGGGTGTAAATGGAGGGGGGTGGAAATGGAGGGGAAGGAAATAGAGGTGAAAGTAATTTCACCTAAATTGTTTGGAATGGGTGAAAATAGAATGGGGAGTAAATATGAGTGAAATGAATTTCTTTTGTTTGGAATGAGTAAAAATAGAGGGGGAAGGAAATGTGAATGAGTGAAATGACTAAAATATCCTTTTATTATGTTATATTGAGGTAGTTATAATATTATTTAGTAAAATTAAATAACAAATAATTTATGGGTAAAGGAATATATGTTAAATTTTTTTTAATACTAACATATTTAAAAAATTATAATTTTTTAGTTTCATATAATTAATAAATATAAAAAAAATTGCATTATATTTTAGAAAAATACTTATGGTGAGGTAGTAAAATTACTATATTATTATTATTTAATAGAATTATACATATTTAATGATAATAATTTTATTTGATAATTTTAAATTACTTTTAATTTATTTTATTACTGATAACATTCATTAATAATTGATGAAAAACATCTTTGTAGGGATTATAAATTATTAGTACGGTGAAAAATATTTTATATATTTCATGTCAAATATAGACAACTTAATTTCTTTTATTATTATAATTTTAAGTATTATTTTTAATAATAAAATCTAAAAAAAATATATTGCTCATTTTTTTATAAATATGCAATAATTTTTTATAAAAAAATATCTTCTAAAGAATAACACATCCTTAAACATTAGGACTGATTAACACATCAGCATTGCGATGAATTTTGGAGCTTCTGAGGCATCAAGGTTATTTCTTGAAAATTTTTAAAATTATATATTAATATTATATAATTTTATAAAAAAATTTACATAAATTATCAGGTAACCTAAACTTTTTTGGCTTCTCGCTTATGATGGAAAGGTAAGTTCTTTTATATATTATTTCTTGTTATAATATTTTTAAAATTTAAATTGATGTAATAAATTTTAAAATAATTAAAATAAAATTATTTAATTATAATTATTCATTTTTTAACATATATGATTAAATAATTTTTATTTAAAAATTTTTAAGATCGTCCTGTGATCCGATTTTTAAAATACCACAGAATTTATCCTATACATTTAGTAAAATTCCATGTATAAAATTTAATCACTCACATTAGATTTTACATTTAATTTAAATAAAAAATATTCGAAGTTTAAGGTTTAATCTATTGACTCGGTTTAATCTAATAACTCATTGAAAAACTCAATTTATTTATACATATCCACATTGAATTTTAGGCCCTCTGGTGAAGCCCATTACCCCGTTTATTGTAAAACCGAAAGAACTTCGCTGTCGATTTTCAAACTGGTATGTTCAGAACCAGAAAAGATAGTCCAAAATCCAAATCCTGATGCCTTTCCTTTGAATCTCAGAAGCCAAAGGTACATTGCTTACTTGAAACAGACCTCCTTCAAGGGAGGCCAAAAAAAATAGTTAAAAGATAATTTTATCCATCTCCCCTTCCTCGACTCATGCTTTCAGATTTCCGGCGGACTTTCTGGGAATTTTCATCTCACTAGTTGGATTGTTTAGGCGGCCACACCATCAATTTCGCCGGATCAAAAGAACAGATGACACAGATGACACAACCCGACCCGGATGTTCAACCCGTCAACCCGACATCAACCGGATGGAGATCGTGCTCAGCCGTCTTCCCCCGCCCACGCCACCAGCCGATCGGCCTTGCAAGAGCTTTGTTTGCCTCCGGAGAACCTTCTGCCGCCTCATCCACCAGAGATTCACGCCGAATCGGACAATCCTCCTTCCATGGAAGTCCCCTGCCAAAAGACGCTAGAAACGATACAAAAGCTTGCAATAACTGAGAGGAAAAGAGGGATACCTGATCGGTGATCGCTTCTGGCTTGTCCGGCTGCGAGCAAACGGCACCGAACGGCAAACAATCTTCTCCGGCGCTGAGGAGCGGTGTGCGGGCAGAGAAGAGGCAAAGTGCGCGTGTTGGATGAGAAGGGTAGAAAGTGAAAAATAAATTTGACATTTACGCCCACCCCAGTTTCACCCCAATTTGGAGGGGGAACAATTTCACCTCAGCCCAGCAGAATTTCACTTTTTCATTTCGCTCCCCCCATATTTTTACCTCCAGCCAAACAGGTGAATTTCGAAATTTCACCCTAATTTTCACCTTTGTACTTTCACCCTCCTGCCTTTTCACCCATTCCAAACGCACGCTAAGTGAGAGAAAGTGACAAGGGGGGAGGAGTGATGGGCAGAGAAAAAAAATGAATAAAGACAACAGAGACAGCAATATCTCATAAAAGTGGACAATAAATTTCTCTCTTCTTAACAGCCTACGGACACACACACACACTCTCTCTCTCTCTCTCTTCCCTTCCCCCCTCCTCTTTCCTTTTCCCTTCCCTGTCTTTCTCTCTCTAGAACAAGCAAAACCGCGTTTTCCAGAAACGCACTATAAGGGACCAAAACAGCCATCAAAAGAAACAGCGTAGTGAGAGAAAGGGATTCGGAGCCATATTTTTCCTAATCTCTGATTTTTTCCCATCTGACTTCTCGCCAGATGTTAGTAAGAAAATCGACCCATTGACGCAGTTCTCACGTCTAAAACAGCAGTCTCTTTCTATACCCATCTGGCTTCTGCTATCGTTTTTATTGCCAATGCCGTTCTAATCTCTCACCCATCACCCAAATCGCACATTGAGTCTGTTTCTCCATCAAAGAACCCTACTTTTCCGCCATAAAAATCTCTGCTTTCTTCTTGCGGAAGCGCAGCCGCAATGTTTCCTTGCAGAATAAGCGCCGTCGTTTTACTCGTCGTTTTCCATCTTCTATTCGCGTCGCTTTGTCTCGGGATTAGGTCGCTTCCTGCCGGGGTCCTCGACGGCGGCGATGGCTCGGGAATCGGCCCCGACGGTTTGTTTCGATTCACTGAAGCGCCGGAGTACCGTAACGGAAAAGGTTGTCCTGTTCCGACCGACAACAGAGATACGGTGTTGTCCTGTGACCCCTCTCTGGTTCACATAGCCATGACTTTGGATTCTGAATATATCCGTGGCTCCATTGCCGCCGTTCATTCCGTTCTGAGACATGCTTCGTGCCCAGAAAATATCTTCTTCCATTTTATCACAGCAGAGTTCGACCCAGCAACTCCCCGGGAACTGAACCGCCTCGTCCGATCCACTTTTCCTTCGCTTAACTTCAAAGTTTACATTTTCAGAGAAGACACAGTCATAAATCTCATATCTTCATCCATTCGGCAGGCTCTCGAGAATCCATTGAACTACGCAAGGAACTATCTGGGTGATATTCTGGATTCCTGCGTTGAAAGAGTTATATACTTAGACTCAGATTTGGTCGTCATAGACGATATTCGTAAGCTCTGGAATGTAAATCTCGCTGATTCTCGAATCATCGGTGCTCCCGAGTACTGCCATGCCAATTTCACCAAATACTTCACCGACGGGTTCTGGTCCGACCCGCTTCTCTCCCGGGTCTTTGCTGCTAGGAAGCCTTGTTATTTCAACACTGGGGTTATGGTTATGGATTTGGTGAAATGGAGAGCAGGGAATTACAAGAAGAGGATTGAGAATTGGATGGAGTTGCAGAAGAAGAAGAGGATTTATGATTTGGGATCGCTGCCGCCATTTTTGCTTGTTTTTGCAGGCAATGTTGAGGCCATTGACCACAGGTGGAATCAGCACGGTTTGGGAGGAGACAATATTAATGGGATTTGCAGGTCTTTGCATCCTGGTCCTGTGAGTTTATTGCATTGGAGTGGTAAAGGGAAGCCTTGGGTTAGGCTTGATGAGAAGAGACCTTGTCCTTTGGATCGTCTTTGGGAGCCTTATGATCTATACAAGCATCGCCATTATCATCAAAATAGAGCAAGGGATCAAACTTGGAGCTTGTCTTCTTAATCTTTGCCGGGTTTTCACATGATTTGTTGTAATGATTCTTTGATGCATTTCTTGTTCACAGATTCAGATTCTTTGATAGATTTGTACAGATTGATTAGATGAGATACCGTCTGCTTGTCTAGTACGGCCGTGAAAAAATCAATTATTGGATGGAAATTTTGGCTGTCTTGGCCGAGATATTTTACTCTAATTTTGACAGTTTCACAGTCGTCCCAAGCAATCTAGTTGAGGAGATTGGTGCGGTTTTCCGATCTCTTCACTATTTTTGTATTTTTTTTAGTATGTTAATTGTTGTTCTTTACACGAAATTTATGTTCTTTTTCACATGGGGGTTCCGGATGTTGGAACAATTTTGTTTGGGTGGATTGAATTCATTGTATGGGACTATTTGATTGTATGTGCCAGACAAAAGTAGAGAATAACAGCTGGTTGTTCATTTGTTATTATTTGAATTGAGCTTCTATAATCTTTTGTTGCTTTTATACTTTTGGACTCAAGTGACAAGCTTGATGTTTGCTTGATTACTTGGTTTTGCCCTAAAATGTCATTTACCTCATCTCTGATGCTGGCTTCTTGAGAACTCTTTGATGGAAATGAAGAATTGGATGCTATTCTACTTGTCATCAAGTTATGGTTGGAGTCTAGGGTTGTAAATGACAGTTGCTGTATTGGCTTGATAATTATTGTAGATAAATAAACGTAATTTGTGAACAATTGAAAATAAGGTTAGGTAAAGTGTAATTTTGATACCAAACTCAACTATAGTATTTACATATAACGTTATTTATGGTTTTGAATTTTAATGTAAAATTTTGGATTTGATTGATAAAAGAGTAATGTTATATTCATAAAAAATAAGGTTTGAAATTGTATTATAAATAAAATTTAATAATTATTATTAAATGTAGAATTTGTAAAGTTAAGTTATTTGATATAAAAAAATTTGAAATATATTTTTAATACCTATATTATTTTTTTATAAAGGATTACGGAAAGGTAAGATAAATTATAAAATTAAAGTGGAAAAGGGCTAATTAAGAAAGAACTAGTGCGGCTCAAAGTCTTTTCCACAGAGTTCGTACCAATAGCAATGGTCTACGCGTAATGCTTATTCATGTTTGGAAGAAATTGTTAAATAAATTATAATATTTACGCTTGCCAGAAATTATTAAATACTTCAATTATAATTATAATATTTATTTTCACTTTCCCTCGATCAACAGAGAATAATTATTAATTTTATAAAATTTATATGTATTAAGATTTTAATTTTAAGATATTAAAATCTAAAAAAATGACAATTATCTATCATTAATTGTGCAGATTCGAATATCAATATTATAATTGAAGCAGACAATAATTTTTTAATTTTTGCAATATTTTTTTTGAAGAAAAATACAAATTTCCCCATTAATTTTGGGATGGTTACATTTTACCTCACTAATTTTAAAAACTTTTAAATCAAATCCCTTAAATTATAAAAAAATTGCAATTAAATCATAATTTACTTAATTATCTATTCTATTAATTTATACAATTTTATTCAAGAAGTTTTTAAATAAGAATTACAATATTATTATATATTAATTTATTGTATCATTTTTTTACAAATAATTTTTATATTTTATAATTAATAAAAAATTAAATTAAATACATACAATTTTAATTAAATACCAGTGAATGACAAGCAAAATTATGTTAAAAATGATGTAACTAAATAATATATAATAATATTATGATTTTTATTTTTAAAAATTAATAAAAAATTAAATAACTTAGTGAAATACTTAAATAAGTGAATAGTAGATATAAATTCCAAGTTTTTAATAGTTTAAAATTTTAATTTACAGATTTATAAAATTAATAAAATAAAATATAATCACTCTAAAATTATAAGAATAATTATAAAAATTAAAAATCAAAATCTGCAAGCTAACTTAAGTTAATCTTTGCAAAATTTAATGAGGAACAGTTTTTCTCAGTCAATTATCACAGGCGTCACAGTCATGGCATCGAGTCTGCTGAAGCCTCAAGCTAGGGAGCATCCAAGGAAGGCATCCAATGAATGCTTAAAAAACCAAAAAACCTTTTTTTTTACTGCAAAAGTACACTTTGATCCCATTAGTTTGTTGGAATAAGAATGTCACAACATCAGCTTTGATAAGTTAACTTATTTTGAATATCATTATTGATCCATCAATTTTAAAATAAAACTTTACCTCATTATTTTATTAATTATGTTATTTTCTCATTTTATATTATATTTGTATTTTTCACATTCCCTTGTGTAGAACGGTTTGTTCCATTGACAAAAATGAAAAACCAACAACTACATGAATTGACAAGTGCGAAGCCTTCAGGTAATTATTTTTGATGAAATTGAACAATTCTTCGTCGGATTCACATTGGACCAATAAAAAAATGAAGAGGGAATATTTCCTATGCGAGTAAGATATTGTGCAACATTCTTTAAACTAATGAACTAATGTTATTATATCAACGTAAATTTATTGGGTAAAGGGTAAATTGCAAAATGGATGCGTAATGGCAGGAGATAAAATGTATTTTTTCTTGTCTATACTTGCTTGATTATTTAAATAATTTTATGGGAAGCGTAATTTTTATTTAAGGTTTGATGTTTAAGGCTGAGTCTAGCGCCACATATAAGTTAACCTGTAAATTATATGTTCAATAAGTTATAGATCAATCCTCAAAATCGCTTAAATTATTAAAGAAAATAAATTCTAATTTAATAAATTATTCTGAACAATTTATAATTGATAGTTTATAATTTATTAATTTTTATTTTTAAATATATCTTTCTTTTTCTATTTATTTGACAATGTATGTAATTAATTATATTTTAACTAATTATATTTTATTTTAAATAGTAAATAAATAAGTATATAATTAAAAAATATAATTAATTAAACTATAAGTAATTATATGTTTTTATTTTAAATATATTTATTATATCAATATAATTTGATATCAAAATAAATATAAATTAATTTAATTTATACAACCATTTATATTAACATGTTTTTAAATATCATTTTATATTTTTATCTAATTCAATAATTAATTTTACTAAACACTTTTAATATAATTAATTAGTATAGCAACTAATAATTATCAACTAACTTATTAAATCATTGTGTTAAACATAACCTTAATTTGATCCATTATTAATATAAAATATTTTACATTGTTGGTGAATGAAAAAATGCATCATTAAATAATAAATAAATTTTAATAATTTTTATGTATATGACAACATATAAGTAAATAATAATATAAAATTAATTTATACAAAAAATAAATCAAATTTATTTCCTAAATGATTTTATTGTAAGGTTCTATTTTTAACTTTGAAAATTATATGTTTTATTTATTTTATTTACTGTAAATTAAAAAAATTGATGATAAAAATACACGATTAAAAAAAAAACTTTTTGTCACAAAATGATTTCCACATCCACGTAACATCGTAACAAGAATATAAAATAAAATGATTTGAGTAACTTGTTTAATTTCGCCTTCTCTTTACGTGTCAGCTGCTTGATCGTGTTGACAAAAACGGGTGCCATTTGTCCACGTATGGAGATGGAGATGGACATGACATGCACCGAAGTTGACTTTTACCGACACATTCACCGTTTATTAAAATTTATTTTAATATTAATTTTATAAATTTTATATCAATTGAATGTTTTTATCATTTTTCATCAAAATTATGCCCACAGCAAATATCCAATAAATTTTGATGGATATAGAAGTTAAATTTCCTTGCAGAATTGTCGTGAAAAAAGAATTTATGTTAACAATTTATATGAAGTTTCAAAAAATCAATTCTTTTCTATTTTAACATAAAGAATCATTATACCTTAATTTTTCAATCTTTCTATAAATTCTCAAATTTTTTTATATTACCATTTTAAATTTAAATATGAGTATATTATAACAAAATCAAATCAATTTTTCAAATAAAAATATTGTTTTATGCAAAGTTTAGTCTCTGCTATATTAAATTGATGGAAAATGTTATAATATTGATATTAAATTAATGCAAAATTATGATACTAATTAATGTCAGTTTAAATCTTTTGACAATTAATTTGGAAGTATTTTTCTACCAATTCTGTTTCCGGTGCCATATTCCAATTCATGTATAAATAGAAGATTTTAAATTTTAGTCACTATAGTTAGAAAATTTAAAATTTTTATATGAAAATAGTTAATATTTTATTTTTTCCTTTCAATTCAAGCAATTTTTTTTTCTTCTAAATTCCTAAATTTTTGATTTGTTTTTATTTCTTTTCCCTCATTTAAGCATGGAATTAGTGAATGATGAAGCGGGACAGCCACTTACCATAAGAGGAAAGAAAAGAAGATAAGCGGAAAGTTTGAAATTCATTTATTTTTTGTTTGGATGGATAAAAAAGAAAAAAAGAAAAGAAAAATTTATGATTTGTGATTTACATTAATTACACAAATAATTTTTTTTAATTTTTCTTTTTTTATATTTTCTTCTTTAATTAAAATTTATATTTTTCTTTTCTTTCAATTTTCATCCATCCAAGTATAGAGTTAGAAACTAAAATATTAACATATTTGTTTCTTCTCAATAAGAATATTTTTTAAAATTTAAATTCCTACTAACTAAAAAAAAAAACTCCGTCCGGACCTGTTGAAATTATTCTTTTTCACGTTTTAAATGTTAACACAGAAATATTAAATTTTCTGATAAATGATGTAGGATCAACGGTAAGACTTTTTTTAAGAAGATGTATGAATTATAATTAAAAATAAAGATTAATAATAACTGAATTTTTATGGCATCGTCGTGCGAATGAAAACGATAAAAAAAAAAAAATAGACATAGTGACGCCATTGTTATTATTTCAGGGGGGAAGAACTCAAATATGTGAAATATGATTTTAAGATTTGAGAAGAGTTTAGAAGGAAAAAAATAAATAAAGGCAGTTAAGCTAAGCGGTGTTGAAAAAGTGTTATACGTACACAAATGATTAATAATTAATTTAAGAGAAAATAAGGAGAATGATAGGTTCTTCACGCGAGCCCGATACATGAATGTGATGAGCAACAAATGACCGTTTAAGTGTCTGTTTCTCCTGATTTTATAAAATCATAGTCTCACGTCACGTTATAGCTTGCCACCTTCTACATTGAACCACCATGAAAGCTGCCACCGATTCTTCTTGGCTGCTGATTTGCACGGCTAACCATATCATCTTCACTGCCCTCATGGTAACGGGATAATGAAAGATCAGTGGTAAATTGTTTTGCCACGTAATTGCGAAGCTTTGTTCTATCTTCAAACGGGGGGCAAGTTGGTATTTAGCTCTCATGATTCATAAAGCGGCGGTGATATGTGAAATTTTTTTAAAATTTTTAAAAATAAAAAAAGATTATAATTTATAAATTTTAAATATATATATAATTAATATTTAATATTTAATATAATTTAATGATATTGATTTAAAATCACATATAATTTATCTAGTGGATCTTAAATTTAAAAAAATAATTAAGATGAATATTAATTAAAAATAATTAAAATAGATTTATAATAATATATATTTTAAATATAATATAAAAATAAAAATTAATTAATTATTTTAAAGCATCGTAAGGCAAGGTAAAATAATATTGTCTTACTTAACGTAATTGCTTCCAGACAAAAATGGACACTAAATTCACACCTTGCAAGGCAAAATTTGTAATGCATTTTTTTATCATCCCTTCATGTCACACTATGAATGAGTATGAGAAAAGTTTTATTTAGAAGTGATTTAATAGAAATGCTTCGTACATTATTATAAGTTAGCAACCTAACATAATTGCTTCGGGACAAAATTGATACTAAATCTACATCCTACAGGACAAAATTTGCAATCCATTTTTTTATCATCCCACACAATATGAATGAGTATGAGAAAAGTTTTATTCAGAGGTGATTTAACAGAAATGCTTGGTACACTATTATAAGTTGGCAATTGTAATCAATTTGATAAATAAATATATTTTGATTTTGAATGAAATTTGATGGGAAAATTAATATGTTATAAAGATTTTGTGGTTAAAAATTGAAATTAATTCAACTTATTTATCTTTTTTATTTTTTCAAATTTGAGAATATTTTTATAATTTCAATATAATTTAATAATTCAAAAAAATTTAAAAAGTTTGTATTTGTGATTTTTATATTTTTATTTTTGTTTTGATATATTATGATATCAATTGGATATTCTAAATATTATGAAAAGACCTTGTATCAATTGAAAAAAAAGTCTATTTCTATCGAATAAATTTTTATTCAAACTGCACTTTAGAAGATAGAATATCAAGAAATTCGGCCAGATAATTTAACACTAAGTTAAGGATTTGAATATATTAATTTGTAATTATTTTTTATATATTTAAAATTATAAACTAAGATATATATTAAGTAAACATTATGTGTATTTCCTTATTCAAATTAGCCCTTTTTAGCATGTTGTGATTAGAGGTTCCTAGTGTGAAATGTTTTAATGGTTTGGCAAACGTGTATGCTTTGGACAATATTTAACTTGTTTTATTCCAATCATGCGACGAAAATTTAATATGAAAATTTAGATATTAAACAAAATGACATATATATCGCATCATTTCGATTATAGAACTATTAATCTGTGCCGAACATGCTCAACCGTCACCCCTCCTCGTTAAGGAGGACCGCTCAATGGGACCCACCTTCTCGTGTGAGGACGGATAACACTTGGCCTTCTTTGAGTTGCAAGAATTAAAAAAAAAAAAAGGAAAAAAATGACAAGAAAGAAAGAAATAAATTTGTTTGTTTGGTTGAATGAAAAAATGAGGAGGAAGAAATTTTAGTAAATCAAAATGATAATAATAGTATTATTGCAAATCTAATTACAATAATGATAATTTGGATAAAATTAAATTAATAATATAAGAAAATTGAAAAAAATTGTTAGTATATTTTGATGTTATTTACAGATGTTTTAATAATGAACAATTATATAGCTTGTAACTTGATGCATAAAGTCAATGGAAAATTGATAGAAATTTAACATAAAGATTTAAAATATATCAATTAAATATTTGGGGATCAAAATAAATTATTTTAAATTAGATGATTAAAATTACACAATTTATATATTAAAAGATGAAATTTAACATATAAATATGAATTACTACGTCTAATACTTGAGATTTGGGTTGTAGATGAATCAAATTATTTGTGAATGATTCGGACTCAACTTGTAAAATGTTCTATTTGTATTCAAATTAAACAAGCTTAAGCTTAAATGAGTTGAGCTTGTATAATTGTTGTACTAAGCTTAGAGCTTGAAAATACAAAATTTGTGATATTTGTTAGTTTAAAGAAGCTTAAATGAACTTTTATATAAATTTTTATTTATTATGCTATTTATAATTTTATGTTCATCTAATTATTTAATATTTTAATATTGTCAACATTTTTGTTATTTTTATTTTACAAAAGTAAAAAAAATAAAAAAGTCATACCTCCAATACTTAAGCCCAAATATTTTATATTTGAGTTGCTTATAAAAAGTTTAAAAAATTTCAACAAATTTTATGCTCATATTGTTGCTTGTATAATTATTTTGTAATATTTAAATATAATGATTTGACTATTTTTTATATATATTCGTTGAAACTAAAATGAGACTTATATTTATAATGTTATTTAATAGTACCAAAAAATCATTTTACATCTTTTTTATTACTATTATTGAAAATATATAATATATTAGAGCTTATTTAAATTTGATTAAATTCGTTTAGCAATCAAATTCAAGTTCGAGAACTAAAATTCGAGCTCAAGTTCAGATTTTAAAAGCTCACTGAGTTAGAGTTTAAACATATTTAATTTGATCGATTTTGAATTTAAATAATTAAAAATTTAGCTTAATTTTACTCATTTGTAAACTTATTTGAGATCTAAAAATACATATAAATGATAATTAAATGATGAATTTAGATCCCTAGATTTTAAAAGTAATTAACAAAACAATATCTTGATAAAAACCAAAAGTTTACTAAGAGATTGACTTGCTACATTTTCTGAAAGTAACTAATAAAGCAGCTTTGTAACGGGAACATGAGTTTAGAATGAGAATTTCTCTCCATCTTCTCTCCGATTACAGGGAGAAAAGAAAAATTATGTAGGCCCATTATTATTTTTTATTTACTCTTCCCCCTTCCTTTATTTTCCCTTGCATCCGACAACACAATATTTTAATTTCTCAACAATTGTTTCTTCCTTCATTTCTTTCCACTCTCCTTTCCTTTCAACCAAGTAGGATATTTGGCGAGTGGCTGAAACCTGTGCTAAGTAGGGTTTATAACGTAATGGATAAATAATTATATGAAATATATAATTTCTTAATTTTTCATGAGATAAACAACAAAGGCGTGTCGCTCAAGCATGTTCTAAGTAGGGTTTATAATTTTATGGATAAATAATTATATAAAAATATAATTTCTTTAATTTTCATAAAATAAACAATAAATGAGTCTCTTAATTGGCTACTTATAGGAAAAATGGAAAACGTAAATATTCTAAAATATTGCATTTTCCATTAAAATGAAGAAAATTGTATATTTATTTATTCCAAGTAAAAAAATTCTTGTAATTTTTTTTTATTTTTATAGTTAATCAAATAAATTTAACTACTTTTTTAATTTTACTTTATTAGAAATTCAATTTTTTGCAAGAATTTATTTGTTCCTTAGCCTTTTTGAGATAGAGGGATTGTTTATGAATTGCTAGAGCATGTTTGTTAGAATAGAATAAAATTATCTGGTATTATGTAATATGAATATTCATTCTATCAAATGATAGAATTTCTATTCTATAGCAAATCATTTATATTTTTTTTTACATTCTTATTTCTTAAATTTTTTATATATTCCAATAGTATTTTTTTATTAGTAAAAAATTAAATAATATGTATTTATAAATATTATATTATTAAAATATTTTAATAATAAAAATTAAAATAATTTTTTTATATTTTTAATATAAAATTTTTAAAAAATTATTTTTTATGCCTATACTATGAAGAATTATTTGTTAATTATAATATTGATAATTATGATTTTCATGTTTAATTATAGAAATTTTAAATTAAATAAATAATAATATTATTTTTCATATAAGTATGGTCTCAATTTATACTTTTTTTATTTTTAAAAAATTATTGTCATTGATATTTTTTTATTTTTACAATATTTATTATACCAAACATAATAATAGAATCAAATGCTTATTTTATTTCTAAATGTACTAAATGTAATTATAAAATAATTATTTTATAGTATTTTATTCTAATTTATTTTATTTCATCATATCAAACGTAATAATTCGTGGAAATATTATTCATAAAACCGGACTAGGTCACAAGTATTTTGCTCTTTCAGAGGCGAATGCAATTAAAAATTTTGTGAGCTTTTTTCATAATTACTAGTTGGCAAATCTCATTTATTAGGTACTGCACAAGACTACAATTTGTGGCCAAGCAGCGATTTATACCACTCTCAATTCAATTTAGTTTATTTTCACTCAGCAAGATAAATGTCTGTGGAATTTTAGAAGAGACTATATTTTTAATAACAGAGACTATATTTTTATTTTCACTCAGCAAGATAAATGTCTGGATCTAATGATCTAAATTTATATATTTGTGCATTATTGTGTATGCTAAATAAAAATTTAATGATTTAGACTCACTAATACGTTAGAAGGTGAATCGTGGTAGTTTCTCCCTGAAGCTTTGGAAATTGAATTGTTTGAAAATAGTATTGTTGGCGCGGACGATGCAACTCTATGCCCTACTTGTGGAGCCTTGCCTGACCAGAATTTGGATCAAGCTCCTTGGGATCACGAAGGGCCCACTGGGCCTTTACGATTAATTAAATACACCGTTTTTGTATTCAGAAAGCCCAAGCTGCAAAAGATAGCTGAGGCCCGTGGGTGCAAGAGGGTTGGAATAAGTTCTTGGGTTTGGGTAAGCCCAAGGTACATCAATTGGATGCTTAATTTTAGTCAAAATGAGTAAGAAAAATGCATAAATTATACTTACGTTTGATCTAAATACATTCACTCTTTTTCATTTTTGAAAATATATATTTATCTTTTTTTAAGGGGGGAAAACGGAAAATATTTTCAACTCTATAAAAGTACTTTCAGTACTATATTTACTTGCATATTGATAAATAAAATGTTTTTTTCATCAAAATAAAATTAAAAGTAGTACTGAAAATTTTGATATTATAATAAGATTAGAAATGCTTTCGGAAAATTGGGCACATGTTTAAATTAGAGAAAAGCGAATGAATCCGTGTGTATTTATAAAACAAAGAAATTATAAATGTAATTATATTAAATTTTTAAGGATGTAAATGTAATTCAACTGAACAATTGGATGGCGATCAGTTAATTTTGATATTTCGGTGATTGAGACATTGAGTAGGTTGAGAGCATAATAATATGAGGAAAGTGAGAAGGCAAGTAAAAGAAATTGTCATTAAGGAAAAGACACAGCTTGATGATGTTTAAGTTCCATTCTACCGAAAAAGACCTCATTTCTTATCATTGTTTTCACATAATATCAAGTCAAAGGCCGCAATTTCAAGGCTCAAACTCCATGATGTCCCTGCTCTTGGACCGATCCATGGACTTAAACGCTGTCGTTTGTGTTCCTCGGATGATACGACATCGTTCTGTGCCCTCTTGGCCAATTATGTCCCCCATCATTCAGCCCAACTAACTCAGTCAGGGTCCACATATGGCTCGAGTGAGGTCGATAATTAATAGAGACCTGTCACACGTAACTTTCGTTCACTTCCCTGCCGCTGCGAAGCATTTTTCTTCATGTGGACCTTTACTTTTACTGGCCTCCGTTTCATGCTTGCTTGATCTGATCTCTATCTCTCTCTCTCTCTCTCTCTCTGTGAACTTCTGAACGAGATATCTGGAAGTATGAATCATTAATGCAAGGAAAATTGTTAATTGAAAGTGATTTTCTTGTTTTTATTCAATGTTAGCCACAAATATTCGGTTAAACTCTTTAGAAAGTTCCATAATTCGAGCCAGCTAATATCTCTTTTTACCTTTTGCTTCTTTTTGTTCTCTTTTCTTCTCTGCTACAGGTTTTCTGAGTTCATAATTGCATGCCCTTTACAGTTTGTGATCTCCGAGTTGCTTCAAGCTTTGGCCCCCATTAGAAAGCAGCAATCAAATGTCATTAAAAAGCTAAATCATCCTTGGAAGTATGATATAAGGTGATCCAATGGCCCCCCTGAATTTGCACTTTGCTGAAGCTTTTGGGGAATATATGATTTGTCTTGATGATTGAGGTTTTATCATATTTTAGGAGCTTCTGGAAGTACCGCAAGCAGACAAAGCATGTCGTTACCGTGGAAGGGTAAAGTAGAAATCGAAGCAAAGGAAAGAATCGGCCCTCTCACACCACATGCACATGTCCTGCTATTCCATACTCATCATTTGCCCTATTTTTTAGACCCTTCTTTTTGTCCTCATTGAGGCAATTCTTACTGCTGGCCTTTTCAGTGAGATTCCTTGTGTTTTGATTGTTCGCTCGCTGCTTGTTACAGGCCATGATGAGAAACTCTTCTATCTCGGGCTTCTATTAGATTAGCTGAGTAGTAATTTTCCTCTATGGGTGAATTTGTTGTAGATCAGGCTGTATGAAAAGTAAGGTAAACCCATTTTTCATGTAAGATTGTTAGAGTTTATAGTTTGAATCTTTACTCAATCATTGTTCCTTCGAATCTATTTGGTTCATTGATTAATGATTTCCCAATTTATGATTTGTCAAAGATTCAAAGGTTTTTAGAGCTATTTTGAGTTGTCCCTGTGTTGATTGATTGTAATTATGCACACAATTTTTGTTTTTCTATGCTATGTAAGCAGATGGGAGAGATAACATCGGCTTCCAGTCCTTCTCTGCAAGTGTCTGTTTCATTTGGTAGATTTGAGAATGATTCACTGGCTTGGGAGAAATGGTCGGCTTTCTCGCCAAATAGGTACTTGGAGGAAGTTGAGAAATGCGCCACACCCGGATCGGTAGCCCAGAAGAAAGCTTTCTTTGAAGCACACTACAAGAGGATTGCTGCCCGAAAAGCTGAATTGCTTGCTCAAGAGAAGCAAACAGAGAAAGATCAAGATCCCCTGCGATCAGAAGATCACAATGGTGAAGATTCAAGTGGTAATACTAGTCAAGCTGATTCAGAATTGGCTCTGTCAAACGGTCAAGGCGTCTTTGAAAGGTTTATGGGAGAACCTAGTTCTGTGGGTGAGATGGGGAGGACCGATTGGAATAATTCAGAACAGAGTATTGAAGGCTCTGGCGAATGGAAAAGTTCATTACTTGAGAGAGAGAACAGAGAAATGGATAGCAGATCAGACATTTTGCAGATAAATAAAACTGAAGAAACTGTCTGCCGTATAGATGAAGAAAGTCCTATTGAAGCTGAAGATGTAAGGGAAGTTCCTCGAGATGTGGATAATGAAAAAGGGAATGCTTCAGAAGTTGAAGTGAAAGATGTGAAATTGGATCATCCAAAAAAATCTAAGGTGTGTTTTAATTCAGACGTTGATTAAAATTGTGTTTATCAAGAAATCGGACACCCAAACCACAGTTTATATCAGTTAAAAGTATGGTAATTTGTTACGTAGTTTTGTGTTTGAGTGTTTCTTACTATCAAGTTTGGACAGGTTTCCTCCTTGAATAGGGAAAGTAATTCAGCAAAAACAAAAAAGAAGCCAGCGCCGTCTGCAGCTAAGGTGTCTCTCATTTCCACACCAAAAAGTTTGAGACCTACATCAAGTCCATCCAAAACATTGGCATCTGCATCCGCAACCAGAAAGGGAAGTTCTTCTTCTGTATCCACAAGGAAAAATATTTCCACTGAGGAAAGCAAAAGAGCTTCTAACAAAGCTTTGCATACGTCCCTTAGTTTGGGTCCTCAGGATCCAGATCCAGCAACCCATACTACAATGAGAAAATCATTCATTATGGAGAAAATGGGGGATAAGGACATAATAAAAAGAGCTTTTAAGACCTTCCAAAACAACTTTCTCCAAACAAAACCGTCTGGTGAAGACATATCTAAAACAAATAAGCCGGTAATTGGAATATAAATAATGCACAATAAATGTTTATTGCTCACAAAGTCATCACATTTACCCAATCGAAAATTTTCATTTATGCTTGCCTAAAATATTTCTTGTGCACCAGGTTCCTTCTAGGGGGACAGAGACAATGGTTTCAACATCCATGGCTTTGCAAAAAGAAAATGGACGGTAATTTTTGAATCTGTATTTATCAGTTGCAAATGTTTAGGCTCCTTGATATATTTTACACAGCCTTCCTGTGCTACTTGTGTAATCATAATGCTTCACACCATAAGCTTTTGGGATATATTGACACTTGACAATCAAGAATTTCTCATCAGCTTGGTCAAGACTTTTGATGACACCACAATTGCATTAATATTTATATTTTGCAGGATTCCAATCAAAGTCACCGTAATCCATCTATTTTGAATAAATTAGGAAGCTGAGGTGGTTAATCATTGTAAAAGGGATTATACAGTTGAAAATAAATATAGCTATTTTGCTATAAATTCGGTTCTAGCTTTAACTACATCTATATCATGACCTTGAATGAAATTTGCTGCTGTCCCTTTTAAGGGGGCTTGGGGTAGAAACATTCATTATTGAACCATATGGCAGTACAACAAGAACTCTCTCTTATCTCCAGTTAATAACCACCTGCTGTTATCTGATTTGATCTCACTGTCATTGTTTTTCCCAATTTCTGATCTAAGTCATCTGATAATATCAACTATAAACTTTTCCCTGCATTTTATTTATTATCTATTTGCGGATTTCCTAGTCTTGGTGGCTTGAAAAATGATTACTTGGCCAAGGCACTTACCCAAGGCATTTTGGTTTCCCTAGTGGTTTTGATATGAAATTGCATTGAAAATGCAACATATGGAACAAATTTATGCTTAGTGAAATTTAATGGAGAATGAGAGAATGTGTGCCTGAACATGAGAGCTGTCCTTCATCTCCATGTTCAAGATGTTAAAGTGAGACGTTGCAATGATAAGCATGATATCTGTAATGATTATCATACTCTGATACACTTTTGACACTTTTAACTGCACCTGTATAACAACCCAAAACATTCTACAAGCTCTATTTTGATGACATTGTAAGGTGTTCGTTATGAATTCTTTCTGCTAACCTTCTTGAAGTTGCTTCTAAACAGTTCAACTAAGACTGACATGGATAAAAGAAGTGGAAATTTAGTCCGATCTATCATTGGAGCAGAGAAAGGAAAAGAGGTATGCACTTGCTTTATTTTTGTGTTTATTCATTACTTTGTATTGGGTGCTAGGGATTTCCATTAGGCTCTAATTGCATGGATTCTTTCTATCAACCAAAACATGATCTTTTTTATTTTATTATTTTACACCAGTTTCCAAAGAAAATAGAGAAGTCCAATGCAAAAGAGCCAGCAAGGACACGCTTGCAGTCAAAATCAAAGGTACATAATCCATTTATCTTGTTTATTCAGAAATGAATGCCATTTTCTTGCTTGTCCCATTTCTTCTGAGTGCTCTGTGTATTCAAAATCCACCACATATAACATTAAAAGGAGGCCAGATTATGATAATGTAGAATTTTCCTCTATAGATGCTATCAAGGTTTTTGGCTTCCCACTGATATCATCATCATCATCATCTATATTTATCTGCATAAATGGGATGTCTGAACATTTGCATTCCTCAACACAGCGGGAAAAGGAGGCAGATGTCAAAAGGCTTAATCAGAATTTCAAAGCCACTCCCCTACCGGCTTTTTACCGGAGCCAAAAACTGTCAAAAAGCCAGCCAAGAAAGGTATGGTCACATTTCTGCAATCTCCCATGTCAACAAGCCATTTGAAGACTTATTATGGCTACAGTTTATCCCACAATATTGTAGACTCCTAGTCTGTCTACACTTACTCATCCATGTTCTCTTTGTGCTTAATCTTTTAATTTGAGTTTTTTGGAACACCTATTTAAAATGGATTCTGGAAAGAGTTATGATTAGAACTCTAGTTATTAATTAAAGTAAACCAAAACTTAACTTATAACTATTAACGTGGACAGATTAGGGAGATTGATTGGACTGTCCATCTTGCTTTGGTGTAAGAAGTTGAACTGATTCTCTGCCAACCAAATGAGCTATTGGTTTGTGGGTTGGTTTAGAGATGATGATAAAAAGATCAATATGTCCTCATTATAACAGCATATCTAGATATATATATCACCTGTAATATCTATTGTTTGCTGATATATCTCGACACAGTTACTAATTTCTATTTTGCATCAATCTTTCCGAATAATACCACAAGGTTTTGTAAATTTATTTTAGATCAAAATCTTAGAAACCTTGAAGCCGGCCTTTGGTCAACTTTTCTTACTAATCATGTTCACTATACAGCCTCTTCGGCTCTTCTTCGTTATGTTCCATTAAATGATCACTGATGTTATAATTTGTTCTGAAAATTTAGTAATGTGACATACCACCTTTTGCACTTGTCACATGGCACAATCTGAATCAAGCAGGTCCCACTTGTATCAAATAGATGGGGCAATTTGACTCAGACGCTGATATATGAACAAGTGTGAGTGGGTGATGAGATATTTATGTGTAAGTACTGAGTAGTACCTTTTTTTCTTTCAAATTTTCTTGCAATTAACTATTTTTTCCGTTATAATCTCTCATGCAGGGGGATGTCAACTCAGGATCCTCGATAACGGCTGAAGAGCAAAAAGTTAAAATAAAATAAATGAAAGAAAAAAAACTGATGCTTAATACATTAGTAGACAAGGACCATAAGGTAGACTCGTGTAAGTTCAGAGGAAATATATGGCAGCACCACATGCACGGATAGTATAACTTAGTCAGCAAGAGGGGAGCTACAATCTAGGCATTTTCGATATATTTCAACAGGCTAGCATTGAAACTATATCTATAGGAGCTGATGAACAAGTTTGGGAGTAGAAGGAAGTAGTCATGTAATCATATATCGACAATAAATAGCCCTTCTCCTAGTCCTAGGCAATATGTGATATAATACATATTGTTACAGTGATATTTTCCTGTAATCTAAATTTTTTCCTCCCTCGTTGATGCTTAAATTAGGCCTCTGTGATTGTTCCATGTGTAGGATTATGTTATTATAAAAAACACTATGATTACAATAATTGGTGTAGTTTCATATTTCAGAGAGATGTCTTGTAGGGAATGTTATATTACAGGGTACATTTATAGTGCTATCGGACCAAATACTGCTAAATACAAATTCATTCTTGAAATTCATCATGTTCTTTCCAAGGTATGAATGATGTTGACCAGATATATCAAGCAGTGGATTTTCAAGTTCAGTCTATGGTTTCTTCCAGATAAGATCTGGATTGGAAGCAAAAGTAGTTCATTTCCAAACAGGAGTGAGGTTCAGGAACATTGTTGTTTGTTGGTAGGATAGCATTAAGGAACATTGTAAATAAACAAGCCTATAACAAAAGAATCATCACATTTTAGTTGGTGCCGTAAGAGTCAATATGAATGTAGAATACTCAGGAGTCAAGAACAGAATTTGGAAGCTTCTGAAATGGCCAGACAACGACAGGATCAAAGAGTATAGCCATCGTCTCTCACTTTGCAGTGCATCAAATCGAAACTAGTCTCGTTCATCTTCATGCAGAGTCTCGCTTAACTGATTGAATATAGTCTCATCAACCACAGGATGATAAAGTAGTTAATTGAGGCAGGGTAAATGTGCATAAGCGAGACTAACGTATATTCCTCTTGGAACCTTCAATTATTACTAGTTACCCTCTTTGACCAATCATATTCAGAATTTAAGTCTAGCTATGCCTCTGAATAAAACAAGCAGCTCAAATCAGCAAAACAGAAGATTTTATGTGCACAGAAGTTCCTTCCTCGTTATATACACGTTAATAATAATAATAATGATAATAATAATAATAAAGAATTACTGAATCACATAAGTCAATTCCCAGACTTCTCTGCCATGAAACAATCTGACGAGCTTGAAAATCTACATGCTGGTATCTTGGTAATAACTACCTAGAACTTGCCTTCTCCTTCTTCCTTTTCTGCATACTACGCGTAATTTCAATGCAGGTTTGATCCACCATTCCCAGAAAATCCTTGACTATCACAAATATCTGAAGAGGATTCTCTGCTGTATCTTTCAAAGCTCCTCCCTGGTAATATTCTGTTGTTCTCTTCACAAGCTGCATTACCCTTATTTGCTCTTCCCTCACTAGCTTCAGTTCTTCATCCGCATTTCTAAGGAAATATTCCATTTCTTTCACGAAACTTCCTCCTCCATCCTTTCGACACTGGGAAACAAGTCCACGAATTTTAACTATTTGGTTGGAGAGGGCTGATACTGAACCAATTAAACTGTTGTAATCTACTAGAGCCGCTTTCTTTACGTTTGAGAACTCAGAACTTAGCCCTCCAACAACTGGCAATCCCAGTTTTAAATATTCCCTTTCCATTTGTTCACTGGAATAGTTCTCAAAATTTCCACTGTTATTCCTGCTTCCACTTCGATTCAGCTGGTTAAGTGCACAACGTTTCCCCTCAGAGCGGACTACTTCTTCAACCACAAAGTGAAGCAATGTGGTTTTTCCATCTACACTTTTGACATCAGAAAGCTTCCTCAAAGAATTCAAGCTAAAAGCTTCAGCGTTGCCTCTAGAAGTACCCGCATTCATTCTATTTCCAGCCTTGAGTACTGCTTCGAGAAGTTTAACAAAGAGTCCTCTATTTCGAAGTTCCTTGCAGCCCAAGTCAAGTGTCTGTAGAGATTCATGTATCTGTTGAATCTCCGAGTCATAGTTTGATCTGAAAAGCATGGAATTCAAGCGCTTAAAAGCCGAAGGAATGGCTTTGAGAATGTGATAAAGGAAAGATTCAGCAGTAGCAAGGCTTTTCGGATCTCCATCATATTCTAGAATCTGAGACTGCTCTTCTTCTGTTGGGGAAACTCTAGCCAGTTTTTCAATTGTATCTCCACTAAGGCCTTGACCCTCATTGAGGGCATCAAGAATTTCTTCTCTTGACACTGCAAGAGATTTCAAAACAATGGCAATGTTCTGTGATTTTCTCGGATCGAGGAGAAAAGTTTTGCTTGATGGATCAGAAGCTGCGCTGCTTGAACTGGTCGAGTGGGTCTTTCCTTTTGGTGACCTTCTGTTGGTGGCGATATATCCAAAGAGAGCTTCCATAAGATCTTGATCCACCCTGAAGAATCATATCCAAAAACACTTGTTATGAAAGGTAAAACCAAATGGAGGCATCAAAACTTAGCATCTACGGTAGATTTAATTTTGATGTAATAATATCATTCAACTATACATATACTCTCACATATTTAATTACGTGACACTTTCTTATTTACTGATAGTTTAAAAAAATTTACTTAAACTCCTTAAATAGTAATAAATCTTGGAAATTAGGATTACCTTAAGGAGCCACGATCAATTTTGTCCCACACCATAGAGTGATCAACATTATTAGTATTCACCTTATCCCAATGCAGAGGCTTCAACTTCAACTGACCATCGCCAGATTCGGACGAGCCGTCACCGGAAAGTTTCTCGTTTTTACTGGTGGTACCTGGCATTTGAGAAGGGGTAGGTGGTGGTTTTGCTGATAACTTTGGCGGAGGAGGTGGCGGTGCGGGACTCTTTCTAGCCGGGATTGGCGGAGGTGGAGGCGGAGGTGCTGGACTCTTTCTGGCCGGGGATGGTGGCGGGGGAGGCGGTGGACGGCTTTCTAATTTCGGAATATCTGATAAAGAAGAGACCGGTGATGGTGATGGAGTTGGTGGTGAGAGAGGAGGCGGCGGCGTAGAGGATTGTGGTGGTGAATCTGGCTTTTCAACTGATGCAAGAAGATTGACAGTATTACGTACTGGAAAATCACTTCTACTTGAAATTCGATTCAATTCATTCTCTTCTGGGAATATTTTTGTGTGGGAAGTAGAAGATTTCCCTCGAAGCAAAGGAATTATTTGAATGGACTTGGATTTCTTCACCCCAATAATTTCTTCATCATTACCAGTGTCGTCATCTTCTTCCTCTTCTTTTGTTTCTTTTGTCTGTTCCTGTTTGTATTTCGGTGCACTGTGGAAAACTTCTTTCTGCAATTCCCTTTTGGAGTTTCTCCCTTCAAGTTTTCTCCAATAAAACACATCCAGACCATTCTCATCAACAATAAGCCCTCTCACATTCCCATCAATTCTCTCGAAAGCATTTCCCTGAGGCACAACCCGCCTATCTCCCGGCGGGGCCGCCGTGACGGCGGTAGCGGCTATCTCCTTCTTCCGCCTTGAATTTAAACACCAATAGATTAAGAAGAAGATTAAACCAGAAGCGACCAAAGTTACCACCGCAGTTACTGCTACCGCCTTTACTATCTTACTGTTCGACGTAGAACTTCCGGATGTTGCCGCCACCTGCGGTGGTGGCGACGGCGGAGGCAGTGGCAGTGACGCAGCCGGTTTTGTTGGAGAATTTGGTGACGGAGAAGGAGCTGGATTTCCATCTGGATAGAAAGTTTCTATGTTCTGAGGAGAAGTGGCCTGGCAATGGCAGACTGGTATAAGAAAAGGGTGAAAATGAAAAAGAAGGATCCAAAGAAGCCATGGCTGAAGCATGATATTCTTCGGAGCCACGATTGCAGAATTTAGGAGAGAGAAAGAATGCAATTTTAGGAAAATGTTTGTGAAACCAAATCAACTATGGATTGGAAATTGCAGGTATAATCCCATTTTGTCTTGTGCTATTTGGTTTTGTTTGTTTGATTGCTGACATTTTCAGATAAAGAAAGCGGTTTGTTTTTGTTAAGGCTTGGCGGCTCTTCTCGAGTACAATGACTAACCAACCCATGGAGAAGAATGAAGTTGATATCACTGTTGAGGGGTGATTTTGTACTTTGGGGCTTTAATTTGGTCTTCGGTTTGAAAAATGCTTCTAGTGCGGAAGGAAGAGGTCGACAGAGACAGATTCAGGCCGTAAAACTTCATGTCGGAATGGGATTGCAATACTGCAACTTAATGGCATAGTTTTAATGTGCGATCTTCGTTGGAAAATCACATTTTCAAACAAAATATAATGGCACAAGGCAGAAATTCTTACTATTCGAAAATTACTCACAAATACCATTGTTGGTTGAAATGATTCAAAGTTTGATTTCTTTGATTGAAATCTCAAATTTAAATTTCACAAATGGAAAAAATTGAACATTAAAAAAGCTTTACTCCAAAAAGGATTCAATTTGATTTAATTTTAGATTAATCAACATTAAATATGGTTATCAAATATCGGAAGTCTTAAAAAAAAATTTAAATTATTTTCAATCTCAATTAAACTTAAAAGTTTATAGCTCAATTAATTTTTAAATAATAAAAAATTAGTAATATTATATATATTAAAAATAAATTTAAAATTAAAATTAAAATATAAATTAATTATTATTATTAAATATAGAATAAAAATAAATTTATAAAATTTAATATAATATATTAAATATTTAAAATTTAATTTTGAATTTTATTTATGATGATTACAATTTTTTTTTTATAAAAATTAATGAAAGAGTTACTTATTAAGGAAGATAGCTAACGTTATCGAAAAGATCTGGGAAAAAATCCTAAGAAATTTATCCGGCCGCTCAACTAGTGGTTGCTTCTTGGGAAATCTTAATTACAACAGCAATGAAAGTTTCTCGTATGATGAAACCAAAATCAATTCTGATGTATGCGGTAAGTTCACATTATCTTGTAGGAAATTCTTCACTACCCGGTCGGAATTTTTTAAAATTTTGAGGCAAAAGTAATAATTATGTATTTACCAATTTTTCGTAAAAAGATGTAATATTTGTATGAATTTTGCAAGGAATATGAATCACAAAAATTTATGGCTTTGACAAAAGGTTAAATCACAATTTTCAGAATATTTCATTCCTTATGTAAAAAATTTAGTTTGTGAATATATTTTAAAATATATATAAACTTCGCACAAAAGTTGTGATAACCCTATCTTGTATAAAATCACATACATGTTTAGTAACTTATATAAAAATAAATAAATAAATTTCATCTGTTATCTATATAAATTTTATATTATTATTCACTTTGTCAATAAAAAATATTAAAAATTATCTATTATTGATTAAAATTTTAATTACTCTTTTTAATGCATGTTAATTTATTGATAGTATAAAATATTCTATACTAATAATAAATTAATTGTAAACTAAAAAAATCCAGTTCCCTCGCAACATAAAAGGTGTAGCATCTTTATAAAATAACATATTTCTATTTGTTTTACAACTTTGACCAATAAAATTGCAACTCTTTGTGTTGTTATAAATCATATTTACATTAGTATAAAATTATAATATATTTTGATAAAAATGTTATAAGAGATGGAATTTTTCATACAAATCTTGTTTATAAAATTTACAATAAAAAAGTAAAAAAATTATGTATTGAAACATTACGCAACATAAAATATCATTAGTTGGGCTTAATTTTCTAGAAGTTCGCAAAAAAACAAAAACCCCTCTTAAAGCACGCGCTGCGAAGACTTCCAAGTTTCAATTCAATCTTTTCGTAAGTTATCCTTGAAAGATAAAATTAATAATTTGTTATTTAAAATTATAAAGTGATAATAAAATAATTTTTAAATTATATATATTATATTTTAAAATAATAATTTAGACAAATAATTTTAATTTTTTACATAGTAATTTATAAATAAAATTATATATATAAATATGAAATTATTTATATAAATTATTATTTAAAAATAAAATTATAATTTTAAGTAATTTAAAAATAATTTTACTAGCACCTTATAATTTTAGAAATAAAATTATTAATTTTATATTTTTTAAAATAAGAAGAAAAGAAAGATATTCACAATTAGAAAAAAAGGAAAGATTGAATTCGAAAATAATTTGATACAAGAAACGTATAGTGGTGGTGAAGAAATTAGTTACAGATTAAATGGCAACGTGGGGGCCAACAAAATGAATTGAATATTGGGAATGGAGAGTGGATCACCAAATTAACTTTTAGACTTCACGTGAGCTACCACATAGTGGTTGAAAAATGCAAACATCGTGCCATTCATCATGGATTCTTAAGTCTTTGTTTCGTTCTTTTAGTTTTGTTGTCTTTGTTTTGTGATTAAATAGATTTGTATTGATTGTCAAATGGATTAGTCAAATGCTTTAGGACCTTCCAATGAGGCTACTTCTCACATATGTTAGTTTGCATTCCACAATTTATTTTTGTTTGCCTTTCATATTTTTTTTTGGATTGATTTTTTTCAAACTTAGTTCGTGGGTAAAGTTATTAGAGCCCATAATAATAAGCTTAGGTTTAATAAACGTTTTAAAATTTTTTAATGACATTTCACAGTATTTTTAAAATCTTTAATAATTAATTACAACTTAAAATTATGAGTAAACAAAAAGCTAGTTTCAGCAGTTTTCTTTTGATTCAAGAAAATATTGGTCTTTTGTTTGGATGTAACGAGAAAAAGTATAAAAAAATATAAAAAGAATAAAAAAATGTAAAGAAGATTATTTTTTCACTTATTATTTGAGTTTACAGACAATATGTAAAAATTGAAAAAATATTAATTTTTATTTAATTTATTTAAAAATAAAGGAGTAAAAAATTATTTATTAAATAATAAAATTATCACTATCATAAGTTAATAAAGTTATTTAATACATTTTGCAAAGGGGAAATTTTAATATTATAAAGTTTTCTACCCTTTTTTTTGCATATATTTGGTGGAAAAAGTTTTTGTTGATTTACATGACACCTTTTCAATCTTTTTTTCTTTCTACCCTTAGTTTTTCATAGCATCAAAATATCAAAAAAATATTTTTAACATTTTTTCCTTTCCCCATGTTTTCTTTCCACTTGTTTTCCATATATTCAAACAAAGACAAAGGGTAAGAGTTTATTTGTTTTGACAAAAAATATATTTTTTTAAGAATACCCTATAATAAATAGATACTTGTGTCACAAATTATGTTATGAAAATTCAAAAATTATCATAATTTTTCTCTTATCATGGGAATTAAAAAATTTAAATAAATGTATAAAAAATTAAAAAATTTATACAATGAAAAAATTTACTTATAACAAAATATCATTTACATTACAAACTAAATTACAAGAATATATTCTATGTGATAAAATATACTTATGCTACCATATAAGTTAGAAAACTTTACCTGTGATGAAATATTATTTGTGTCACATATTAATTCTAGAACTGGAAATTGGGTGAGTAGGAGCGATTAAGGACCTCTAAACTAACTGCCTGCCTAAGATTGCATGTCGTAAAATTGAATCCAAAACTGTCTACAAAAACTATATTACCTGCTTGAACCTGCACTTCGAGGGTACCATTAGGTGCAAGTGGGTCTAGGGTACTTTAAATAGAAATGCCCTACATATCGGCCATTTTACAAATTGGTTTACCACCTACTTTCTCATATGTAACGTAATCATAAAACAATCTAGATCTATATGAAATATTATTATTTCCACCTATAAAATTAAAACAAAAAAACTAGCAAGCATTCTCCCATTAGATAGAATTAGCCGCACATAGGTCATTATTATACTTTATTAAAGAAATTAATAAAGTTAAAATTAAAATTGAAATAAGATATAAATAAAAATGCAATATATTTCAAAGACTAACATTACTAGTTTTTATTTTAGTTTGTAAAAAAAAATGCAAATAACCCTTACCAACTATAGGATGTTTGCATTTTACTCAATTGAATTATGGAAACCCGAATTTTACTCCATGCAACTATATAAAGCTTGCATTTTACCCCCACCATTACATCTTAACGAAATCTGTTAGGAAAATTACTATTGTAATATTTTATTTATCAACGATTAAAAACCTTCACTATATTTGCTAAATTTTAAAAAAATCTATACTTAGTAGCAGTTTATAAATTGTCACTAAGTCATTGAGGATGATAATGGTGATTTATAACTACTACTAAGTGTTAAAGAATAGCTGATAAGTATTATGACTATTAATTTGATAACACTAGGGGTAAAATAAAAGTTTTATATAATTTTAGGGGATAAAATTTGAATTTCTATAGTTTAAGGAGGTAAAATATAATCACCCCATGGTTAGTGGGATTTTTTTTGCATTTTTCACTAGTTTGTATAAATAAAATGAATAAATGAACCTAGTGTGTTTACTAAATGTATGGAATCCTTAGGTAAATAAATTAGTTATGCATAGATCACTATGATTGGGTTGCTTTCTACAAATAGAATGAAGGAAAAAGTTAGGTTGTATTTTCAAGATTTGTTATCTCTATCTAATGAGTGATGATAAGAAATAAGCTAACCATTTTTCTTTTGGCAACCTAATGCCTAAAATGACACTAGTCCTTCTAACATTAATGAGCAAATTATGGTTAGTATTAGATAATAAATTTTAACTCGCACCTACTTACATGACTAAAATCTTTTTCTAATTTTTTTCATTTCTATCTATTACAATATCTAATCTAACCCAACTAGCATAACTTTGAATTTGCGTAGGTGGTTTGTAGCGACTAGACCTAAAACTTCTAGCCCTAATTAATTCTCCAAATAAAATTATAGGAAAATATATCATTTTTGTGATATATATATAATCACCTAAATTCATTAAGTTTCATTCCTAAAATTTAGAAGGATAAAATAAAATTTAAAAAGATAAATATATATTACTTATAAAGGCTCATTTGTTAAATTTAGTAAAGTGGATGCTATCATAATTAGATCGGTTAAACCAGTAAGTGAACTAGTGATATAATTATATATTTATATAAAAAATATTTATTATGATAATATTAATAATATTAAAATATTATATAATAATAGATTTTACATTTATTATTGTAATATTAAGAAAACTTTTTATTAGAAATTAAAAATAATAATTATGTAAAATTATATATAATTTAATAATAATGAAATTGTTATGTTAAAAATATTTAAATAATTTATATTTAAGGGCGTGGTATATATAAATAATCTAAAAACCTCATTTTAGTTTTTCATTAAGTTCACTTATATCAGTTTTATTTCTCACAAATATTTTGTATCAATTTTATCTCTTATAAATAATAATTTGATTAATTTAATTCATCAATTATATTTCTATTTATGGGTTAATGACTTGAATGAAAGAATAAAAATAAGATATAAATAATATATGAAGCATGAAAATGATATTAAAAATTTGTGAGAAGTTGAATGATTTAACTTATGTTTGTAAAGGAATAAAATAGGTATTATAAATAAAAATTAAGAGGAAATAAATTTATAATAATTCAAATACTAATCTACAATTAAAATTTAAATATGTATAATAGTTTAAAGTTATGATTTATTTTAGTATTTATTTCATATAATTTAAGTTTTATTGAAGTAATTTTTAGAAAATAATGAAAATTGATTGAAATATGTAAAAAATTTACTTTTATATTGTACTAACTTAGTTAACAATAATTAGTAAAAAGATATATTACCTTTGAATTGATTTTATATTGTAACAATTTAATTGTGCGCATTGTATTGTGTGCATTGTAATCATACACATAAAAAAATTATATAGATGTATGATTTGCAAGTTTTTGTGTGTGTATAAAATTTTTAACAATTGATTATAAATTCAAACAATTTATTTGTAGTATAATATATACTTCAAAATGCATATTTAAAGTTTATAAAAAATTAATATAAATTATTGTCAGTTAATTCTCTTAATTTTTCTCTTTGTATTAGATCTTCTACAAATATAAGTTATATCAGTTTGGGACTTCACACAATTTTAATATTAAATTCATTCATTATATATTATTTATCTAATACTTTAGTCATTTTATTTCTATAATCGTTAACTCATTAATAAAAATATTAACATAAGGACAAGATTAATTAATTTATTATTTGAGAGAGATAAAATTGATGTAAGACATTTATGAGGGATAAAATTGATACAAACAAAAATAGTAACATTACAATAGATTTTAGTTAATGAAAAATAAATTTTAAAATAAAGTTATAATGCTATTAGCATGAATGTATTTTTATTATGTGTGTTATGTAATATTTTATTATTATATAGTTAGTGTCATATAAATATATTTTTATTTATAAAATTAATCATTTAATTAAAATTTTATATAAAATATATTATATTATAATATTAAATAAGCAATTAGACATAATGATAAAACTTGATATTCTTTAACTTGGACATCCATATTTGATTTCTTGTAAATGCAATTTGTAATTTCCAGACAAGTGGAGTTTTGATTGTTTATACTAGTTTGATATAGGTTAATAGCATTAATGGGCATCTACATATGTGTAAACCATGTGACAAACTAGCACTGGACTAGATTAATTGGACAATAAATTCAATGTGTATATATAAAAATTGTTCTAACTAACTACATTAATCTTTATAGCAATTTTATTTAATTTTTCTACGACAATTATGTTGATAACTTTGTGGCAATATGAGTTATTAACCACAAATGTATTTTTCTTATCATATTTGTACTCATGGTGAGAAGGATCTAATAGCCATAACAAACTCATGACAAGAAAAATTATTTAAGCCTTGAAACCCTTTTTTTTTCATAATAATTTTTTTTATTATGCTCACTTATGTTATAGGTCCATCTAATCAGTACTCTTGTGACTAAGTAGCATAATTATGAAAATTTTAATCTTATACCACAATTTTAATTATGATACAAGTGATAATTTGTTATAGTAATAAACTCATTTATTTTTATTTATAATTATAAAATAATCTATTTAATTAATGTTAAATATGAATAGTATGGTAAAAAATAAAATCTATCATTTTAAGGAGTTGTTTGGTTCACTGTAATAGCATGAGAATTTTTATTTCTAAAAAAATAAAAAAGTGAGTTATTTAATTATTTATTATTTAGCAAATTTGGAAAGGTAAGACTCAATAAAAAAAATAGAAAGTTATTTGCTCACCTTCCTTTAAGTAAAATCTACTTGTTGTATTCTTTGTGGATACAAAATAAAATTATTTTTATTAAATTTAATTAATTATAATTAAAATTTATTAATTTATATTATAATAATATTAAAAACACAAGAGTCATTTTATTAACTCTACCAAAAACATTTAAAGGAGAACCAAATGAATCAAGAAAGTTACTTCATGAGAAATGTCATTTTATGGGAAATGCCACTTCCTTGGAGTCAATTAAACAATTTTGAGCATTTTTTAAGACTTTGTTTCTTATAACAAATAAATTATTTTATAACTTATGAATTTGATCAATAAACTATAATTTAACTTTTAGAGATATTTTTCGTACTAACTTATTAAAAAAATAAATTTTAATTTAATAAATTATTTGAACTAATTTGTAACTTATAAATTACTACCTCTTTAATTTTTTCAATTTTATTTTTAGTTTTTTATTAATTTACAATTCATATCCTTTATAATATAAATTTAAATATTTTTATAAAATATAATTAACTTAATTTTAACATATTATATCTTAATTTTAAATTATAAATATATAAAAATATGTACATCGATAAATATAATTATAAAATATAATTAATTATATTTTAATTAATTATAGTTTTTTTATAAATAATAAAAAATATGAAAATAAATAAAAATATAAATTTATAAAATATAATTAATTAAATTTTAAATATTATATTTTTATTTTAAGCTTCATAATTATGTTAATATAATATAATTTTTAGATAAATATAAATTATTTTAATTATATATCTATTTTTATTAATATATTCTTTTACATCATTTTGTAATTTCAATTAATTCAATAGTTAATTTTATAAAATATTTTTTAAATAATTAATTAGTTTATCAGTTATTAACTATTAGTTACAGGTTCCATTTTATGCAACAAATAAGATAACTTATAATGTATTGACCTGATTAATAAGTTATAAGTTAATTTATAAATGTATTTTTGGATTAATTTATTGAAAAAAATGAGTTTTAATTTAATAAGCTACTTAAAGTAACTTATAGTTTATAAGTTATTATTTTTTTAAATTTTTTTAAATTTGTTTTTATTTTTTTATTAATTAACAACTCATGTCCTTTATAATATAAATCTAAATATTTTTTATAAAATATAATTAACTTAATTTTAATATAAATATATCCTAATTTTAAATTATAAATATATAAAAATATAAATAAATAATGTTATAAAATATGATTAATTATATTTTAAGTAATTATAATTTTATTAAAAATAATAATAAGATAAAACTTATTTAAATAAATAAATATATAAATTTAAAAAATATAATTAATTAAATATTAAATATTATATTTTTATTTTAAACATCTTAATTACTTTAATAAAATTTCATTTTTAAATAAATATAAATTTTTTTAATTATATATCTATTTTTATTAATATATCTTTTTACGTTATTTTGTAATTTCAATTAACTTAATAATTAATTTTATGAAATATTTCTTAAAAAATTAGGTAATTTATCAATTATCAGTTATTAGTTAACTTATCAATTATTAATTAATTTACTAGTTATTTGTATAAAATGGAGTCATAAACTACTAATTAATAACTAACTTATTAGCCATTAATTAATTTTTTAGTTATTTGTGCGAAATGAAACTTAGAAGGTCTATATTAAAAGTTATTTTTAGGAAATTTAACTTTCCATCAAAATTAATTAACTTCTAAAACAGAAATTATTTTCCCTGACTATCATAATATGCAATATTTTTTCTTAATTATCATATCATAATATATATAAATATCATGACACTTCTTACTTTATATAGGGAAATGAAATTCTACTGCAAGCATATTTTTCAACAAAATAAAAGATTTGTCCTTTGTGCCTTAGCCAACTATACATTTCTTTTAAGTGATTTTAATGTAATTAATTGTTCTTTCGGAACTTTAATATTAAAAAATAAAATTTCATATAATACCTAAAAAAATTCGGAAAATTAATTTTTAAATAATAATGCCACGTAAAATAAAATATATATGATCCCTTATTTCAAAATTTATTAATAATCAATTACCTACAATTAATTATTTTATTGCCGCACTAAACAAGCCTTTTCTTGCGAAGAAAATTGCTTGAAATTAATTTTTGAATGATTAGTTTGTATGAATGCTTATGTATCGTAATGTCTAATTCAATCCAACTTTAACTTTGAAACAGCCACTATTTTTAAGTTTTTTTAGTAGTGATTAAAAGAATTAGTCCTAGTCTAAAAATGATGGAAATAGACATGCATGAGTTTTTTAAGTAAACAGAGTTTTTTTTTTTTTTAATACATGACTTTTGGTTGTTAGGAAATCATTGAAAATTTAAATTTTAGCAAAAAAGTATTTGTCAATGTAACAACTCAAACAATTAATATATAAGACTTTCTCAATTTTAATAATTTAATTTATATAAATTAATTTTATATTATTAGTTATTTATGTATTATCACATCAACAAAATTTATTAAAATATTATTATTAAAAAAATTATTAATTTTTAATTATATACTATTTCCTTATTTATTTATGCGGACGGTGAATAAATTTAAATTCTTAATAATTTTTACTTAAACTGATAAGGTCCTTGTGGGTTATATTAAAATTAAAATAAAAATCCTTTATTTTTGTGATTGTTTGAAGAGACGGTCCAGCGCAACCACCCTCGTACTTTTTGGCTTGATTGATTACGCGGTGAGCTGACCAGTGACCAGTGACCGGCCAACTTTTTCATTTCACACACAATGTTTTAGGCCAACCACATTTTCCAATGTGATGGCCCGTGGGCCCCATGCTTGCACCTTGGATCCCTTCAAGCCCCGTTTCCATTTGGTTGACTATGAATAAAATTCAAAATGGAAAAACCGGAAACTTCCTCCATGGAATGCAAATAGAATACAAAAATCGAGGTGAAGGCAAAGTTTTGAAGTTTCTTAGCAAGAAACAAGAGGAAAGTTCGCTTGCACCCACTAAATTTAGCAAAATAATAATCCTGCTTAATTTGTTATATTTCAATATATTTATATATGTAATTGTCATAAGGAAGCAACGCCAGTGCCTAATATATTCATTAAGTCAATTTATATAAGAATTGTTGTTCATAAAATTAATGAATTTTTAATTTAACAATATTATAAATATTGAAAGTAAAATTTAAAATTAAATTCTAATTAAAATCAAGAGCTATCATTAGTACATGATAGTAAAAAAATTATAAAATTTAATTTGATAATATAAAAGATTTGACATATTACTTTAAATTTTATTTTTGATATTTATAGTGGTTTTCTTTTTAATTATAAAATTAGTATCAAATTACTTAGCACGTGTATAATATCTTAAATATAGATCTTAAAAATGAAAAATCTCAATGATGGAATTAAATAACTGTATTACTGAGGATGCTAATTGCAAATAATGAAAGTTTGCTGAGGAGAATAAATATATTATCACTTGCAGGGAAACAGAACTTAATTAATTTGTCATAATCACAATTACAAGGAAATTCACTTCTATATGTGAAGTCGATTGCAGTAATTTTCTTATTATTATTATTCACAATTTTTTTTTGGCAAGTGTGTATGCAATTTAATTTGAATCAATCTGACACTGTCGTTATTTTTTTAAAAAAAAAAAATTTGGGACACCTCATGAAATAATTATTAGGAATTTGAGCATGAATGAAATTTTTTTAGTCAGGATCATTTTCGAATTTCGAAGTGTTCGAAATATCAGTATACTTCTCGATTTAAAAAAAAGAAACTTCTTGTCGGCAAGACTGATACGAATTCTATGATATGTCCACCTGTACATGTGGTATATAGTGTTTTCCCTCTATACTTTTGGGAGTAGCATAGGGATAAGGATTGGTGGAGCATCGGGAAACGTCAATTGTCAATGGGAAATGGGAGCAGCATTTCAAAGTCGTCGTGACCAAAGGAAATCTAATTATACGGACCCCCTTCTATAACTTCAGGATGGTTCTTTGGAGTTTCCTCTGCTCTCGGTTGACCGCACAAAGTCATCTTTTCAGATCTCTGTAACAAGGGAAAGAGGCAGAAGAAGGGGAGGAAATAAAGTACTTTGGTTGGGAAAATGAAAAATAAGAATAGAGAAAAGAAAATTTTGAATTTTAAAAACTTTACTTGTTTAGTTAAAATGAAAAAGGAGGAAAAAGAAAATAAAATGAGATAATTTGCCGTTGTCATCGTTACAGTATATCAAAATTTTAAAAAAATTTAATTATAAAATATTTTAAATTTTTTATTTTTTTCTCTTCTAACCAAAATTTTAATTTTTTCTTTTCTTTCTATTTTTTTATACAAAGCATAAAGCTAAGTGGCATGAGTGCATGACAGTGCATACATTCAGATGGGAATAAATTTTTTTTGAGATAATATGATACCTTGACATGAGAATAAAACACTTTATATGAATTTAGGTTGTAAGTGAATTGATTTATTTAACACAAATAATAAATAGGTTGAACTAAAATTATAAATTGGTTGATACACTAACTCTTTAAGAATTTATATTTAAAATTTGAAAATATTATTTGTGAATAATTAATCATTAAATTAGAAATAATTATGTATGATAAAATTATAAGATTTATGTTTTAATAAAATAATAATAAAAATTTTAGAAGTACTTCATCAATGATTAAAAATATCTTTTGATAAATAATAAGTATTTAAATTAAATAAATGAGTTTATAATATAAATTTTATTAATTAAAATTATTAAATAAATTAAATGAATTAAGACATCTTATCATATTTAATAAATAAATTAACCCGATATGATATTATTGTTATTTATATTGAATTTATTTAAATTATTAATAATATTTGACACGACATAAATTTAACAAGCTACTCTCGAGTTACTTTTCATGCGATGTTACTATAAATTCCATTATCATGACAACGGGATTCATAAAAATTAAGAACCAAAACGAGTTGTTATAAGTAATTTGTGCGGCTGGAATCTTACTTGCAAAAGAATGAATTAATATGAGGTTGATACATGTTTTGATACATTTTTTTATGATACTATTGGTAACAATATATTATGTTCCTTGATTGTTGTAAACCACATTATTGTAATGGTTTACAAAAAAATTAAGGATTCAAGGTGTGGCTTTAGAAAAATCTTTTAGTATAGAAGGTGTTTTTATTTTTTGCAAATGCTTAGTGCATTATTCTTTTAAAAGTATATGGCATACTCTTCTTTATTGAGTACCACTATTATAATCATTTTGTGAATTCTCAACTAAATGTCTATGTCAAAAATGAATATATCAGATTTAGTTGAAAAATCTTGTATTTGTTAGCTTGTGTTATAAAATTTCAACTAAATAATTTTTGATCAAATGAGTATATGTGGATTTTTATTTTTTGGCTATAATGATTGGTTTGATAGTTAAAACAAATTGAAATTTAAGCTTACTAAGAAAGTCAATAGAAGAAGTAGTCATAAGAGATGACAATTAGTGATTATAGTCAATTTTTTTGAACCAAATGTTTAGTTTTAGTTGAAGAAGCGCAACTTGGTGTTATTTTTCAAAGATTTTGACTAAATATATTTGGTCGGAAGTCTAATGCATTGATTTTCGGTTGAAAGGGTTTTAAATAAGGGTGTAATTGATAATTTGATGTCAGCCTATTTTTTCAAATTTTGACCATGTGATGACACTTAAGCAATTAGGTGCTTTTTACAAAAGCCATGATCATGGCTAATTAAAGTGGTTATTGGCATATACTTTCAAAAGTGTACAAATCAATATATGTTGAGTACATAAGAGAGATGCTAACAAGTAAACAGGAATCAACACCATTCTTAACAACTAGAGTGATAATTATCTAAACTTTATAGTAAAAATACAATTATTGTGAAAAAGGAGAGGTTTATTTTGCCACTTTAACAATCCAACTATGCATTTTGTATTTACTTCTTGGCACTTTCCTAACTAACTTGGTTCTCTATCGTTCTTATGTTTACAATTAATTGTAAGCTACTATTAATTAGTATGAGTGAGTGATCTTAATTTTTTCAAATTGCATTATCGTTACATTTTCTACGTACCATAGGTTATGTTCTTTATATTAATAGTAAAAGTTAAATTTAATTATCCTATTATGGCATTTTATGCAGTTTCATTTGTTATGAATTTATGAACAACTTAATCTTAATTGTAAGTCCCTTGTTAAATCTCATATGTTTTTCTTTGTTCTTCACCTTGAAGAGCAATAAAGATAATAGTTCATATACTTTATTTTACTTACACTTGCATTCATTATTGTTTTGTCATCTACAAAGGTTCACACTTCTTCATCTATTTATTGTGAGGATTTACTTTGTAAAGGTTAAATCAATTATTGCAAATTTTGACCAGAATAAATTGGCATGCTCTGTGGGACATAATTAAGGTATCAAAGTGTGATACATTGCAATGATGTTTAACATTTTATTATTTTAAATGCTTATATAATTATTTAAAATGTAAGATTGGAATTTTATATAAGATAGGAAAAGAATCTTTATAAAAATGGGTTTTAAAAATAAATGAATGGCTAGGATTGATTTCAATTTAAAAATGGAAGGTTGATATTTAAAGGAGAATTGAACTCATATAGTGCTAAAAATACCGAATCAAAACCTAAGGCTTGTTTTTTTCTCTTTCCTCTTTCCTCTTTCATTTTCCCAATTTTCTTTCCTTTCCTTTTTCTTTCTTCTTCCTTCCTGGTGACCCTTGTCTCTATCTCTCTCTTTTGGCCATAGCATTACTGTTGAATGGTGTTTTCCTTTCAAGGCCAATTATTATCACCAACAATGTGTGGAGGTTGTAAGCTTATGGCTTGAACCTTTTAAAGTGCTAGGTGCCTAATTTGGTCTACCACCACGGGCTAGCTTTTTTTATTACCTCGTGTTATTGTTAGAGTATTGCTAGGAAGCCATCTTTCCTCCTTTCTTTATTGTAATTGGCAACAGCTTATGGAGTAGTGAAATATGTGAAATTAGCTAAGCCCTTTTGTCGCCATTTCTATCCATTATCGACTAATCTTTTGCATGTGCCCTTCCTTTTATTAAGTAATAAATCACCGGTGTGGCTGTGGGAGTAGCAGGTCAAAGTTGAGCGATGATATTGTAGAGTGTTGAAGCTCTCTTATTTTTTTAGTTGTCTTCCATGTCTTTTGATGTCAACGAGCTTCTAGTAGTCCTTTTAGGATGTGGTGAGGCTTTTTATGCAAAAATTTCTTATACTTTTTGTTTAATTCAAGAAAACCCATCTATGAATTTTTGAGATATGTGATGATGCATATCAAAAATATGATTTTTATGAAGAAGAATGACAAAATACTATGATAAGGGTATTTATGAAGCATTATATTCTCATATTTTGAAAGATCCTAACTTGAACTAAGAAAATGCATTTCTATTCATACTTTTAGGAACTTAATAATAACTTGAAAATATAAGTGTTATATTAGGGAGTGTTAAAATGATGTCTTTAGAACATATTTAGATCACTAAGTTTTAATAATTATGCTTAAATAGCTTTGATCTAAAAAAAAGTTCTTAAAATGTGAAAATTGGTTTTATTGGAATTGAGTTGAAAATATTAAAAATTTAATGTATGATCTTACATAATGATGTGATGAAAGCATGTTTAGAACATAATATTCTAATATTTTGCTTATTTTATGCTTGAATCGAACAAACCTTTATTTATGGAAATCTTTAAATTCTTAATAATAATATTTAAAATCTAAGAAGATGATAATACAAAAATGATAGAACAATACAAATAAATACTTTTATAGTATCAAGTTTTAATATTTTCATTTGTATGATTTCGATTTGGTAATTTTCATATTATGGTATATTTTTAGTTTCCTGTTATTAACTTAAAAAAAGATAATAAAGTTATAATATGAGAGGTTAAAATGTTGTAATTAGATCCCAAAATAGTAATTTAGAAAGAAAATGAGTAAATATGATGTATTTATAAACCATCCTTACAAATTGTGAGTATAAAGATAAGAGAAAGTTGAACTTATATACTTTGGAAAGGATGAAGTGAATGAACCTTATGAAGTAAGTATATATCTTACTTCTAAATTTATATATATTGCTTATTTTAGTTAGGATGTTATGTTTTATAATCTATAATTTCCTTATAAACTATTTGGATCACAAGTATGTTCATACATAGAATTGGATCTATTTATAATTAGATAACTTTAGTATTGATATTAGTGATTATTTATCAAATTGATATGTCATTGGGATAGTTAGTTTATTAATAGAAAAATATATGTTCATGTGGTTATTTCATAAGATGTAATTGTTTACCATTTTAAAACCTTAAGATAGAAGTAAGGTGCCATTGTTACTTAATATTACTTGATGGAACTTATGCTTAATGTTACAAAAGTTTAAGAATATGTAAGTGTATTGAGTGAATGTGGATTAATCATGCTGAGAGAGCATGCTGGTGCTATTACTACTTGTGATTGGATACTACCATTGATTGATTGTAATTGAGTTGCAATGTTAAATGATATTATTGTGTTATGATCAAAATCATGTTGTTATGTGTATGATGGAAATGTATTAAAAGATATAGTACAAATTGTTTGTGATGCAATTGAATATTTGTGGCTATGCAAGAGAGCATGGTGGTATTACTATATATATATTGTTATATGTTTGAAAATTGCCCTATGATGATGAAATTACACTAAAAATTGTGATATTTAGAGTTTGAGTTCTAGTGTGTATATTATGTTATAAATTATGTTACGAGTGGTATTGAAAATTTTGAAATGTGATAGTAGCAACCATGTGAATATCAAATGGGGAATTCCTAGTAAAAAGCTTGTAAAAAGTATAAGATAAACCCTAGAAGGATAAGAATAGAAAGCTTATGAAAAGTATAAGGTTAACTTGAGAGTTAAAAAGTGGATGCATATGTATTTATTATAATTATTATGAATTTATGATGTGACATTAAAATCCACTTATAATTAAATATCATTATTTAATATAATTGAATAGACTTGATGTAATTGAGCCCTACTAATCACTTGTAATTGTGATGATCACCTAAAATAGATTATGTATATGATGATATTAATATTGTGTAAATTAAATGGCTGAGGTTATTATGATTTATAATGTAAAATAGGAAATCTAAGTTATATGTAGGTAAATGTGTTAACTCGAGAATTGGTATCACACAATCCAAGAGTTTAGGTTCACAGTATTGTTTACTATTTTAATATATAACTAGAAGTTGATTATTTATATAATTAATTTTAAACATGGTCATAGTAGATATATACTGATTAAGTTCTTATAACTTATTCTATTTTATTTTTAGGTTCAAAGAAATGCATTGGATCCTTGTTGCATCCATGGAAAATAAAAAATTATCTTATTAAGAGAATTTGATAGTTGAATTAGGATTAGGATTAAAAGTGAAGTTGATTTGTGTCTATATAAACACTATATATGTTAAGGTTATGTATCCTATATGTATTCCATGTTGCTAGTTTTATCTATAAGAATTTATAAGTTCTATAATTTAGAGTGCGTGACTCTTAAAAAGTATTCAAAAATAAGAAAAACTCTATTTTCTTTTGTAAAAATTTAAAATAATTTTTAAATCCTTACAGGAATAAAGATATTTTTGGTGGGAGAAATTCAGTATAAATAATTATGAAGTTAGTGAAAATTGAATAGCGAAGATTTATGTCAATCATGACTGCTTTGGGTTGTCACACAAAGTTTAATTTCTTTGTAATTTTAAGAAGTGATACTATTTAAAAACTAAAAAATGGTCTTCTTATGATTTTCAAAATACTTCTTTATCTAAAGAGAGACTTGTGCAAAATGATGAAATATAAATGAGATCAAAATTGTTGAAATCAATAAGAAATGCTAAACATGAATAATAATAATTCGTGGAAAGAAATGATTAATGACCAATCCAAGAACAAAATCAAATTAGGGTCAACATAAAGATTTTAAGGGTGTATGCCATATAATATGTTAATAAATAATTTGTTAAATAATAAAATTATCACTATTATAAGTTAATAAAGTTATTTAATAAATTTTGCAAAAGGGCAATTTTAACATTATAAAGTTTCTACCTTTTTTTTGCATCTATTTGAGAAGAAAAGATTTTGCTAATTTGCAAGACATTTTTTCTACCTTTTTTCTTTCTAACTTTAGTTTTTCATAACATCAAAATATCAATAAATTTATTTTCAACATATTTTTTCTTCTCCATGCTTTCATTTCACTTATTTTCCATGTATCCAAACAAAAATACAAGGTAGGAATTCATTTGTTTTGATGGAAAATATATTTTTTAAGAATACATTATAACATATTGATACTTGTATCATGAATTATGTCATGGAAATTAAAAAATTATGAAAATTTTTTATTTTTCCACTAGAATACAAAATTTAAATAGATGTACAAAAAACTAAAATATTTATATCATGGAAAAGTTTTACTTGTGAAAAAATATCACTTATGTTATAAACTAAGTTATGAGAATACATTTCTTATAGTAAAATATCATATATACTCTCATATAAGTAAATTTTTTTTATCTATAATGAAATAAAATTAATTTTATAGATAATCTCATAAGCAAATATATCATTTTTACAGTGAATACATATAATCACTAAATTAATTGAGTTTCCTTCCTAAAATTTGGAGGGATAAAATAAAATTTGAAGGGATAAATATATATTACTTATAAAGGCTTATTTACTATACCTAATGAGGTACATGTGTCATAGTTAATTTGGTTAAACTAGTAAGCCAACTAGTGATATTATTATATATTTATATAAAAATATATACTATAATAATATTAACAATATTAAAATTATTATGTAATAATAAATTTTATATTCATCAATGTAATATTAAAAAAATTATTAAAAAAATAATAATTATGTAAAATTATATATAATTTAATAATAACTAAATTATTATGTTAAAAAATTTAAATAAGTTAAATTTAAGGGCATAGTATATATAAAATGTTCTAAAACCTCATTTCACCCCTCATAAATTTCAATTGTATTAATTTTTTTTTATCAATATTTTGTATTAATTTTTTTTTATAAATAATAATTTGTTTAATTTAATCCATCCATTATATTTCTTATTTATGAGTTAATGACTTGAGAGATGATAGGATGAAAATAAGATATAAATAATGTATGAAGCATAAAAATGATACTAAAATTTTGTGAGAGTCTAAATGATTTAATTTATATTTGTGAAGGAACAAAATAAGTATTATAAGTAAAAAATTAAAAGTAAATAAATTTATAATAATTTAGATATTAATTTATAATTAAAATTTAAATATGCATGATAGTTTAAAATTATAATTTATTTTGGTATTTGTCTCATATAATTTAAGCTTTATTGAAGAAAAAATAAAAATTGCTTGAATGATGTAAAAAATTTACTTCTATATTGTAATAACTTTATTAATAACAATTAATGAAAAATATATTAGTTTTGAATTGATTTATGTTGTAATAATTTAATTATATGTATTGTAATTATATACATAAAAAATATTACATATAGGTATGATTTGCGAGTTATTGTGTGTGTAAAATTTTTAATAATTAATTATAAATTCAAACATTTTATTTGTAAAACGATATATAATTTAAAATGCACATTCAAAAGTTTATTAAAATTTAATATAAATCATTGTCAACTAGTTCTTTTAATTTTTCTTTCTGTATATATCAATTTGGTACATCATACAATTTAAGTATTAATTTCATTTATTACATATTATTTATCTATCATTTTAGTCATTTTATTTCCATAGTCATTAACCCATTAATGATAATATTAATAGAGAAATAAAATTAACTAATTTATTATTTATAAAAGATAAAATTAATATAGGACATTTGTGATGAATAAAATTGATACAAACAAAATTAATAACATTACAATGGATTTTAGTTTATAAAAATAAATTTTAAAATAGAATTATAATACTTTTTAGTATTAGTATATTTTTATTGTGTGTGTAATGTAATATTTTATTTGCATAAGTATATTTTTATTTGTGAAGTTAACCATTCAACTAAAACTTTTCTATTCAATTAAAATTTTATATAAAATACATTATATTATAATATTAAAAAAATAATTAGGCACGATGGTAAAGTTTAATGTTCTTTAATTTGAAGATTCAAATTCAATTATTTGAAAGGTAATTTCCAAATAAAGGGAGTTTTGACTAGTTATATTGATTTGATATGATTTAAAAGCATCAATGTGTTTCTAAAGATGTGTAAATTAGGTGATAGGTTAATACTTGATTGAATTAGTTAGATAATTTATTCAATATGGATATATAAAAATTGTTCTAACTAGCTATATTAATTTTTATAGCAATTTTATTTTTTTTACCATGATTATGTTTGTAGCATGTATGAGTTACTAGTCACAAATATATATTTTTTACAATGTTTGTACTTGTAGCAAGAAGGAATCCAATAGTCCATGGGCTCACTCATGATAAGAAAAATTATTTATATCATGAGATCTTTCTTTTGTAACAATATTTTTTGTTATACTTACTTATGTCGCAGGTCCATCTGACAAATATTTTCATGGCCAAGCAACATAACCACAAAAAATTTAATTTTATGTCATAATTTTAATCATGACAGAAGTGATAATTTTTTATAATAATAAACTCATTTATTTTTATTCATAGTTATAAAATAATATATTTAATTAATGATACATATAGTGAGTGTGATGAAAAATAAAATCTACCATTTTAAACAGTCATTCAATTCGCGACAATTGTATAGAAAAATTTTATTTCTCAAGAAATAGGAAAAAGGGTGAATTGTTTGATTGACTATTATTTAACAAATTAGAGGAAGTCCTACTTCTCGAAAAATTCTTTTTCTTATAGAATATGAGAAATTACTTACTTACCTCCCTTTAGGTAAGTTCTATTTCTTATATTCTTTATAAATATAAAAATAAAATTATCATCATTTAATTTAATTAATGATACTTAAAATTTATCAATTTGTATTATAATAATATTAAAAATATAATAGTTATTTTGTTCACACTTTCCAAAAAATTTAAAGTTAGGATCAAATAAATCATAGAAAGTTATTTCATGAGAAATATCACTTTCTTAGAGTCAATTAAATAACTTTGAGTACTTTTTAAAAAGTTTATATAAAAAAATTATTTCATGAGATATTTAATTTCCTGTATGAATAAAATGATTTTCTTTCACTAAAATCGAATGTTTATATAAAATCAAATGACCCCTAAAAGAAAATTATTTTCTCTCACTATCATAATAATATACAATATTTTTTCTTAATTATCATTCCATAATATATATAAACATCATGACACTTCTTAATTTATATAAGTAAATGAAATTCTACTACAAAGAATATTTTTGGTCAAAATAAAAGATTTGTCGTTAGTGCCTAAGCCTAACTATACATTTCTTTTAAGTGATTTTAATGTAATTAATTATTCTTTTCAGTACTTTAATATTAAAAAAATAATTTTTTCATATAATATCTAAAAAAATAAATTTATTAAGATTAATTTTTAAATAATAATACCACATAAAATAAATTTTATATGATCCATTATTTCAAAATTTATTAATAATCAATTACCCATAATTAATTATTTTATTGCCGCACTAAACAAGCCTTTTCTTACGAAGAAAATTGCTTGAGATTAATTTTTGAATGATTAATTTGCATGAATGCTTATGTTCGGTAGTTTCTTATTCAATCCAACTTTAATTTTAAAACACCCACCATTTTTAAGTTTTTCTTAGTAGTAATTAAAAGAATTAGTCCTAATCTTGAAATAGTGGAAATAGACATGCATGAATTTTTTCCAAGTAAATATATATATATATTATGACTTTTTGTTGTTAAGAAATCATTGAAAATTTAAATTTTGCTATAAAAGTATTTGTCAATGAAACAACTCAAACAATTAATCTATACAACTTTCTCAATTTTAATAATTGAATTTACAATATAAATTAATTTTATAGTCATTTATTGTCATAATCTAAATCCGATTATGATTGGCATGGATGTCACTATTCGGTTTCCATTAATCTTAACACTGTTTACATTAATTCTACCAAACGGAAATTTATTTATTTTTATATTTCCATTAGGACTCAAATTATATTTCAAATTTAATAGAAATATGGATAAAGTTTTCCCTATCTTTTTTGTACTTCCTGAAGGTTATATGCCTTAAAATGTAAAACTTTTAATTTTCACAAATACTGGCAACAACATAGAATACATATAAAATTACATAATCTTAACACACAATTTATTTATATAAATGCTAATAATTTCACTCCTAATCCAATTGTTAAAATCTCCCACTTAAATACTTTTTGACTTTCCATGTATACCATGAAGTTTGAATGCATTTATTTCAACCTAAAATTATTAAAATTAAAAAAGGATGAGTCATGAAAACTTAATGAAGTATACATCTATCATAATTATATAAATAATCAAATGCTAGTTACATATTAAAATATAAAAAAATTATGATATTTTTAGATTGTATAACATGTGATTCCAATTCTTAGATTAATGTATTTACCGTATATATAACTTAAGTTTTCTATTTCACATCACAAGTTATAATAGTCTCAATCATTCAATTTTATGCCATATCATACCATACACAATCTATTCTAGGTAATAATTAATTTCAAGGTAGCCAATAAAGCTTAATCACAATCACATTAAACAAAATTATTTCAAAGATAAGTAAGTATCAATTCCATATCGCAATACATAATAGTTCATAGTAAAATACATTCATCCACTTTTTGACTCTTGGGTTAACCTTATATCCTCTATAAGTTTCCCATCCTTATTTCTTCAAAGTCTGCCCTATATTCTCCACAAGTATATCATTAAGAATTTTCCATCTAGTATTCATATCATTACTTTCATTACATTTTATAATTTCAATGTTGTTCATGGCATAATTTATAATATAATATACACACTACAACTCAAGCTCTACTTATTATAATTGCAATGTAATTTCAACATGAAGCAACTAGTTCATTATCATAAGACAATATTAAAGCATATAATAATATATATATAACAACACCACAATGCTCTCTTCCATGGCCACAACATTTATTCACATTCTAATATAGTTCACATTACATTTTTCTAACATACAAATAACAATATAAACTCAATCTTAATCAATCAATAACCAACTAATAGTATTACCATGCTCTCCAAGTATGGTCAGTCAACATCCACTCAAATTGACAATCACTATCTTATCATACATATCATTTTTATATCGCTTATGCATGGCTACAAGGGTTATTTAATAATAATAATCCATGCTACATATTTGTAAGAATTCACACATGGATATATATATATATATATATATATATATATATATATATATATATATATATATATATATAATCTATATCATTAATAAGAAGAGTATAAATTATAATATTTAAACAAAATATTATGAAAATATTGATTTAGGGTGAGATATATAATTAAATGGTAAAGTCCATCTATTTCATCCACTCTAGAGTATCCAAGTCTAACTTTTGCTTATCTTCCTACTCACAATTTATAAGAATAATTTATAAATATATGAGTATACATTGTTTTCTTCTTGACTATCTCAGTTCCAATTTTATATCATGATATACTAATAATCTAGATCATTAATTTCTTTACTTTTCAAAGGTTAACTCATAAGACCAAAATATGTTATTATATAGTAATTTTAAATTCAAACATATATAGATAAAAATATTAAAATTTAAAGCTCTAGAAATGCCCATTTTATGTCACTTAATCATTACTTTTATATATTTTTAAAATTATCATAGAGAAATTAAATATTCTCATAAATGAGGGATTTTTCAAATCAAAGCATAAAATGATTAAAATATTAAAATCTTTACTCTAAGAATGATTTATTCACATCCTTTTGTAAAATCATACATTTAATTTCTAATGTTTTCAACTTTATTTCAAAGAAATCAAATTTCACATTTTAGGGACTTTTTCTTGGATTAAAGCCATTTAAGCATAAATATTAAAATTTGATGATCTAGACATGTTCTAAAAATGTTATTATAGCACTCTATAGCATGACTTGATGATTTAGGAATGTTCTAAAGATGCTATTCTAACACTTCATAACATAATATCTTTATATTTTCAAGTTTCTTAAAATGTGTATGAAAATGTATTTGCTTTAGCTCAACTCTAAATCATCCACAATTATTAATGTTGATGATAAAGAAAAGCTTTCATCATATCACTTAATCATTTTATAACATGAAAGTTTCATTTTTTAGAAGCATTATCATATGTTTCCAATATACATGAAAATGAATTTTTTTTCTTAGGTCAAGTTGGAATCATTTAAAATGTGAGAATGTAGCACTTTATAAATACTCTAATCATGTTAATGCAATATCCTATAGCATGAAAATTGTACTTTTCAAAAGCATTGTCATATTTCTCAAATACATATAAAAATGGATTTTTTTAATTTATGCATGTAGATTCAAAAATATTAGAAGCTTTTAGTCTAGAATGGCTTACCTGCCCTGACGGAGGCCACCGGCATTGGAAAATGATAGGATCACTAGAGAACGCAATAGCCAAACTCCTAAGTTCTACCATGACTAGTGCTATGAATCATTACTTCTTTCTACATTCAGGTGCCATTACAACTAAGGAAAGGTGGAGGCTAGCTCTAGCCAGATACTGCAAGAATGATGATGGCTGGTCGATCCATCTTACATCTTAGGTGGATCAAGCCATGAGCTCACATCCTCTTTGCATCATCAACAATGGCGATTGGTCGAGAAAAGAAAGGTTAGGCATGTTCGTTGGTAGATAGTGAATATTGGTGATTGGAAAAAGGGAGTTGTTGAAAGGATAAATGAAGAAGAAGAAGGGAGAAAAAGAAGATAAAGAACGGGTAAGGTGAGAGGAGAAATAAGGGAAAGAAAAAAAAAGAATAAAACCTTAAGTTTTGATTTCATGCATTATAAGTGATGTGAGTTCACTTTTATCATTTAACCTCATCCTTACATTTCACTTATCTATCCTAGGCAATTAGATCTCAACTACCCATTAATTTTACTGAACTCATTTGATTTGATCTTAGCCATTTACTACTACTTCACCCCTTGTAAAATTTCTAACATGACTTACTAATATAAAAACTTAAACATAAATATTTCAAATTTCATAAATTCATATATAAAATCTTGCACTAAAATGGTTACGAGTATCTCATAGATCTTTCACACAAATTTCCAAATATTCCCCATAAAATTTTAGATAATACTTTCATCAAATAAGATCCTAATAACATCATTCTATCAATGTCTAAAATTATCCATATTTTACCTTAACATAAATTGAATGGTAAACCTTTAATATGTGATACTCAAAAGTTCACTTTATTTCCAAAACTTGCGAAAATAGATGAATAAAATTTGAAAATAAGTAGTCAATTAAATGAGGCATCTAAACCCTTAAAATTGTAAAAAATGTCTTAAAGAAATTTGAATAATTATATTTATATATTATCGTATTAATAAAAATTATTAAAATATTATAATTGATGTAAATTATAATTTTTAATTATATATTATTTTATTATTTATTCATATTAATAGTAAATAAATTTAAATTTTTAATAATTTTTACTTAATATGTTAAGGTACTTGTGGGTTATATATTACTAAAGTTAAAATAAATGTCCTTTATTTAGTTTTATTTTAGTGAGTGTTTGAAGAAGAGGTCCAGCTAGATAACCACCCTCGTACTTTTTGGCTTGATTGATTGCGCGGCGAGCTGACCAGGGACCAGTGACCGGCCCGCGCGCCCCACACACACACACAAACAATGATTCAGGTCAACCGCATGTTCAAATGAGATGGCCTGTGGGCCCATGCTTGGACCTTGGATCACTTCAAGCCCTGTTTCCATTTGGTTGACTATGAATGAAATTCACCATGGACAAACCAGAAACTTCCTAGATTTTATGCAAATAGAATACAAAAAGTGAAGGTGAAAGCAGAGTTTTTGAAGTTTCTTAGCATAAAACAAGAGGAAAGTTCATTTACACCCACTAAATTGAGTAAAATAGTAGTCCTACTTAATTTATTATATTTCAATATATTTATATGTGTAATTGTCATAAGATAAGCATGCAATGCCCATGCCTAATATATTCATTAAGTCAATTTATATTGAAATTGTTGATAATAAAATTAATGATTTTTTAATTTAATAATGCTATATGTATTGAGAATAAAATTTGGAATTGAATTTTAATTAAAAATTAAGGATTATCTTTAATATAAGATGATTCAATAAATTTATAAAATTTAATTTAAAAAATATAAAAATTTTAAAATTTCATTTTAAATTTTATTTTTGGAGCTTATAGTATTTTTCTTTTTAGTTACAAAAGTAGTACCAAATTGCTTAATACACAATATAATATCTTGAATTCAAATCTTAAAGATGAAAAATCTGGAGGATGGTTTTAAATAACTGCATTACTGAAGATGCTAATTGCAATTAATGGAAGTTTGCCGAAGAGAATAAATACATTATTACTTGCAGAGAAACAGGACTTAATTAATTTGTCATAACCACAATTACATGGAAATTCACTGGTATATGTGAAGTAGATTGTCGTAATTTTCTTCTTATTATTATTCCCAATTTCTTCTTTGTCAAGTGTGTGTATGCAATTTAATTTGAATCAATCTGACACTGTATTTAAGGGGGGGAAAAAAACACTTCAGTTAGTTTAATACCAATTTTGCCTTTTTGGTACATCACATGAAATCAATATTAGGAGTTAGAGTATGAATGGATTTTTTTAGTAAAAATCATTTTCGAATTTGAAAGTATTCAAAATATCAGTACACTTTTCAAATTTAAAAAAAAGAACTTTTTGTCGGTGAAGCTGATACAAATTATACGATATATACACTTGTAAATGTGGCATTGTGTTTTCCATTTACATTACTGGGAGTAGCATGTGGATAAGGATTGGTGGGGTATCCGGAAACGTCAACCGTCAATGGGAAATGGGAGCAATTTTTCAAAGTCGTCGTGACCAAAGGAGATTTAGTTTTATGTACACACTTCTATAACTTCAGGTTGGTTGACCCGTGAAGTCCACTTTGGAGTTCCCTCTGCTCTCAGTTGACTGCACAAAGTCATCTTTTTAGTTTCCCGTAACCAGGGAAAGAAGCAGAAGGAGAGGAAATAAGGGAGTTTGGTTGGGAGAATGGAAAATAAGAGGAGAGGATAGAAAATTTTGAATTTTAAAGATTTTACTTGTTTATTAAAAAGAAAAAGGAAAAAAATAAAATGAGATAATTTATATGTATTATCATTATCGCATGTCAAAATTTAAAAAAATTTTAATTATAAAAAATTTGTAAAATTTTTATTTTTTCCCTCTAACTAAATTTTAAACTTTTTTTTCCTTCATTTCTATTTTTCATTTTTACCAAGCATAAGGCTAGAATTGGCATGAATGCATGACTGTGCGTATTCTTAAATAGGGATACCAAATATTGACATGATACAATAAGTCAGTATAAATATGAAACAATTTATATGGATTTAAATTGTAAATAAATTATTCTGTTTAACACGAGTAATAAGTAAGTCAAATTACGATTATAAATTGATTGATTCATCACTCTTTAAGAATTAATATTAAAATTTTAAAAATATTATTTGAGAATAATTAATTATAAAATTAGAAATAATTATATATAATTTAAAATATAAAATTTATGTTTTAATAAAATGGAAATAAAAATTTTAAAAAGTATTTCATTAATGATTAAAAATATTTTTAAAAAAATAATAAGTAATTAAATTAAATAAGTAATTTTATAATATAAATTTTATTAATTAATATTATTAAATGAATTAATTCAATTAACTCATTTTGTCACATTTAATAAATAAGTTGAGTTGATATGATATGATTATTATTTATATTATCTTTAGGTTAAATTTATTTAAATTATTAATAATATTTAACACAATGTGAATCCAACGGATAAATATAAATTACCACCCTCTACTCCCAAGTTACTTTTCATGTGATGTTACTAATAACAACTCATTTTAATTTTAGATTTTTATGAATTCCATCATTAAATCAAAATGAGTTGTTAAAAGTAATTAGTGCCACTGAAGTCTTACTTATGAATGAACGAATTAATATGATGATGACATATGTTTTGGTACAATTTGATATTATTGATAACAATATATTATGTTCCTTTATTCTTGTAAATCGTTCTGTTATAATGGCGTGCTTTGAAAAAAATTAAGGATTCAATGTGTGGCCTTGCAAAAATCTTTTAATATAGAAGCTATTTTTATTTTTTCAAATTGCTTAATGCACTATTCTTTTAAAAATGTACGGCACATTCTTCTTGATTGAATAGTATTGTTATAATCATTTTGTGAATTTTTGACTAAATTCTATGTTGAAAATGAATGTATCAGATTTAATCAAAGAATCTTTCATTTCTTAGCTATGTTGTAAAATTTCAACTAAATAATTTTTAATCAAATGAGTATATTCAACTTTATATTTTTCAATTATAATAATTTCAACAAATTGGAATGTAAGCTTATTAAAAAATTTGATAAAAGAAACAATCATAAGAGATGATAATTAGTGGTCATAGTTAGTTTTTTAAACTCAATTTAGTGCTATTTTTCAAAGATTTTCACTAAATATATTTTGCCAAAATCTTATATATTGATTTTCAGTTGAAAGGATTTTAAAGAAGGATTGTAATTGATAATTTGGTATTAGCCTATTTTCTCAAATTTTGACCATATAGTGACATTCAGTCAATTAGGTGCTTTTTGTAGAAGTCATAATGATGGCTAATTAAAGTAGTTATTAGCACACACCTCCAAAGGTGCACAAATCACCACATGTTAAGTTTATAGAAGATATACCAACAAGTAAACAAGAAATAGAGCCATTATTAACAACTAGAGTAACGATTGTCCAAACTTTATAGTATAAATATGATTATTGTGAAGAACGAGAAGCTTATTTTGTCATTTTAACAACCCAATTACGCACCTCGCATTTGCTTTTTAGCACTTTCCTAACAAACTTGACATGTTATCATTTCTATATTTACAATTAATTATAATTTACTATTAGTGAGTGATTTCAATTTTCAAACTACATTGTCATTATGTCTTTTATGTACCATAGGTTATAGCCCTTGTATTAATAGAAAAAATTAAATTTAATTGCCTTATTTTGGCATTTTATGTAGTTTTATTTGTTGTAGGTTTATGAGTAACTCCATCTTTATTATGAGTCCCTTGTTAAAGTTTTAGTGCCCTTCTCTATTCTTCACCTTAATAAGCAATAAATATGGCAGTTCATATGCTTTATTTTACTTATATTCACTTTCATTTTTGCTTCGTCATCTATAAAGGTTCAAACTTTATTTGTTTACTATAAGGATCCACTTTGTGAGGGCTGAATCAATTGGTGCAATTATTGACAAAAATAAATTAGCATGCTTGGTGAAACATGGTTAAAGTATCAAAGTTTAATTTCTTTTTACTTTTAAGGAGTGATACTATTTAAAAATTAAAATTTTTTTTATGGTTTTCAAAATACTTCTCTATATGAGAGATGTGATATTCTGAGATAGTAATTAAAGTTTTATTATTAAATATCCTAAAATATTTATTTTAATTAAAGAAAATAGTTAAACTATACTTATTTATATTAAAATGAGATATGAATATTTTAAATTTTTACTAAATGAGTATCATTATGATGTTATTTGATGAAAGCATACATTAAGTACATTTTGTACAATTAATTTTCAAACGCTTGAAGGTTGAGTATAAACTTTATGTGTGTGTGTGTGTGTGTGTATTAGTTTTGGTGGATGTTTTAATTCATAAATTTATGAATTTACAAGAATGTTTTAAAAATTCGTAATGTGATAAATTACAATTTATGAATTGTTCCTCTAATATTTATAGGGTAATGAAATATTATAGTAGAATTATAATTGAGAATTTTAATACAAGTGGAAAAAGGAATTTTATAGAAGAAAATGATGAAATCTTTTTAAGAGGAAGTGGAAGGCTAAGATTAGTTTAAATATAAACCAAGGGTAGAGATTAAAAATGAGACTAAACTCATGTGGGGTGAAAAATATTGAATAAAAACTGAAGATTCTTTTTCATTTTTTCCCTCTCTTTCCTCTAAAACTGGCTAGCCCTTTCTATCTTTATTCTCCTTTCTTTTTCTCTCTTTCCATTTTCAATCCCTCTTCTCTTTTTCCTCTTCTTATACCAACTACCATTTGTGCATTCCCATTGTCATGCCATTATGCACTACATGGCTACCGTTCTTTATGGCACAGGAAGTCGATTAAAGTTAAAGCAGTAGTGTTTGGGTGGTAGGCTTTTTAGATTTTTTTGGTACAATCTTCATTAGCTTTTAACCATTATTGTTGATGTGAGCCATTACTAGCTGTTGCAAGCTATTAACATGAGGATTAGCGAATTGGAGTTAGGGGGTGTCCATGCAAGGTTGTTCAATCATTTTCCTATGTTAGTGTTCTAGCATGTTCTTAACATTGACAAGATGTTGACTGCCTTCTTCTTGTGAGGTGAGTAGCTTGTGAACTCAGAATAGTGATTTTATAAGTTAGATGACCTTAAACTAGAAAACCTATCCCTATGTGTGTTGGAAAGATGATGATGCTTAGGAAAAATAAAATTTTTATGCTAAAAAATGTCAAAATATCATTCTTGTAGTATTTCTACACCTTAAGATTTTAGATGATCTAAAATTAGTTTAGAAAACTCATTAATAAGTATTTTATCATACATGATGATGCTTATGAAAACTATAGTTTCATGATATAAAATGCCATAATAGCATGGTTAAATAAATTATGGAGTGCTATTTCTTAATATTATAAAAGATTTGTGCATGTTCTAAGGAACCTCTAAATTGATGAAATATGTTTTTGATGGTGATGTTGAAATAAAGCTACAAATTTTAGGAACTAAATGTATAATTTTATGAAATGATATGAATATAGTATTCTTATAATATAAGATTTTAATATTTCAACTGTTTCATGTTTAGTTCAGGAAATCTCAATTTTTTTAATTATCTTATTTGGATGATTGACATAACACTAATAAAATAATAATCTAATGCTTTAAAATATTAGGGTAGAATACTTAGAGCATATTTATATCATAAAAGTTAATATTTTAGTGTTCAAAGTTAATTTAGCTAAATTTTTAAAATATGATGTTATGATTTCATAAGTTTTCATTAGGAAATATAAGAAGTTAATAAATATGAGTGTTGATATAATTATGAAATAAAGTTAGGATGGTAATATTCAAAGGAAAATAAGAAGTTACCCTATATTTATAATCTATCATTGTAAATTATGAAATAGGAAGAACTAGAAGATGAAAGCAAAATATTTAAAAATCCTTGCAATGGTTAGGTGATTCTAGGTGAATATGTCTTACCATCTAAATTTTAATAATTAATTATAATTGATGAATGTTATACTTTATAATTTCTTCATAAATTCTATTCGTTGCAAATACAATTCACATATGCGATTTGAATATAATTATGAATGAAGAGTTTTAATTTCAGTAATTGTTGTTGACTATTACTTGATGACATATGTGTTTAGTGGAACAATAAGGTAAGAATGTGTGTGTAATAAGTAAATATGGATGACCATGCTCAGAGAGCATGGTGGAACTATTACCAAGAGATGAATGATTATGATTAAGTTTTCTTTGATACTAATTTACTAGAAATTAAAGCATGAATTATATTAAGATGTGAATGAATATTATAGTTATGCAAGAAAGCAAGGCAGTACTGTTATGGATATTCACTATTGCGCACTTTGATATTGCCTTGTAACGATGAAATAATTGCCTTTTATGAAAATTACATTGAAATTATAATATATAGAGTTGAACTTTAGTGTGTAAATTATAGTATGAGTTATGCCATGAATGGCATTGAAAATTATGAAATGTGATGGAAGTAATGATGTGAATACTAGATAGGAAATTTCTAGTAATAAGATGGGAATGGAAAAATAAGGATGAAAAGCTTGTGGAGGGTATAAAATTGACTTAGGAGGCAACAGGTGGATGCATGTGCATCTATTATACATTGTGATACATTGTGATGTGATTTTGAATCTTAACTAATTTAAATACTTTTACTTGATGTAATTGTAAAGGCTTAATTATGATTAAGCGTTATGGGCTATTTGTAAATGTGATAACTATCTAGAATGAGTTGTATATGATATGATATAACATTATATGCCAATAGATAGTTAAGATTATTGTAACTTGTGATGTGAAATATTAAATTTAAGTTATATATAGGTGAATATTCAATCCAAAGTTTGGTTTCATATATTTTAGAAACCCAGGGAGTTTACAATTATTTTTCTGATCAATCACTTAATCAGCATATGATCATTTAATATAATTGAATTGAGATTTAGTAGTAGTATAGATATATGCTCGTTAGATTATTGTAACTTATTTTATTTTATATTAAATCTTTTCAAATTAAAATAAGCATATTTAAGCATTGTTACATTTATAAAGATTCAAAGATCGCCTAGTTAGAAGATTTGATAGTTAGAATTCTCTTAAGATTTGAATTTAGAGATTAGAGTTAGAAATTATGTTAATTTGATACTTGGTGTGTTGAATTGTTTATATGTGTATGCGTTTTGAAGTTATGTAACCTCAAATGTACTTTATGTGTATTTTAGACAATTGTCAAATTTGTAAAGAATACAAGTTTTGTACTTTAGGGCATGCGACCCTTGGAAAATGTCCAAAAATAAGAAAAATTTTATCTATTTTTTTATAAATTTAGAAATATATTTTAAATACCTACAAAAATAAAGATTTTTAATGGGTAAAATGGGTATAAATAATGTTAAGAATGGTTGAAATAGGATGGTGGGATTCATGCTGGTTATGATTAGGTTTAGGTTATAACAAGAAAGATTTATGCAAAATGATGAAATATAACTCGAAAATATTGATATCATTTACCATGATCAAAATTGTCAAAGTAAGAGGAAATGTTGGATATGGATAACAACAATTCGATAAAAAAAATGATTGATGGCCAATTCATGAACAAAATCTAACTGGGCCAACATAAAGACTTTAGGGATGTATACCATATAACATGTCTTAGCAAAATGATCATCTATAACAACTATATCCTTAAATGGATAGAAATTATTAAGATGGTAATGTTAGCCTTGCAAATCCAATCATTACAGTTTAGTCATATTTAAACAACAATTAGGTAAAAGGAACCATGATATGGTTCACATGATATAGCAATAAATTGCGAATATTTTATAGTCTGTGATTAAAAATACCATAAGAAACCAAGAAAGAATAAATAAGATGTTGGAAAGAATGGAAATTTATTTTGGTAATCATGGTAAAGAAACAAAGATCAAAACTGAAGCCAAATATGATGTTGATGAAATAGAAATAAAATAAGCACAATATGGCTAATCAAGAGTCTTTAGAAAATTAAAAAATATAGATAGAGTTCGAAATGAAAGAGATGAAAACAATAAGAATGCTTACATACAATTGAAACAAAATCAAAATTATCAAAGACCAAATTAAAATTTGCATATTTTAATTGAAGGACTGCTAAATCGGTTAAGAGGCCAAACTTCTTACTTCATTTGTCCAAGTGATTTGTCAAATTGGATAAGTCAAGTAAAAACACCTCTAGGTTTTTAAATGCTAAAATTTACAATAGTTTTAAGTGAAAATAATTAGTTAACCATAGAACATATATCTTGGTTCACTACTAAAAATGAATATTTGAAAATGTAATATTTTCCACTATTGCTGAGATTAACAACATTCTTTTGGTATGCAAGACTACCCTTAATTTGGTACATTCATGAACATAATCAGAATGCATGTTCTATGATTAATTCTATAAGGGTGAAATAAGAATAAACTTGCTTGAACTATTAAAAGTAAGAAAGAGTTTGATGGAAATATCAAATGAATATTTATATAGATTTGATAAACTCGTAGCTAGTGTTTTACACAAATAACCAAATTTGAAATAGTAAGTGGTTAGCTTTAATTTTTCTATAAGAAAAAAGACTTATAAATCATCATATTGTTGATATGTCCTAACTAGCCGAAAAAGTTTAGAAAATTGAATATTTGCAATAAGAAAAAAGAGTGAAAAACGCCTTTATTAAAGAAAAGCTTGAAAACGAAGTTGAAAATAATATTCTTTATCTTAGGAAGGCTAAGGGCATAGAGAAAAATGTAAGGTAATATTCGATAAAGTGTGATAGTTGGACTTGTTTTCAACCTATTTGAAGTTAAAAGCTTTTCAAAAAAGTTAAACAAGAGGTGCCTTGTTATAGTTATTTTGTGAATTTTTGGCTAAATATTTATGTCGAAAATAAAGGCATCAAATTTAGTTGAAGAACCTTCCATTTGTTAACCATGTTACAAATTTTTGATTAAATAGTTTTCAACTTAATGAATATATTCAACTTTATATTTTTTAGCTAAAGTGATTAGTTTGACAGTTAATTAATTAGAAATTGAGCTTATTGAGAAAGTCAATGTAAGAGGTAATTATAAGAGTCGACAGTTGGTGACTATAGTTAATTTTAATTGAAGGAGCTTATTTCGTGCCATCTTTCAAAAATTTTGACTAAATATATTTCACCAAAATCTCATGCATTGAAGGGTTATGACTGATAATTTTGTGTTAACTTATTTTTTCAAATTTCAACCATATCATGACACCTAGGCAATTAAGCACTTTTTGCAGAAGCTATGGTCATAGCTAGTTAGGGTGGTTATTGGCACATATCTCTAAAAGTGCATAAATCACCATGTGTTAAGTACATAGAAAACATTCCAACAAGTAAATAGGAATTAAGGCCATTCTTAACAATTAGAGTAATAACTATCCAAACTTTATGATATAAATATATCATTTCGAAGAAAGAAAAGCTTATTTTGCTACTTTAACAATCTAATTGTGCACTCTTTGTTTACTTTTTTATCATTTTACTAATTAACTTGGCAATTTATTGTTCCTGTAGTTGTAATAAATTGTAATATACTATTAATGATTATGAGTAAATGATCTCAATTTCCAAACTATGCCATTATTGCATTTTTTATGTATTGTAGGTTATATTATTTGAATAAATAACAAAAATTACATTTAATTGTCATATTTTTGCATTTTATGTAGAGTTTATAAATACTTCCATCTTTATTTTGAATTCTTATTAAAGCCTTTATGCTTTCTTTATTCTTCACCTTGATAAGCAATGAGAATTAGTAGTTCATATACTTTAATTTTTTTACTTGCTTTTCTTCATCATTTACAACTTAACTCATTTATTATAAGGATCCACTCCATGGGAGTCAAATCAATTGATATAATTTTTAACAAAAATAAATTGGCATGCCTCGTTGAATATAATTAAGATATCAAAGTCTAATTCCTTTTTACTTTCAAGATGTGGTACTGTTAAAAAAATATCTTCTTATGGTTTTTAAAATACTCCACTCTATATAAGGAGTGGCTTATGCAAAAAAATGAAATGTAACTAAAAATGTTAATAACACTTAACAAAATTAAAATTGTCAAAATTGATAAGAAATGTTACATATGGATAATAACGATTCAATAGAAAGAAATGACTAATGGCTAGTCTAAGAATAAAATTAAATTGGGCTAACATAAAAACTTGGAAAGTGTATGTCATATGACATGTCTTTACAAAATGATTATCTACCACAACAATATCCCTAAATGGATAAACATTATCAAAATGGTAATGCTAGTTTTACAAATCCAATTGTTAGCAATTTGGCTATTTTTAGGCAATAATTAGGTGAGATAAACCATAATATGATTCACATGATATGGTAACAAATTACAAACATTCTATATTTTGTGATTGAAAATACTATAAGAAATTAGGAAAAAATGAACCAAATGTTGGAAAGAATGGAAATTTATTTTAGCAATCATTGTGAAGAAACAGAAGTTGAAGCTGAATGTGATGATGCTGAAATAGAAATAAAAAAGTGACATTATGGCTAATTAAGAATCTTTAGAAGATTGGAAGATATAAAGAAAGTTCAAAAAGCAAGAGATGGAAATAATGAAAGTGCTTATGTATAACTAAATTAAAACCAAAATTATCAAAAACCAAATGAAATTTGCATATGTTAGTTAAAAGATTGCTAAATCAGTTGGAGGGTTAAACTTCCTATTATAACTATCAAGGTACTTTCTCAAATTGGATAAATGAAATAGAAACACTTCTAAGTTCCAAAATACTAGAATTTACAACATTTTTGAGTGAATACAATCAGTTAACCATAGAAAATATAGTTTGCTTTATAGGTAAATATGAATAAATAGCTAAAAATGAATATTTGAAAATATGACATTTCCCACTTTTGATGATATTAATGATATTCTCTTGTTATGTAAGACTACCTCCTAATTTGATACATTCATGGGCACAACTGGAATGTATGTTCTATAATTAATTTTATAGGAATGAAATGTGAATAGACTTGGTTAAACTATTAAAAATAAGATAGAGTTTGGCATGCTTGTAATCACTGCCTTACACAAATAACCAAATCTAAAATAGTTAAAATTACTATTATTAAGTTTAGTTTTTCTATAAGAAAAAGATTTATAAATCAACATATTGTTGATATGTCCTAGTTTATTGACAAAGATTTGACAAATTGAACATTTGCAATGGAAAAGAGAACGAAAAATGCCATTATTGAAGAAGAGTTTGAAAATGAAGTTGAAAATGATAGTCCTTATCTTAGGAAGTCTAGCTGCATAGAAAAGAATGCAAAGTAATATTTGGCCAGTATTTTAATTCCTTTTCGACCTATTTGAAGTTGAAAGCTTGTCAAGAGTCAAACTATAGGGGCCTTTATTATTATTATTATTATTTTGTGAATTTTTTACTATATGTCTATGTTGAAAAGAAAGCATCAAATTTAGCTGAAGAACCCTGCATTTCTTTATTCATGCTAAAAGCTTTTGAATAAATAATTTTTGGCCAAATAAGTATATTTGACTTTATACTTTTTAGCCAAAGTGAATGGTATAACAGCCAACAAACTAGAATTTAGGCTTACTAAGAAAGTCAATGAAAGAAGTAATCACAAGAGATAACAATAAGTAATTATAGTCAATTTTTTTTAACAAATAGCTAATTTTAGAAGAAGCTCAACTTAGTGCTATTTTTCAAAGATTTAGACTAAACATCTTTTGCTGAAATATCATCCACTAATTTTTGGTTAAAAGGATCTTAAAAAAAAAGTTATGACTGATAATTTAATGTTAACCTATTTTTTCAAATTTTGACTACATGATGACACTTAGGCAGTGAGGCACTTTTTGCAAAAGCCATAGTCATGACCAACTAAGATGGTTATTGGCACATACTTCTAAAGGTGCATAAATCATTATATGTCAAATATACAGAAGACATGTTAACAAGTAAATAGAAAATAAGGCCACTAGTAACTAGGAAACAAGGCCACTTTTAACACTAGGATAATGACTGTCTAAAGTTTATAGTATAAATATAATCATTGTTAAGAAGAAGAGGCTCCTTTTGCCACTTTAATAGCCAAACTATTACTTTGCATTCTACTTCTTGGCCTTCGGCTAACCAATTTAGCACTCTACCATTCTTGTATTTGTAATTGATTGCAATATATTATTAGTAAGTGTGAGTGAGTAATTTAAGACCTCAAATTGTGCCATTATTGCATTGTTTAAGTAATATTGGTTATAGTCCCTAGACTAATAGCCAAGGTTATATTTACTTGCCTTATTTTTATATTTTATATAGTTTTATTTGTTGTGAGTTTATAAACACCTCTATCGTTATTGTGAGTTTCTTGTTAAAGTCCCTTCGGCTTTCTTCGTTCTTCACCCTAATAAGTAGTAAAATTCAACGATTTTTATACTTTATTTTACTTTTACTCATTTTCGCTACTATTTCATCATTTATAAAAGTTTAAATTTCATCTGTATGTTGTGAGAATCTACTCTATAAGGTCGAATCAATAGGCATAGTTTTTGATTGAAAATGACAATATAATTTACAAAATTGTGAATTTCATAATTTATGATAAAAGTATAAGAAGGAAATAAGTCCAGGGAAATGCGAATAACATTAGCTCTTCCATCTTATAAATTGACCATAAGGACTTGCTACCTACCATTAGCCTTTAATCCTGATATGTCGTGTTGCTCATAAGATTAGTATCAAAGTCGTTACTTCTCTAATAGCAGGAAATCATCAAAGTTTGGTGTGTGGAATCTTGCATTCTCAAAAAAGTATATATTTCTGGAAAATGTAATTCCGAAAAATTTAATTGATGGGAATGTAATATTTCTATATCTAGTTCATTATAAATTTTTTTTAGGAATATTTTAATATTACATTCCCATTACATGAGAATATGAGATATCCACCTCTCCTTATGAAAATATTTTAGGGAAATGTTGGGTCAAAAAAATTCTCAAGAATATAATATTCCTAGACATTTTTTTTAAACTTTGAATCAAATATGAAAATGTGATATTCTTTTAAAATATTTCTGAAAATATTAAAAATATTCCGCAAACCAAATGTTATCTAAGATCTATCAGAATTTCAAACCATTACACTATAAATGCCACATTCATTTAACATCTTCTCAATTTTTTTAATTTAAAATTACTCATACAATTTAAAATGAAGATATATGAGGTGGTCTATTAAAAACTTATGATGTAATTTATTTCTAATCTGTTGTAATCTATCTAAATAAATTTAAGTCAAAATTAAATTTAAATTTTATATAAATTAACAGATTAAGTTTAAATCTAATTTATTTACAATAAAATTTAACCCAATTTAACTGGATTATCCCTTATGTGCGAGTGTTAACTTAAGCATCAATGTCGATGAGAAGCCTATTTTTGCTATATCTTGATCTCCTTCTTGTTTTACGGTTCTTAATGTTATCAATTAAGAATATATTAGACCACTATTTTAAGTTATAATCATAAATGATGAATCACTGCAACAATGCTGTTAGGGTTAAGGCTGATGCTAAAATTCATTAGGTGGAGGAGACAAAACCGAAAAGTGTAAGAATTTTTTATTTAAATGATAATTATTTTTTTTAAATTTTGTATCTTTTATTATATACAAAATTTGATCTCATCCAATGATTTTATTATTCCTACCATTAAAAAAAATGAAAGGCACAAGAATTTAGCGAATCTAACTGCAATTTTAACCGTGATATATCAAACATCTACGGAATTTTTTTATAAAAAAAACTTTAAAAATTTTACGTGGAATGACTCCGAACTTGAGAGTGTCTTCTGTGAATATTATTATAAATTTTGAAAAACTTTGATGGTATGCCTTAATATTAAAATAAAATAATCTATTTCACTTCTATAATTATTTTTTTTAAGAAAAATCTACTTAGAGCAAAAGCTAAGGATATTTGTTTATCATTTTTAAAAACAATTTTCTATTTTTCTATTTTTAACAAAGTTTTCTACTTAATAATTTTTTTAATATATTTTTAAAAATTGTAATTCTAAATGTATAATTTAAAAATGAAAACAACATTTAAATATTTTCTCAACTTTTTTTTTATTTTTGATGTTAGTAATTAAATGAAAATTCTTATTATTTGCAATATGAAACATCCTTTATTCTTTATTTTTCTTAAATTCAAAAATATTTTTTAAAAAAATTAAAAAAGAGTTTAGAACAATTTCTGAATATAACATAACAAAAAATATATACAAATGCATTCTAAATTACTAGTTTCTAACTAACTATGTTAAGTTAGAATCATAAGACCACGTGAGATCTATCTTAGCTGCTAAATGATTAATCAAAAAGCCACTTCTCTTCTAAACAACTAGATATGGTGCGACTATTACTGTATTACCACCATCTAAGATGAGTCTAATTAAGCAAACAAGAAAAAAAAAATCAAATATAAATTTTTATACCTACTTTTAATTCACATCTCCTTATAATTCCACCTATTTTATGTGAGAGTATGAGTTAAGTATAGGTATAAAAATGTGGATGCAGCAAAACTCATTAAGTTTTTTTTTACAAAGTTGAACAAGATAAGAGTCTTAATGGCATCTATAATTTGGAGCTAGGAATCCTAAATCTTCTATAAATGAAAACGGTAAAATGAATGGGTTGGCATTCTATCGATTTGTTCATTAATTGATAAGTATGAAAATTGAGTTTGAATTCTCTTCTTGTTATTTTAACTTCTCTTTTCTCTGATTAAATACTCTCCATTAATGATAATGGATATTTTGATAAAGAGATTTTTGAAATAAGGATGATTCCGTCCAATGTATGAGAAAAAAAATGATAAAATAAGATTAGGTTTAAATGACTCATCTTATATCCCAGCAGATTTTCTGTATCATTATTTTGTCAAGCTTGTCCCTCAAGCTACAAAATTGAAATTCAATCCTTCCGCCAAAAAAATAAAAAATGATATTCAAACTAAGCACCGTCACAATTTAGAGGGCATTGAATTATGGGATGTTAATTGCAGGCAAAATTTAGAAAGGATGTCCATTTCTTTCTTCTGCTGTTTTGATTTGGGTGTTATGGACTCCAATGAAATATGCAAATCTTCATTGTCAAATGCATAGGCCCAACCCACCACGTTTGAATTTGTAGCTTCCCTAGCGTGCAAAAGGCTAGTCAAGACTTGTGAGTCCTCCCTCTGTCTTCTTGTGACAATGAGTGTAATCTAGGTAAAACTTTTCAATATTTTTTCAAATATCAGATGAGGGAACTATTTTAAGGAAAAGGGTAGTAAAGATTTCTCTCCATATAAAAAAAAGTTATTTTCAAAATTCAAATTCTTATTTATGAATAAATAAAATTTGTTTGGAATTATCATATTTTTCAATGAATTGACAATAAGCTTTCGATACTTTACTGCATTCAGATAAAGTTATGTATAAACTTTCATCGTTAATAATTAATAAATAAAAAGTAAATAGATAAATTCATTTTTAAAGGATTATGTTAACATTAAATTAGTAGTTAATTTTATTCCAACCGTTGGCAAAAGTATTAAGCATAGCTCCTCAATCAAAACAGTATTTGTTATAAAATCGAGCCTAGTGTGAGTTGTAATCTAGATTCGTAACGGGGTTTTTTTCCCTTTTACTAATCTGCAGAGCTTCCTAATTCCAAGTTCCAACTCCATTTGGGACAACTAGGCAAATACAACTGTTCCTTTTTGAGACCCCACCCCTTCATCTTAGGGACACCACAGACATTTGTCCAATCCACATTCCCATCCTACTGTCAGTCCTTTTAGCAGACAAGATCTTGCAAGCCTATATTCCATCTGCTTCTAATCAACTCTACATCCCAACTCATCTCCCTCTGCACATTCCATGCCAACTCGTGTTCATATTCTTTTTCACACACACACAACTTGTGCAATACGGACTATTTTTTCTAATTGATGCAATACAATAAAATCTGGTGTTATTTTGAAAAATTTTCTCTTGATACTCTCATTCTTATTCTTAAGCCGAATGCGAACATTTGTAAGTTAATAATGTAGTACTCTTACTATTAAAATAAATAAATTAATTAACCTTTATCCAAATTAACCAAGGATTTAAAAAAAAAAAAGGTAATGCAAATGCAACAAAAACCGTTATAACGGATAATTGCAGTTTGAACCCCAAAAGGTGAAAAACAATAATTCCACAAAAGAAAAAGAAGGGGGAAAAAATACATCAGCAGTGTCCCGTCGGAGCAGTAGTCAATCAGTGTTGGTCATTTTAAGCCGTCTGATTGGAGAATCAAGCAGGCTGGATGAAGGTGAAGGAGATGATGACCGTGAAGCCGACGGTGATGATGATGGTGTCGACGAGGAAATCGACGGTGGTGATGGAGACGGATCATCGGACGATTCCGGTGACTTCCTTTTGTTGATCCCGGTAACACTAGATTCCCTCTTCTCTAGACTTGCCGCCACCTTAACCTCTCTCGTCGTCATGTAATAGTCCTTTAACCGTTTCACGTCAGATAGCTTCACTGGCTTCATTATGAAATCCTTTGCTCCTTCCTCCAAACATCTATATTTTCATTTATATCACCAAAATTATTTAAAATTTAAAAAAAAAAGTTAATTTAATTTGTTAAATAAATTAAAATACCTATTTCTTCGTGCCAGAACGTTCTCCGAGGACATAATCACCACAGGAATCTCTCTCAGAGTAGATGATTCCTGCATCAAATTCAATCTTAGTTTTCTATCCATAATTCCAAACTGTAAAAAGTTCAGATTATAATGTAGGAAATCTGAGTAATTGGATTGACATATGCCAACCTTGATTTTCTTCAGCAATTCATAACCAGTCATTCCCGGCATACAGTAGTCTGTGATGATTAGATCCACCTTTAAGCCCTGCGATGGAAATTACACGAACCAGAGAGTTCAGTTTTTCATTTGAAGGAAAAAAATTTTCCCTGAAAATTCAAGGAAGAAAATTTCCTGTGATACATACAAATCCATCAGATTGACTTTTCTGCTCATCCAGACCCAGAAATTGCAGGGCTCTAACTCCGCTATCCACTGTAGTAACTTTAAAAGCTGAAATTTTGAGCAAGCGCTCAATGACTTTCCGATCAACGAGGCTGTCGTCAACGGCCAAAACATGAACCTCGTCGGAATCAGCCGCCGTCGGCGAGACCGCGTTCATTTCCATAGGTAAGCTGCTTGAAAAGAGACGAGGGAAAGGGGAGAGGATTCCCTAACATGGATGAGCTGATGTTGTGTAATATACACTGCTAACATATTATGTCTTTCTATGTGGTCATGTCGTCTCTTTCTCTCTGTAATGTGTTGTCTGCTTCCCAAATCAAATCTTTCTCTCTCTAAGAGATCTGGAAAACGTCTTAATTATTGTTTGTTTTAAATATCATCAGACATGGCGCTGAGATTCTGAAATCCACTTCGGTGTGATGTTCCAAATCAAAGACTTCTCCTCCCGGTCCCAACATCACAAATTATCTCGGCACGTGCCAAGAGATATGGTGGTGTCGCTAGGGATTGACATTTGCAGCAAATCATCGGGATTTGTGTGAGCTGAACACTGATCGGTCGGAAAGGAGTGGACCGTAGGTCAAACGAGGACCGGGCCGTCAAATCGAGCCTGTACGGCTCCTCAGCCGGCGGCATTAGAAACGAGGGACATCTTTGCATTTCACTGTTTTTCATTCAAATGAATGCAATTTTAATCTCTTTTAAATACAAATTCAACTAGTTATATATTAAATTTATTTTTTACATTAAATTTTATATATTATATAATAATATATTAATAATTAAATTTAATAATATATTAATGTATTATTATATTAATATGTACTATAGAATATTTCTTTGATTTTTTTTATTTCAATTTATAATCAAAGATGCACCATCTTTAAATTGCCGTAAATTTCACCAACAAATGAATGATTAAAGTTGCATTATTAGGTTTTAGAATTGTGCTTCAAAACTAGACACTAGATTGTACATACAGCCATAATTATTAATTTATCAGTGCAGATGCATATCACTTAACTAAGTGGTGTGCCACGAACCATCCTTTTTAATTTTATTCATATTTTAATAGAATTGGCTCTTCTTTAGGAGAAACTATTAATCCCATGAGATATACTTATTAATTAAAAGAGATGTATCATCTTTTTATTACATTTTAATGCATTGTCTTTTCTTCTTGTAATATTATATTTTTTTAAGAAAATAAGAATTTTATTCATCGAAAATAAATATATTCAAAATGAAATGCACGTTAAACAAAGTATAACCTCTTAAATATTAATATATCAATAGTGTTAATCAAAGTAAGAATCGGATAAACTGTATTTTTTCCCCCTATAATTAAAAAAGGCAGGGGGACAATATCTATGCTTCTCTTGTTGGAAGTGATATCAAGCACATGCCCTGCCTTCTGAGTTTCGGGTAATACATTTTTTTAATATTTTAATCCTATTTTCAATGAAGATCTCTTTTCTGTGTTCACGATATTCTAATGCTTGAAATTAGCTGTACTGGTAATATTATGGGCAGGTAATATTATGGGTAGGCCATTTTGGGATCTGCATTGTAATTTGACAAAGTCTATCTGGGTTTGGGATTATAACTTTGGCTTCTCTTCATTGAGTTTTTAAAGACAACTGGGGAGGGTAAGTCAAAACAATGCCAGCTCAAGACAATATGTTTTGTGATATTTTGCATGTGAATATATAATTGATTTTGTTTGGATAATGGCATATTTATCAAATAAAATATCAATAATTCAAAAGGGTATAATTAGCGGGTGTGAATGTACGGTCAGAGGACATGGAATGATTTCGTACACTAGTATTTGGATAATCTTTAATTAAGGGGACAACAAAGAACCCCAAATCAAGATAACACGAATTTCATCTATGCTAAATCAATCAGTCATCTTTTATTTTTAATTTTTAAAAATATATATTTTTTAAAATAAAAGGATTTGTTTAAGAATTTATTTTCAAAAATTTTATTTTTAATTTTTAATTTAAAATACAAATTGAAATAATTTAATTTTTTTAATTTATTTTTTAATTTTAATGTTAATTTCATAATTAAATAAAATGTTTTTTATTTACAATATTTATCATCCTTTAATTTTTATTTTCTTCTATTCAAAAATAATTTTTAAAAACATAAAATTAAAAATATATCGAATCATATTCAAAATTCCAAGGAAATTCAAAGTGCGAGATCAAATCAGAGATTTTCAGTGGAATCGGGAATTCATAATTAATTTGGACTATACCGTAGTGTATGAAAACTAAATAGTGTCGTAGTCGTATCAGAAGCGCTGGCATTCGCTTCAATTCCAAAGCAAAAAGCAAACAGCTACGACGACGTCCTCATTGGTTATTCCAATCTCACCCCTCACCCACCGGATCCCCATTCTGCTCTCACGGCGCATTCCAACTCTGCTCCATGCAACGCACACTGTATATATTCGATAGGATGATGAATCAGAATCTATCATGCAAAAAATAAAAAAAAAATCTATGTATCATACTTTAGATAATAATTTTAATTTATTTAATTAATAATTATACATTATTAGATATAATTAATAAAAATATTATAGTTAATATAATTATTATTTAAGATAGTAATTTAATTATTTGTTATTAATTAAATGGATTAAAATTACTATTTGTATATAAACTTTTCAATTTATACACCAAAGAATTCATCTATTCTATTTAATGCTTGCCAATGTGATTTTTTTTAAAAAAATTTTTACCTTTTTTTTAATACCTAATCAAATATGCTTTTTAGACACTAAACGATGGAATTACTTTAGAAATTAGAATAATGGATTTACTCCATTTTAACAAAGATTATTTATAAAATTCAATCTTTTATCTAATATATTTTTCCATTTAATCAACATCATATATTGGTACAAACCTTTTATTAGTATTATATTACTTTGCGAATGACAGTAAAATCCCTTTTTTTTTTTTAAGTTTCTGATCATTAAAAACAAGTTCAAGTAGTCAGCATCTTAATTGATATGGTAAGATTAGATGTAATCTTAAGAATTTTTTTCATCTGTCATATTCCACTCGAATTTAATACCTTAGACTATATTAAGTGATTTATTATCATCCCTGCTATTATGAAAAATAAAATGTTTCAATATGTGACATAATATATTATTTTACATGACATGAGATGGAGCATTTGGAAAAAAAAATTCTAAATTATGAGTATTCTTCTGTACTACGTCAAGTTGAGATAGTATGAATATAATATTTTATGTAAAATTTACAATTTTTTTTTATAAAATCTTATAGCAATTCTTAAAATTTTTATACTACAACTATCATTATTTCATATTACAAGATTTATGAGAAAATTTACAAAATCTTATAAAAAATTATAAATTTTATATAAGTAGTTTTACTTATATATCTTATATCATTATAAAAAATGGCACACTTTATATAAAATATTGTAAATTTAATGATGAAATCTCTTAAAACTCAAAATTAATTGTATGCATACTACCTCAATTTGAAGAAGTGTGCAAAAATTCCCCTTGAATTATTAAATAAATTATTACATCCAAAATTTTCACTTATTTCAATCGTACAAGCTTAACTTAAATGATTCAAATATAACATACTATGCTAGATTTGGTTTGAGAGGAGATTTATTTAGTTAATAGTTCACTTAGTTATTGAGAGCGTCTAAAACAAAGCTGTTGATCATTTTTAAGTTAATTTGGATAACTTCAGCTAATTGACTATAGTTCTATTTTGCAAAAGTAACTTGTAAATTAATTAATAGTAGATAAGTTAATTTAGTGTATAAGAGATATTTTACAAAATTAGTTATTGAATTAGTGAAAATTATAAAATAACATAAAGAGACATATTAATATATATAGATATATAAATTAAATTAATTCATATTTATTTTAACATAAAGTTATATTAACATAATTAAAATATCTAAAATAATAATATGATTACTTAAAATTTAATTATTTATATTTTATAATATTCTATGTTTATTTATAAATGCATTTATATATATTTTAAAATAAGGATATAATTAAGAAAAATTTAATAATTATAATGTATGATATCACATTTATTTACTTACTTAATTATTTATTTTTATTTAATTATTTATATTAAATTTATCATATTATATATTTATTTTTTACATAATTAATTAATTTTTATTTATTTATGAGTTTAATTGTAAATTAATAAAAAATAATAAATTGAGAAAATATTTAAATATCTATTAACTTATAAGTTATAAATTATTTAAAAATTAAAGTTTATTAACTTATTAATTTAATTAATAAATTATAAATTAGCTTATTTATTTTACAAAACGATGCCTAAATTAATTATGTTTTCACAAACAATTAATTAATCCTTAATCAATTAATTTTAAAAAGTTACAAAAACCAACATTTACAATTAATCGGTTGACAAAAAGTGTGTAAAAAGGTAAGATAATCTTGAAATATTATGCTTATTTTCATTTTTGCTCCTAAAAAAAAAAAAACACTCTCGTGTAACCCGTTCAACCCCCCATTGTAGTTGCTCTCTTTTCACTCTTCCTTTGATATAAATAAAACGAAACTTCAACTCATCACAGAAGAGTTTCGATATGGGTTAGATTTCTCCCTTCTTGAAATTTATTTCTCTTCCAATTTATTTATTTACACTTTTACTCCTAATAACATTTGAGTTTGCCTCTTCTCACCCTAGATTTAGAGCTTGCTCTGTGTTGTTGGTTCTTTTCGTAGTAATTAGCTTTGGCAAAAATGATGATACACTTTCTTTCTGATATTTTGGGAAGAATTTAGGGTTTTTCAATTTTCTTTTTCTTATGCGGTTTATGGTTAAAATGATGATTGTCTGATTATACTCTATTTTGAGTATTTCTTTCCACCAAAATAGCATTTTGGTTAGAGTTCAATTAAGCTACTTAAAGGGAAGTTAGCATTTTGAAATTCTAACAACAAAAACTGACTCTACATCATCAATTGCCCCTATTTTGCTGTGACTGACAGGTTCCCTGGAACTTGAGTTTTTATGAATGTAATGTTTTTTTTAGGTCATCATTAAGAAAATAGGAAGAAAATTGCTCATCTCTTTTCACCATGAAAATTTCCTCCTAAAGGGTTTTAGCTATGGCTAAGGCTGTTTCCCAGAATCCTGTTTCCGGGACAGAGTCCTGCGCCTGCAAACTTTCAATGGTTCAATATCTTGCAGCAACTTTAGGGAGTTCTGCAAAGCTTAAGAAACAGAAAACCAAAACAATGGACTATGGTTCTATGTTGGTTAAAGTTTTTATTTTGATATGTGATGCTCAAATATGAATCGCTTTAATAGTGCTAAGTTGCTATGGCCAGAGAAAAAACATAGTGCTAAGTTGCGCAAATGGAATTCATATAAGGGTGTTAGTAAAAATTTTAATGGAATATAAGACTGGTGTTAATCTCAGGGTTTTAGTCAAAGAGCATTGCTATTTCTCTTGATATAAATATACTGAAATGAGTGTTGAAAGTACAGCAACCGTAAGACAAAAATAATAAATACAAACTACATGCATAATCAATGGATGAAATTATCTTAGAACTCTCGAACTCATGTTTTTCGTCTCAAGTTATTTGAGACAACTATCATTTTCCTTAGTCAAAGAGCATCGCTATTGCTTCCAACATAAATGTACTGAAATGAGTGTTGTAAGCACAACATTTATAAGATGAAAGTAATAAATACAAATTACATGCATAATCGATGGATGAAATTATCTTATAACTTTTGAACTCATTTTTCGTCTTAAACTATTTGGGACAACTATAATAGTCAAAAAGCATTGTTATTGCTTCCGATATAAATGTATTGAAATAAGTGTTGAAAGCACAGCAACCGTAAGATAAAAATAATAAATACAAACTACATGTATAATCAATGGATGAAATTATCTTATAATTTTCGAACTCATTTTTTGTCTCAAATATGTTGGTTCTAGTTTTCACTTTAATAGTGCTACGTGGCACTAATATGGAATACAAGACTAATGTGTTAATGTTAAACCATTTCTGGTGTTTTGCTATTTCTTCATTTGCTATTTACATCAGTTGATTGTAGTCTATTATTTTAATTTAACTTATAAGCAAACCAAATTAGTTATTTTCATTCTTGAGGTAAAATTGAATGATCATTCTTTGATCCTAATCAAACTCCAAAATGATTAAAATAAGTAATCTTAATTTATACGGATGATTTGTATACTGCTCAGTAAAATATCACTCTTTACGATCCAATGCAAAACCTCCAACTCTTTCACTGCATATAGATTTTAGGAATTAAAATAATAATATGTGAGGTTTGTAAAATGGGTAGGAGCATTATTGAACTCTTACTAGGTCCGTGTTATTTGCATGGCATACAAATTTATGATGCAGTTTATTTTAGTCATATGACCTTTATGTATACTTAGACAAATATTATTTAGTGAACGAAAATTACTCCAATTGGGAAGGATAATTGACGCTATAATTAAAGATAAGATACTATCAGTCGGGCTTTTAAAGTGCAAATCAAAGGGGATCTTAAAAATTTTTATTCATCTTTAAAAGGTTGTATTGTTGGTGCTTCTAATTTGATGGCTATTAGACTAGTTAGATGACATTTATAAACATTTGTGTTAAATAGTGTTAATAACTTTTGTTCTATAAGAGATTTGTTTTAAAATTCTATTTCAATGGATATTTTTAATGTTGCAATGTATGTTATGATAAACTATTTAATTTCCAAATCAATTCATATGCAGGAACTATATATTAATTAATTATTCTTCTTCTTTCTTTTATTATAAATTTATAAGAAATTATAATTATTTATTTTTCAAAAAATTTAAAATAGGATGAATTATAATAATTTAATTTTAAAGAATAAGTTACAATTATATATTTTTCTAGAAGAAATTTAATTTGATAAACCATGTATAAAATTTGAAATATTATTAAAGTAAAAAATATTTAAATAAATCATAAAATATACTCATATCCTAATATATTATATTGTATATACTTCATTTATTCCTTTTTATTTGTCACATTTTGAAAAAAATTGTATTCCTTTTTATTTGTCACTTTAAAATTTTAATGAAATATTAAATATTTACTTCTCAATTTTATCCTCCAATTTCATTAATAAATATTTCATTATTCTACACTTTTAATCTACCTATATTTACTTTATCACATTTTTTATTTTTAACTATCTTGAATTTTGTGCATAAAGAATAATTTTAAAAAGTTTACTAAAAATAAATAAATAAAATTGTTATAAAAATATTAAACATGTAAGAAATGATAAAAGAAAGAGATGAATATGCCTATATTTACTTTATCATATTTTTTATTTTTAATTATCTTGAATTTTGTGCATAAAGAATAATTTTAAAAAGTTTACTAAAAATAAATAAATTAAATTGTTATAAAAATATTAAACATGCAAGAAATGATAAAAGAAAGAGATGAATGAGAAATATAAGGAAGAGGAGAACATTTTATTCAACTGTATCAAAAAGATTTATACAACTCATATTTGTAAGGCAAATTAATCAAATATTATAATTTCATAATAATAATTCATAAATAGAATTGATCATAATTGGGATATAATTGATCATAATTGGATATATAATTGATCGTAATTGAATCCTAATAATTGATTATAATTAGAGGTATAACTTTTGACTTATGGACATCTATATTCAATAATTATTTATAACACTCTCCTTTAGATGTCTATATAATATGCGATAGGATATTGTCTCACTAAAAACCTTGTTAGGAAAAACCCAATAAGAAAAAAAATCATAATGAAAGAAAAAAGAGTACTATGCATATTAACTTTCCATCATAACGGTATCAATTAAGATCTTTAAGTTAAAGAACTTTGATAATATGGACCAACTTTTCAAATACTACAGTAGGATGTGTCTCAGTAAAATAAATCTACTAGATTATTATTTGATCGGATCTGTTAAATATTTATATCACCATTTCAATTCCTTCATATAGGTGAAGAACTATACCTTGCTAATGAATTAATGATGAATGATATATCAAGTCGTGTATAACTAACAGGATACATTAGTGCTCTAATTGCACTACGATATGATACTTTAGGACCAAGCAACTCTTCATCTTTTTTCGAGGTCTAAAGGGATCTTTGGTCACATCTAGTGACCTTACAACCATTGGGGTGCACAATGGATGTAATTTGTCCATATAAAACTGTTTCAACACCTTTGCTATATAAGTTTTTTTATGTATAAAAGTTTCATTCTTTACATATTCAATTTGTAATCCAAGGCAAAGTTTTATTCTACTTAGATCCTTCTTTTCAAATTCTTTATTTAAATAGTTTATAACTTTTGAAAATAATATTCAAGTCATCAATATAAATAACAATTATGGCAAACTCATTATTTTTTTTATAAAAATACATGAACAAATAGGGTCATTTTTGTACCCTTCCTTTAATAAATATTCACTAAGGCAATTATATCACATGTGTCTAGATTGTTTCAATCCATAAAGAGATTTGTTCAATTTGATTGAGTAATCTTCTTGAGAATCTGAATTGTATGCTATAAGCAAATTTAAACCTTCAGGGAGTTTCATATAAATATCATTATCAAGTGAGCCACACAAATAGACTGTAACAACATCCATTAAATGCAAATCGAGTCCTTCATATACTGCTAGACTAATTAAATATCAAAAAGTAGTTATGTCCACCACAAGTAAGTATGTTTCTTCATAATCAATTGCAAGTCTTTGTGAAAACCCTTGAGCAATAAGTTATGCCTTATATCTTCTAATTTCACCATTCTCATTTCGTTTTCGTATAAAAACCCATTTTTATCCAACTGGTTTTACACCTTCTGATGTATAGACTACAAGTCTGAAAACTTTTCTTTTTGCAAGAGAGTTTAATTCTAACTCGATTGCATCTTTCCATTTTGACTAGTCATCTCTTTGTCTATATTCCTTAACATATTTTAGTCCATGATTCTCATTATCATTTATTATATTGTGTGTTGCATTATATGCAAAGACATCATCAATATTAACTTCATTTGGTTCCATCGTATTCCATTCATTACATAATTTATTGAGATCTTTTTATTTTTACTAATTTCAGGTACTTGAGTTTCTTCTAAAACTAAACTAAAGACTCTTTTGGAGTTATCACATTCATATCCTCAATTTGGCCATTTGGATTCTTAGCTCTTTTTCATTTTTGAGGATTTTATCTTTAGAACTAGTGGGTCTACCACATTTCATGTGTGCATTAGACTCATTTGCAGTAGTAGATTATTCGATAAGGATATTAACTTTAATTGGAGCATTAACAACTAGTATATATGATTTAGTCACTTTTTTTATTAGTGAATACATTTAACAATTAATTAGTTAAATCTTATGAATGAATTATCCTTTGACTTTTAGTTCACATTGTTTTGTATGAAGATCAAGATAAGATAAGATAATGATAATTCATTCCAACTAATTTTTTTCCAACTGCTTATTTTTTCCTCTTAATATTAGAAAAATTGATTCATTAAAATGACAATTGATAAATCTAACTGTAAATAAATCCCCTATTGATGGCTCAAGATACTTTATTATAGATGGAAATTTATATTCAACATATATTCCTAACCTTCATTGAAGACCTATCTTAGTACGTTATGGTGGAGTAATTGGAACATATACTGTGCATTAAAAAAATCCTTAGATGGGAAATATTTATTTCCTAACTAAAAATCAATTGTAAAGGGGAGGACTTATGATAACTTGTTAGTTTGATGGGAATTAGTGCTGTAGCATGCAAAATTACATGTTCTCAAGTAGAAACTAGGAGTTTTAATTTCATAAGTAATGGTCTCACAATTAATTTAAGACATTCAACAAATGATTCTATAAGACCATTTTGTGGTTGAACATATGTTATAGGATGTTCAATATCAATTCTAATATACATATAATAATCATTGAAAGATTAAGAAGTAAATTCACTAGTATTGTCAAGTCATATTTTCTTAATTGGATAATTAGAAAAATATGCTTGCAGTTGAATCAATTGAGTAAGTAATCTTGCAAAAGCTAGATTACAAGATGATAATAAAGATACATGTGATCATTTAGTTAATGCATCAATTGAAATTATAAAATATCTAAATAGTTCACATGGTGGGTGAATTAATCCACAAAATCACCTTATATATGTTCCAATGATGGTTGAATAATTAATTTTCTTTGAGAACAAGTAGCATACAAAAAATTTTTAGATAAAAGAATTTGTTAACTTTTCAATGGATGCCCACATAAATTTTTAATTATTTTTTGCATCATAATTGATTCGAGAAGGCCCAACCAATCATGCCAAATAATAAAATTATCATATTCTGTAAACTTTTAGTTCATTATAACATGGGCTTTAATGGTGCTAATATTTGTGTAGTACAAACTAGATGAAAGTATAGATAATTTTTCAAGTATGCATTTGTTACTTGAGATTATACTAAGGATATAAAGATATTCAATATTTTCATTATTTGCCGTGTTAATATGGTATCTGTTTCAATGGATATCCTTAAAACTCAATAAGTTTCTGTGACACTTAGTAAAAATATAACGTATTATTAATGTGTAATTTTGTTCCTCCAAGTAATAAAATATTAGCTTTTTCGAAACTTTCAATTAAATTTATAGTACCAAATTTGGTATCAATATTACCTTCTTGTATTACTAAATAAGAAAAATAGAATTTCACTTGCAATATAGAGTAAATATTCTTCACCCACTGAATCATTAAAAGTTAGGGCACGTATATATTGTAACTTACCTTTAATATCTCACTTATAATTTTGCTTGGTTCAATAATGCACAATTTTATACTATACTACAATTAAAAAAAACTTTTAGTAACCATATAATATCTTTTAAGAAAGAGGTTATGACACATTCAAGTAAAATTGGCTAATATATGAGTGATTTCATGGTAACTATACAAGAACAAACCATAATAAGGTGTATATTTACATGTCCAGATATTATGATTATTTATATAACTGAATTTTAAGTAACTTGATCTAGAATAAAATGATAGGTATTATAGAAACACTTTTAAAATTGGCTAAGGAAAGAGGCCATTAAAACAAAACTATTTTATAAGTATATGAATAATGGGCATAAATTAAATATTTTAATGCAATGAGGATGCTTTGCTAATTAAATTTTTAAAAGAAATAAGGTAGAGGCCAAACATTGATATTTAGCAATTATTTTTTCAATAAAAACTTCTTAATAGCTTTGAGATAAGTATGCTTATAGAAAATCAAGTAGGTAATAGACAACTATAAACATTCTTCAAGAAAATCAATTTAAATCCTATTTAACATGAAAAATTTGTCTCTTTTTTTATGCATATATATATATATATATATATATATATATATATATATATATATATATAAGCGATTCTTAGTAAAATTCAACAAGATGCCTTAGTATATGACAGGTACAAGACTGCCATTACAACATTAACATATGTTTATTATTTTCTCCACCTTTTTTTTATCATTCTTTTCTTCATTTTTCCACTTTTGGGGAAGTTGAGTTCTTGATATAAGAAACATGATCGTGACCACATGTATGACCATAAGTTTGTTAATAAGTAAAATAATCTTGTATTACTACATTTGCTTTAAGGAATAGAGTAGAACCAATCAGATGGGACTCATAATTTTTTCACCAAAAGTTCATTATTTTGTTTAGGCATAAGGGGATAAGAAATCAATTTAGAATATTTTTTGAAACCATTTTTCTTGATATTGCTATTGCAAAGCAAATTGGTTGCATGAAAGTGGAGATTTTTTTTATCATATATTTCTTTTAAACTATTAGAAAGAATAAATGAATCTTTTACTGTGAGGTATTTAATTTTAATCCTTTAAAATTTTCCATAATATCAAAAGTCACAAATCAAGATTTGCAAAATTTGTCATAATATTATTATAGATATGCAAAAATGAATAAGAAAATTTTCAATATAATAAAGATTGAATATTGAAGAAAATTATTAATTAACATATTATTCATGCAATTATTAATCCATTGCTAATTTTTTATTTCATTATCAATTTATATGATGATTAAACATTGCAAAAATTATCATATTTATAAAAGATATATTTTAGATTATATGTATATTTATATACCGATTGCTTTTAGATAATTCTTTTTCTTTTTCTAAACTTAGTTTCTTGAATATTATGTTCATCTTTATGTAAAGCCAAACCTTATAATACAAGTAAATTTATGACTATATCAACATAACATATACCAACACAACTTATATTATTATTATTTCATATAGCAAATTTTTTCAATTACAAGAGAATAACATAATCAAGTGTTTACCACATATTCATAATTGCATAACATATATATATACTTACACATTTTATAAAACTAACATGCACTTCAAAAATAGATTTAAAAGTTTATTCATTTAGCATTTTGGAATAAATTTTCAAATGTATAATATGTCATATATGTGAATTTATATTTTTTTCTTAATTTAATTCATTATTTATTTGCATTTCTGTACATCATATTTAATATTTTGTAACTATTATTTCTTTGAATAAAACTAGTAAAATGTTAAAATTACTATAGAAATTAAAACCAAAATATTAAGGAAATAAGGAATAAAAATGAGATGAGAGAGATGAATTACTATATTAGCATAAAGTAATCAAGATTAAGTAAAATAATTTACATCTGGTAGAAATTACTTCAATGGATCAGAATCTTGTGTTGATAACATGTTATAAAAAATATTAACTATTTAAGAAATAATAAAATAAAGAGATGAAAGAGATGAAGAAGAAATATAAGGATGAGGAAGAGATACAAGAAAGAAGAGAATATGTTATTCAACTGTATTAAAATGATTTGTGCAACCTATATTTATAGGACAAATTAATCAAATATTATAATTTTATAATGATAATTCATAAATAAAATTAATCATAATTAGGGTATAACTGATCATATTTAGAGGTATAATTTATTGTAATTGAATCTTAATAATTGATTATAATTGGAAGTATAATGTTTGACTTATAAACATTTATATTTAATAATTATTCGTAACATAAATCACTTTTTACTATTTATAAAATCGATTAACTACAGATAAAATAAAATAAAAGGAATAAATAATTAGTAATAATTGATTAATTTTATCAAAATTTTTATTTAAATAATTAATGTTATTAATTAATGTAATTAATTATTAATTATATCCTTAATTTTTTCATAAACAATAAATGTTTGCATTATTAGTTATTAACTAAATCCTAAACATTAATTATTTGCATCTATTTAATCATATTTTTCTCTTTATTTTTAACTACTTTGCATTTTCTATATAAAAAGTAATCTTAAAAAGTTTACTAAAAATAAATAAATTAAATTACTTTTTAATATTTATAAAATCAATTAACTACAAATAAAATGGAACAAAGAAAATAAATAAATAATTTTATTAAATATTATCATTCAAGCAACTAATATTATTAATTAGTTAAATTAATTAATATAATTAGTTATTAATTAAAAATTTATTAAATTGATTAACAAATAATGTAATGAGTTGATTCCCATTATGGGCATTATTCATTCGCCAAAGATCCCCTCGCGCAGGCTTTCCTCCCGGAATATTGCATAAATATGAAGTTAATCTCTCAATTCCAAGGCATGGCCCATTGCTGGGGGTCATGGACTCATGGATCTCTCAAAATTCAAACTTGACAACCTCAGGCGCAAATTGCTAATCTATTTTTCACAGCTCGATACACCTGACAAACAGTCAGAGACTCAACATTGACATTGGAATTATATACGTGCATACCTATAGATTTTTACATTACAAATATAACAAAATGTGAAGGATTGAAAATAAAATTTGAAATTTAATTTTTAGTTTCAATTTTATTTAAAATTAGTTTTAAAATTTTTATATTTATTAGTTTAAATTTTATAAAATAACTTATAATTCTATATTTAACGATAATTTTATATTTATATTTAAAATTTAATTTTAAATTTTATTTTCTATAGATGTAGCATTAGCATTACTAATATACATCTTATGTGAAGAATTGAAAATAAAATTTAAAATTAAAATTTAATTTCAAAATTAAATTTTATTTAAAAGTTTTTAGTACTTATCAGTTAAAATTTTATAAATTTATTCATGATTTTATATTTAATGATAATTTTGAATTTATATTTAAAATTTAATTTTAAATTCTATTTTGTATAGATATACAATTAGCACTACTAATATAAATCTTATGCAATCGGTCTTCCCAAGCTACATTTCCTTCCACACAAATTAATTAAAAGGTTCCCACCGAGTGTTGGTTGACCTTGTGAACCAAACCAAAACCAAAGCAAGTAATATATATTGCCATCAAAGTAATAAAGGTGTAAAACGGGCAGATCAATTTGGATACGGATTAATCTGTTTAGGTTCGGATTGTATTACCTATAAAAAAATGAATTAAATGTTAAAAAATTCATATTTAATTTGTATTTTTAAGTTTATAGACTGGTTCATAAATCTTAATTGTAAATTCGTGAATTGATTTATATCTCCTTAGTTTATGTAGATTTTAATCTATTCAAATCGATCTGTAATATTACCTATTAAAAAAAGAGTCAAATTTTAAGTAATTTAAATCTGTTAAAATTTGTACCTAAAATTTGTTGAGTCCACGAATTGATTCGCGGGCTTTGATCTCATGCTTTAATATTAGTCAAACAGAATTTCGTGTTTTTGGGGTTTTAGACCCCACAAAATTTTTTCTCCTTTGAAGGTCGAGATCATCAACTTCTTCTTTTCCTGTTCTTTTTCTAAACTTTTAATTGAAGAAAAGATTGCTATTGCTAAATTTAAATAATTTTCTCTTTACTACATTAGAACTTAAAGACATGAAATTCGTAGATTCAAATTTTGAGTTACGTACACAACTTTATTGCACCCATATATCTTTTGAATTTAAGTTCCATCCAATATCCACCTTATTATTGAAAAAAAAAACTAAAAAGTAAAAAATGTGGAAAGTGAAAAAGTTGAAAATAAATTTATTAATATTTGGATGTTATAGAAATTTAGATTAAAAAAATTTGGAAAATATACTTCAGAAATCAGTGAAATGTTTTCTTAGTAAATAGAAATAGATGCAAAAAAGGGTAGAAAATATTATAATTACAAAATTACTTTTTTTATGAAAGTTATTAAATAATTCTATTGACTTGCAATAGGAGTAATTTTGTCTTTTAATAAAATACTTTTTTTATTTTTTTCTTTTCAATTGAATCAAACAGCAAAATGTTTTCTTAGTAAATAGAAATTAATCCAAAAAAGAGATATAAAATATTATAATTACAAAATTACCTTTTTTTTATGAAACTTATTAAATAACTCTATTAACTTGCATTAGGACTAATTTTGTCCTTTAATAAATTAATTTTTTTAATTTTTTCAATTAAATCAAACAAAAATTAAATTTTTCATCATTTTTTCACTTATTTTTTATATATCAAAATAGTAAAAGGAAAAGTAAGTTTACTGATAATGAATAGTGATAAATGGTGATCACTAATGGTGAATAATAATTAATAATAGCAATCAACAATATGTTATTGTTATTAGTGGTAGATGGTGGTTACTAATAATGAATAGTAACTAATGGTTATTAGGAATAGATGATGATTAGTAATAGTTATTAATGATGGGTGACAATAAAAAGTAATTACCGATGATATATAATAGTAGATAGTGGTTAATAACATTGAGCGGTAAAATAGGTAAAATAGGCTTTTTATATTAATTAAACATTTAATATTATAAGAATGTAGGAACACACCTCTTTCCATGACAATATTTTAAAGGATATTGAGTTAAAAATATTTTCATCATTAGTGGTGAACGGTGGTTACTAATAATAAGTGGTGACCAATGATTATCAAGAATGGATGATGGCTAGCAATAAGAATATAGGATATGCACCTTTCTTTATGAGAATATTTTAGAGGATATTGAGTTAAAAGTATTCTCATAATTAGTGATAGATAGTAATTATTGACAATGAATAGTAGCCAATAATTATAAAAAATGAATGATGGGTAGAGATAATTACTAATAATGGATGATAATAAAAAGTAATTATTAATTGTATGTGATAGTGGATGATGGATAGTGGTTGATAATAGTAAATGGTAGAATAAGCAAAATAATTTTTTTATATTAATTAAATATTTCTATATTATAAGAATGTATGATGTGCATCTCTCTCCATGAAAATATTTTGAAGGATATTGGGTTAAAAATATTTTTTAAAATTTAAAATAAATATGAAAATATCATATTTTTGAAAATGTGAGAAAGATTTCACAAATTAAATGTCACTTAAGAGATAAATTATTTATATGTTTTTGAAAAAAATACTCATTTTATAAGTAAGAGAGGTAAGTGATACGTAAAATATTTACATATTTATTTCCCCTTATATGATGCATTTTTGGATGTTATCTTGTTTAATTTAATAAATTTAGTTGCATTTTGTGAATGAGTCTTGAATTTGAAGTGGTATCAAATATTTTAGATAATGCTGTAATCTGACACTGTTTCACGTTTTAGGCCATATCTATAGTTTTAGATGTCCGATTGGGCTGTTCTTTATATGGATGGAAAGCTAAGAGGAAGCCCTACAACTTTCATGTTTTAAGAAGAGCCCATTTCGGGACCTAAGGATCTCAAATTCTGCTTGGAAGATGAAACAGTGGTTTTGGCGGAATTTGACCTATGGCTACTAATCTGATCATAACTTGAGCTAGAAATGTCAAAATTAGGAGTTCTTTATATGCATTTTGAAGAGAATATCCGGCCCTACAACTCCTATGTTGATAAGAAAATGTAAATCTGCCATTTTGGTGGTAAAAAATGTCCAACAAAGTCAGAAAAATTGTGCTGCGAAAATAAAAAATGGTGGCTGCATGTGTTTAGCGCCAAAAACTTGTTACGTGTGAAATGGTTTAACAATTAGTGCAAGTGTACACTGTCATAAACAAGTAATAAAGTGATGAGAAAGTATCGTTCCCACGAGGATTGTTTCACTAAGTACCAAAATTCATAATCTTAACACTATTTGGTAAATCGATAAATTGGATTTGAAATAATTAAATAAAGATCTATGCAGGAAATATTTAAAGGAAATATGATGCAATGGAGTAAAGATAAATATGAATAAAAGACCTAGGGATCAGACTTCACTTAACAATTTCGGATTGAATCTTCTATCTATACTAATTCAATTTTACTTCCTTAATTGATAGTCGAGTTTCCCTAAATTAATTACTAGCCTCTTCCAAGGTCAAGTAATTCTATCATTAATTGCAAATTCACTATATTCCAATGTGAATTGCAACAACTAATCATGCATTAAGATTTATGGAACTCATTAACACTACATAAACCATATGAATATATTCCTATTTCATATGCAATTTACGGTTTTAATTATAGGTTCCAGACACATGTATCTCCTTCCGGTCTCAACACACATATCGAGTTCATTCAAAAGATAGCCAATCAATTGAAAGCATTAAGAGCAATAATTAAAACTCAATCTAAGAAAGAAAATCAAAATTAGTTTCAATAAATTAAAATTCAATCCGTTATTATCAAGTTACGCTATCACCCTAGGAAGATGAGAAATTAGAACATAATGAAATTAAAAATAAACATGAAATAAAATAAAAACATCATCACATTCATGAACATAAGATTATAATTACAAATGCATGAAAATAGAAAAACTATCCATCCATTAGGAGGTAGAACCTTCCGTGTAGGAGGAGAACCTAGCCTTCCATGTAAAAGGCATACTAAAACTAAAAATGCATGAACTAAACTATTATCTAAGATGCATGAATGAATGATCCAATGCTTGGATGCTTGAATGCTCTCTACTTCTACCTATTTATAGGTGAATGAATTAGCTGCCAGCCATCAAATTTGACAATTTGCTACCAATCACATGCTTTAGCCACCAAACACATGCAGCCACCATTTTTGATTTTCGCAGCACAATTTTTCTGACTTTGTTGGCCATTTTTGACCACCAAAATGGCAGATTTACATTTTCTTATCAACATAGGAGTTGTAGGGCCGGATATTATCTTCAAAATTCATATAAAGAACTCCTAATTCTGACATTTCTAGCTCAAGTTATGATCAGATTAGTAGCCATATGTCAAATTCCGCCAGAACCACTGTTTCATCTTCCAAGCAGAATTTGAGATCCTTAGGTCCCGAACTGGGATTTTCCTTAAACATGAAAGTTGTAGGGCTTCTTCTTAGGCTTTCCATAAATATAAAGAAAGTGCACACTATCGTAAACAAGTAATAAAGTGATGAGTAAGTATCGTTCCCAGGAGGATTATTTCACTAAGTACCAAAATTCATAATCCTAATATTATTTGGCAAATCGATTAGTTAGAAATGAAGTGAGTATATAAAGATTGATGCAGAAAATACTTAAAATAAATATGGATGCAATTGGACTAAAGATAAATATGAATAAAAGACCTAAGGATCAGAATTCACTTAACAACTTCGGATTGAATCATCTATCTATACTAATCCAATTTTACTCCCTTGATTGATAGTCGAGTTTCCCTAAATTAATCACTAGCCTCTTCCAATGTCAAGTAATTCTATCATTAATTGCCAATTCACTATATTCCTATGTGAATTGCAACAACTAATCATGCATTAGGATTTATGGAACTCATTAAGACTACATAAACCATATGAATATATTCCTATTTCATATGCAATTTACGGTTTTAATTATAGGTTCCATACATATGTATCTTTTCCGGTCTCAACACACATATTGAGTTCATTCAAAAGATGGTCAATCAATCGAAAGCATTAAGAGCAATAATTAAAACTCAATCTAGGAAAGAAAATCAAAATTAGTTTCAATAGACTAGAATTCAATCCGTTATTATCAAGTTACGCCATCAACTAAGGAAGATGAGAAATTAGAATATAATGAAATTAAAAATAAACATGAAATAAAATAAAAACATCATCACATTCATGAACACAAGATTATAATTACAAATGCATGAAAATAGAAAAGCTATCCATCCATTAGGAGGTAGAACCTTCCATGTAGGAGGAGAACCTAGCCTTCCATGTAGGAGGCATACTAGAACTAAAAATGCATAAACTAAACTACTATCTAAGATGCATGAATGAATGATCCAATGCTTGGATGCTTGAATGCTCTCTACTTCTACCTGTTTATAGGTGAATGAATTAGCTGCCAGCCATCAAATTTGACAATTTGCTACTAATCACATGCTTTAGCCACCAAATACATGCAGCCACCATTTTTGATTTTCGCAGCACAATTTTTCTGACTTTGTTGGCCATTTTTGACCACCAAAATGGCAGATTTACATTTTCTTATCAACATAGGAGTTGTAGGGCCGGATATTATCTTCAAAATTCATATAAAGAACTCCTAATTCTGACATTTCTAGCTCAAGTTATGATCAGATTAGTAGCCATATGTCAAATTCCGCCAGAACCACTGTTTCATCTTCCAAGCAGAATTTGAGATCCTTAGGTCCCGAACTGGGCTTTTCCTTAAACATGAAAGTTGTAGGGCTTCTTCTTAGATTTCCATCCATATAAAGAACAGCCCAATCGGACATCTAGAACTCCAGATATGGCCTAAATACTGAAATAGGGTTAAAATACAACATTATCTAAAATATTTGATTTCATTTCAAATTCAAGACTCATTCACAAAATGCAACTAAATTTATTAAATTTAACAAGATAACATCCAAAAATACATCATATAAGGGAAAATAAATATGTAAATATTTTAGGCCATATCTGGAGTTCTAGATGTCCGATTGGGCTGTTCTTTATATGGATGGAAAGCTAAGAAGAAGCCCTACAACTTTCATGTTTAAGGAAAAGCCCAGTTTGGGACCTAAGGATTTCAAATTATGCTTGGAAGATGAAATAGTGGTTCTGGCAGAATTTGACATATGGCTACTAATCTGATCATAACTTGAGCTAGAAATGTCAAAATTAGGAGTTCTTTATATGCATTTTGAAGAGAAGATCCGGCCCTACAACTCCTATGTTGACAAGAAAATGTAAATCTGCCATTTTGGTGGTAAAAAATGGCCAACAAAGTCGGAAAAATTGTGCTGCGAAAATAAAAAATGGTGGCTGCATGTGTTTGGTGGTTAAAGCATGTGATTGGTAGCAAATTGTCAAATTTGATGGCTGGCAGCTGATTCATTCACCTATAATTAGGTAGAAGTAGAGAGCATTCAAGCATCCAAGCATTGGATCATTCATTCATGCATCTTAGATAGTAGTTTAGTTCATGCATTTTTAGTTCTAGTATGCCTCTTACATGGAAGGTTTTACCTCCTACATAGAAGGTTAGGTTCTCCTCCTACATGGAAGGTTTTACCTCCTAATGGATGGATAGTATTTATATTTTCATGCATTTGTAATTGTATTTTATGTTTGTATCATGAATATGTTTTTATTTTAAAAAAAAATGCCTTTATCATATCTGAGTATGCATGTAAATTGTAATCTCAACCAGATTTTATGCAAGTTCTAGAGTGACAACTTAACAAATGAATATTACACACAAGAAATATAATATTGATTTAACAAGTAGGCTCAAAATCTTACAGTTAGAGGTTTCCAACTCAATCTAACTCAAAATCCATTACCAAACCCATCAATTCTAAGAAGTAAGAAAGTTATCCAATCATGCTATGAAATCTTTTAAAATTATTGAAAAAAAACTAATAAGCAGGAATATATATATATATATATATATATATATATATATATATATATATATATATATATATATATATATATTATTTTTTTTATTTTTTTTAGGATGCGTATCAAGAGCAAATAACTCTTTACTCGGCCATCCCTTTTTTATATATAATAAAAAAGAAACACTAAAGAAGAAAAAAATGTAAAATAAAAACTAAATTAGGATTAAGATTACTTGGTATTGATATTAATGATAACAATCCCCGGCAACGGCGCCAAAAATTTGTTACGTGTGAAATGGTTTATCAATTAGCGCAAGTGCACACTTTCGTAAACGAGTAATAAAGTGATGAGTAAGTATCGTTCCCACGAGGATTGTTTCACTAAGTATCAAAATTAATAATCTTAACACTATTTGAAAAATCGATTAATTGAAAAATAAAGTAATTAAATAAAGATCTATGCAGAAAATATTTAAAGTAAATATGAATGCAATGGAGTAAAGATAAATATGAATAAAAGACCTAGGGATTAGACTTCACTTAACAATTTTGGATTGAATCATCTATCTACACTAATCCAATTTTAACTCCCTTAATTGATAGTCGAGTTTCCCTAAATTAATTACTAGCCTCTTCCAAGGTCAAGTAATTCTATAATTAATTGCCAATTCACTATATTCCTATATGAATTGCAACAACTAATCATGCATTAGGATTTATGGAACTCATTAAGACTACATAAACCATATGAATATATTCCTATTTCATATGTAATTTACGGTTTTAATTATAGGTTCCACACACATGTATCTCCTTCCGGTCTCATCATGCATATTGAGTTCATTCAAAAGGTGGCCAATCAATTGAAAGCATTAAGAACAATAATTAAAACTCAATCTAGGAAATAAAAATGAAATTAGTTTCAATAGACTAGAATTCAATCCGTTATTATCAAGTTATGTCATCACCCTAGGAAGATAAAAAATTAGAACATAATAAAATTAAACACAAACATAAAATAAAATAAAAACATATTCATGATACAAACATAAAATACAATTACAAATGTATGAAAATATAAATACTATCCATCCATTAGGAGGTAAAACCTTCCATGTAGGAGGAGAACCTAGCCTTTCATGTAGGAGGCATACTAGAATTAAAAATGCATGAACTAAACTACTATCTAAGATGCATGAATGAATGATCCAATGCTTGGATGCTTGAATACTCTCTACTTCTATCTATTTATAGGTGAATGAATCAGCTGCCAGCCATCAAATTTGACAATTTGCTACCAATCACATGCTTTAGCCACCAAACACATGCAGCCACCATTTTTGATTTTCGCAGCACAATTTTTCTAACTTTGTTGGCCATTTTTGACCACCAAAATGGCAGATTTACATTTTCTTGTCAACATAAGAGTTGTAGGGCCGGATCTTCTCTTCAAAATTCATATAAAGAACTCCTAATTCTGACATTTCTAGCTCAAGTTATGATCAGATTAGTAGCCATATGTCAAATTTTGCCAGAACCACTGTTTCATCTTCCAAGCAGAATTTGAGATTCTTAGGTCCCGAACTGGGCTTTTCCTTAAACATGAAAGTTGTAGGGATTCTTCTTAGCTTTCCATCCATATAAAGAACAGCCCAATCGGACATCTAGAACTCCAGATATGGTCTAAAACGTGAAACAGTGTCAGATTACAGCATTATCTAAAATATTTGATACCACTTCAAATTCAAGACTCATTCACAAAATGCAACTAAATTTATTAAATTAAACAAGATAACATCCAAAAATGCATCATACAAGGAAAAATAAATATGTAAATATTTTACGTATCAGTAAGTAAACAACTTTCTCCCCTTTATCAAAGGTCAAACTTTTCAAAAAAATTTACTTTTTTTATTTTATCAATTAATGATCAATTAAATAATTGATTTTTTTATTTTATAAAATATATACTTTCTGTATAACTTTCAAACAAACAAATTCTAAGAGTGTTAATCCGATATCCACGGCCAGATGGTAAGTCCACGTCTAGTTGTAATTCTAAAAATTAATATATCAAAGTTCATAATTTTATATTCATTAGTTACAATATGGCTTATAAGTTACAACTCATGGCGGACCAAGTTAGCTTCGTATTAGATCAGATCAACAATTGAAAGATTTTTTTTTTTTTTTGATGAAAAAAAAAGTTATGATCAGATTACCAAGATTGCTGGTATAGAGGTCACAAATTATGTTCACATTCAAAAGGCCATGAGTTCCACCCATGAGAATGGGAATTTGTCTCTTTCAGTTTCGACCTAAAAACAATCGAAGGTTTAAATACTCCATAGAAGCATGGACTCTAAAGTCATGGACAACAATTAGCAGCCTCCAGTAAAGCGTTGAAAGAAAAGGGAAAGCAAAAGGTTTAAATATTCATTCGAGATTTGGCATCTTCTTTATCAAAATTTGGGTATCTTTGGATATTTGCTTGCACTATAACAATATCTTTGGAGCTTTGATTTTACTTTACCAAACGGGACATCAAAGCATTTTCCGAACCATGTCAAGAAGAATAATACTCTATAGAAGCAAGAAAATTGGAATCATCTTTCAATTTTTTTCGAACACTAAAAGCTTATTTAGTGTGTAGCATAAGAGATGCATAATAGTATAAAAATATACTATCACGTTTTATCAAGCATTTGGATCGTACATAAAATAGTATAACATAATTCAATTAATTTTTTTATACAATTAATATAGGATAAATTAATTCTCTTCTTTTGAACTCAATATAATAGAATTAAGATAAATTTTATTTTGTTTAATTTATTCTTAAATAATTTTTATATTTCTCTAATTCATTAATAATTATTATTTATCTTATTTTATATCAATATGTTTGGTTTACATATATTAATAGTTCAACCTTAACTTATTTATCATTCCTTATTTAATCTTAATCTATTTTTGCTTTAAAAATATTAATATATTATTTACATATAAAATAGATAAAATATAATAAATATATCAATTATAATTAATTAAAGTGATTAAAAATATTAAAAATTTATAATTATCAAATATTATAAAATAACTATAATAGAAACTATCTTTAAAATAAAGCTAATTTTGTTTGAATAAAATTCTTGATGCCATCATATTATATACATGTTTGAAAATAAAAACATATAATAGTATAAATTTATATTATCAAATTATTTATATAATTATTTATCAAACACTTGACATTATTATATATTATTCTTTTATTATCATATACTATAATATCACATTTATCTATCTTATTTTATACTATCAGATCCATTAAATAGGTTCTAGAGACACATATGATATTATAAAAATTAAAGAATTCAAGGATATGGTTTAATATTATTAAAATTGTAATGTTTACTAGGATGAGAGGAATATAATTGGACTGCCTAAGTGATCTTTAGAAATGATATTAAAAGCTTAAAATATTGCATCGAAAGTCTTGTTAACATTCATCTTGAGAGGTTAAATTTTAAGATTAATGTCCTAAAAATCGGATGCAATAACAAATTGGAAATGTCATCAAATTATAATTTGATTGGTTCAACTAATGATTAAATTGAGTGATGACATGAATAAAATTTTATATAATTTTTACAAAAAATAAATAATGACTAACGTATATGATAAATATAAACTCATAATTTATGAAAAAAATGACGAAAAGAACTTAAACAAGTTATTAATATTTTTAATTATTTAGGTGTTCATTTTTTTAGTTTTAAATTATATGTAAGCTTATTGAGCTAACTCAACCAAATAAAAATTTAAGGTAAAAAAATAATCCAGCTAATTTTTTAGAAATCAAACCAATTTTTTGATTTTATTTGATTTTTACTGACTTTGGGTAATATATATTGATTTAGCTAATTTTTAACTTGGTTTCATCTAGTTGTTAGTGATTGAATCAATTGGACTGTCCGATTTTCAAAATTTTGTTTAAAATTTTTAATTTTAATATATCACTTAAATTCGTTGCTACTAACCCCACATTTAATCACTTTCAAAGTTTTAACAAGATGGGAAAGAGGTAGATCCATGTTTATAAACTATATGTTTAAGTAATCTTTTTGTACTAAGGAAAAGTTTTAACCATTTTTGTTGCAAGAGACGTCTTACTCTTAAGCAAAACCAAATATACCAGCGTCAACATTACACAGCAAGATTTTTTTCCCCACTGCTGGGCTCGAGCCCACCGCAAGGTTGATTAGGGGATTTTATTATTTAAAAAATGAAGTATATGCGTAAAACTTTTCGGTTTGGATAAGTAATTTTGGGCCCACGCCAAGTTGATAATAGGATTTGGATAGGAAATACGTTGGAGGAATTTCAGAAAGTAATAGGTAAATTTTTTTTTAAATCGTGGATCCAAAATAAAATTTATATTTTTATTTCTATAAAATTAAAAATAAAAGGAAAGCATCCAAATCATTAATGACATATCGACGACGCCATTAAAGTCTAATCGTCACAAAGCAACCCTTTCCGTTTCTTCTTTGTCATTAAATTCGACAAAGTGGATAGATATTGTGGCACACACGACACAAGTTACTAATAAGCTTGGGAATTGGGAAATCCAAGGTAAAATAAATTAATTACAGTGTTTGTTTCAGTCCCCCAACACCACTCAAACTGAATTCAACCTCACCTTATTGGAAACTAAATGGATTAATAATTTCTCATTTAATTGTTTTACCCTTGGGAATGACTTTTGACTTCTAGATTATTGTGCAAAGAGGGCCAAAGTACTTCATTTAATTATTATTCATTCAATTTTGCTTATATATAATATACCACTGAGCAAATTATGATCACAAACTTGACTTTCGATGGCGAGCAGTTTAACTGAAAAGCTTACGGAAACCTGTAAACGAATTCGAGCAAGTTTGAGATCCGTCACTGAAGCCTTGAGGTTCGTTGTTAATTACATGTCCGACAAATTCTGTGCCGGATGCAACAAATGGAAGGCAGCAAAGCGTTGCGTCTCTTCTATAATTAGCAACGTTTCTGGAAAAATATGTGCGCGAGTGAAGTTCTTCTCTGCAGAATTCAAAGAAAAGTTCTGTCGAATGATGTTATGTAAGATTCGAGAAACGCCGACGGAGATCGCTCGAAGTCTCAAGGAAATGCCCACTCAGAACAAGGATCTCGTCTTTTCCATTCTTAAATTGATCCTGCGTGCGTTTTCACAAAGGGATTATGATTATGGATACATTGAGATAACTTCCCAGATTGTCTGGTCTCTGGTAAAGAATTTTCTTAGTGGAGTGGGCAAGGATAATAAATAATGATTGTCCCCTTGAACATTACAATGAAGCCTACCTCATAATTTAACGGTTATGTTCAATTTTAGATATCTTCTAGTGTTATCACTTAGTTTGTTATGTAATTTCTTATTTTATTATGTAATTTCTCCAATTTTTTTTAAATATTCTTTAAGGTTAATGCATAAATAATTAAAGAAAGTAATAAATAATTTTAATTTTAAAAAAATAAATCATAATTATTAATTTTTATTAAAAATTAATTAATAAATAAAATTGTTGAATGTTAATTTAAATAATAAGAATAATATTTAAAAGGAGACAATAAATATAATTTTAATTTCTTGAGATAACAGATAAAGAAAGATAATTTTTTTGAAAATGATATTTAAAAAAGAATGAAAGAAATATATGATAAGATTGTTGTGTTTTGGGCTGAAGAACAAAATTAATATTTTTAAATTAAGAATATTATTGACATGGAGTATGTGTTATTTTTAAGAAAGGAGATTTTCTCTTTACCTTAAGAAAAGAAAGGATGAAGAAAATTTTAAAAGGAAAAGGAGAGGGTAAGATATAAAGACTGTCTAGAAATAGAGGTGATTATGGAGAAAGAATGCACTTTTAATAACACTTCTCATGCTCAAACTTAACTTTTTTTTCAAAAATTTTTTAATCAACAATTAATTGGTCATTTTCTAAAATATTATGACATTTATAAAAAGGAAATATTATTTAGATTCACATTGTAAGTACCATTTTGCAAAAAGCTGAAAAATATGGTAATTAAATTTTCTTATAAACCAACCAAAAAGTGCTCACTATTTGTTGTAGATGATAATAGGAATTAAATTTTGCCAAAAAGTAGGTAAGCAATTTTACATGAAGTTTTATTCATCTAATTTTATCAACAAAACACTTGCACACCTTCACTTTTCACTTTATTTTTAATAAACTAAATGTCCTCTTAATTTGAAGTTAGAAGTTAATGAAAAGGTGATGGATAATGTTATTGAATTATAAATATATTATGAGGATTTGATTATAAACTTTTGAATTATAAATTTATAATATAAAAATAAATGAAGTTTTTAAACTTGTAATGTTTACAATCATATCTTATCAAAAATACAAAGAGGATTTGTTAGTACTTCAACTCTATGGGACTCGAATGTTAGAGATGTCCTGTGAAAATTGCAGCTACAAGAAGGGAATTGGGAATAAAGAAAATTGTGAAAACTGCAGCATGGTGATTTCCGTTAAAATAAGCTTCGATATTTAATTATTTATAACGAACAAACAACTCTCGACTTCTTCGCTCGCCACGTATCTCACTCGGTGCCACCAACTAGTACATAGAAAGAATAATCTTCCAACTGCCGCATCATCTCCGTCAACGCAACCATTTCCAAGTTCGGAATCCAGAAACCCTAATGGATCAAATTCGCCCAATCGTGGAACCACTATAACACAAAATTCCAGTCCTATCATTGATTTTTCTACTTCAATTAGAAATTCATAGTTTATGTCCATGTATCCGTTCAATTCGATTCGATGCTTTGTTCTGTTATGGATTATTGGATTGGGTTCTATATCAAATCTTGGTCTGGCTTTGAAGGTTCCCTTCAGAGTCAAGGACGTGCTTCCCGTTTTGCCACATGGAATATCGTGGCCTGTGCTTAACAATTTCCACAGTGCTGTGGATTTGTTACCGTACTTTGTGGGGTCTGTCACTCCTAGCAATGGGTCAATTCACTGGAAGGGAGCGTGTTTCTTTGAGAATCAAGCTAAGCTTGAGTTCACAGCTAGTGATAGGGGTGATGCGGGCCTGGGAGGTGGCATCCTTTATCTCAAGGTTTGTCCATTTTAGTTTTGATTATTATTATTAACTTTGATTGCAGTGAAGTGATGGTGTTGCTTTGATAATTGTTATTTTTGCGTTGCTGACAATTTGATTATTGTCTGCCTATCTGATCAATCTTCTATCACATGTTTTTCCATCGATTAAATGTGCCATTAAAATAGTAGGGCAAGTTCATTTCTAGATCAAGACTTTCGATCTTACTCGAAATGTTTTCTGTTTTCTGCTTAATTTATGGCAGTCCAATTCACTCACAGTATGGCCCCTTTTGAACAGTAGTGGAATTATAGCTTGTATTACCACTATACGAAAACCGATGTAGTGTTGGTAGCACTGATTAGTCCCTCGTCTCAAGTTTGTTTGTGTTAATACCACTTCTCTCATCCCTTGATATTAACGGTGATGAATAATGACTTGTCCTTTTACAGACATCAGCTGCACACAGTTGGACCTGCATGGATCTGTATGTTTTGGCAACACCGTACAGAATAACATGGGACTATTATTTTTCTGCACGAGAACACACTTTGAAATTTGCTTCATGGGAAGAGCCAGCAGAGTTAGAATATGTACATTTCCTCGTTCTCTATTATGTTTAAATCTTACGCTTGTATCCTCACCACGGAAAGATAATATTCTCCCTGATTTGGGCAGGTAAAGCTGCATGGTATTTCAGTATTTCTTATGCCATCAGGGATGCTGGGAACCCTGCTATCTCTGGTTGATATCTTGCCGCTTTTTTCAAACACTTTATGGGGTCAGAAAGCTAACTTGGATTTCCTGAAGAAGCACATGGGGGCAACCTTTGAGAAACGCAGCAAGCCCTGGCGTGCAATTATCAATCCGGAAGATGTTCATTCAGGAGATTTCTTAGCTGTGTCAAAGATCCGTGGTAGGTGGGGTGGATTTGAGACACTTGAAAAGTGGGTGACTGGTGCATTTGCTGGTCATACAGCAGTTTGCTTGAAGGATGATATGGGCAAACTATGGGTTGGTGAATCAGGGCATGAGAATGAGAAGGTATAAAATTGAAGATACTAGATATATGCACCGGGCTATTTCTCTAAAGTATTTTATTAGATACTTACTGATGTATAATTTCAAGCATTAACCTCAATTCTCATTTTTACAACATATAACAAGGTTACCTAATCGAATGTTCTTTTTGTAGGGTGAAGAAATAATAGTGGTAATTCCGTGGGAAGAATGGTGGGAATTGGCTCTTAAGGATGGCTCCAATCCTCAGATAGCTTTGCTTGCCCTGCATCCAGAGTTGCGTGCAAAATTTAACTCCACTGCTGCATGGGAGTATGCTCGGAGCATGTCTGGAAAGCCATATGGTTATCATAATATGATTTTCAGTTGGATTGATACAGTAGCTGATAACTATCCTCCTCCTCTTGATGCTAACTTGGTATTCAACTTTCCATCCTTCAGTTCTGTGTAATATGAATATCAGAATTCAATGGAACCAGCATTGGTGCTAAGCACATGCTATACTACTGGGAAACTACCGTTATAATCTCGTGGCAATTAATTGTTGACAAGTCAATTTGAACCTGAATTGGAAATTCAGTATATGGAGGAAATACAGAATTCTAATTGCTGACGTAATGCCACTGCGCTGGTGGTGTTATATTTATGTTCTTCCTTGTATTTGTCAATGATAAACCTTGTGGTGCATGGACTAACTGATCTTTATATGTATGTATCTGTTTCTGAGTTTCTAATTTGTTGTGCAGGTCATTTCTGTTATGTCCATGTGGACCAGAGTGCAGCCGGATTATGCAGCAAACATGTGGAATGAAGCTTTGAATAAGAGATTAGGGACAGAGGTATGTTGTGAGCACTGGTTTAAACAATCTGGGGTGGTGAATTCAATCTATCTTGAAGTTAGATCGGATGTCCCATGATTTTCGTACATGCTTTTGACTCTATATTAAAGGCATATATGCATGCTGTCTGCGTAAAGAGGTATATATCCAAATATATACTCATTTCTTCAATTCTTTTTTTTTTTTCCTTTTTTTTTTTGGGGGTGGTAGTATAAAACTACTCCCAGTCAACAACACCAGAAGTAGATATGACTGTTCTTCGGATTTTGCTTTTCCTATGGCCTAAAAAGGGGATGGGTTCTCTCTCTCTCTCTTTTTTGGTGGGCCAAATTCAGTAAGTTTGATATTGATGTCAAAGTGAACAACGGCAGAGTTGAGACAAAAGCCCTCCATGCTTTCTAGTTTGAATTGAGGGGTTTCCCTTGGAATGGTGCATGGATTATTTCCCTGCAAGGACTTGGTTGCTTAAAGACTAAGATTTTCTATGAAATAGTGGTATGGTAAATTATGAATATGTTTTAGACTGTGGGAATTTTAGAACTGTAGTTTACAAATTGTATCTCAATGAGGAGTGGTGAAATGCTGGGTTATTCAGATATCTTGAATGTGTGTATAACTTTTTTCTCTTAGAAACTGTCATTGGCATATTTTACTGAACATATCATGTCTCCAACTTAATTTTTTGGGATGGCAGGAACTCCCATTTTCGTATTTTTCCGAACTATATAGTTCTGCTTCTGTATTAATGAATGGGATATCTCATTTTTGTATGCTTTCAGGGTTTGGATTTACTTGACATTCTCGCTGAGACTGAAAAGCGTGGAATAGCATTTGATCAATTACTTACCATTCCAGAACAAGATGAATGGGTTTACAGTGATGGAAAATCAACAACGTGTGTTGCCTTTATTCTATCAATGTATAAAGAGGCTGGTATCTTTGGTCCTATTTCTAACCACATTCAAGTAACAGAATTCACTGTAAGCCATGCTGCCTCTGGTTTACTAGCTTTGTTTGGATGAACCTTCAATCACCATGATTTTGTCTTATGCGGATACCGTTATTTGCAGATCCGTGATGCATACATGCTTAAAATTTTTGAGGATAATCAAACACGCCTACCAAGTTGGTGCAACAATGAGAATGATAGGCTGCCATTCTGCCAGATTCTTGGTGAATATAGAATGGAACTACCTGGCTACAACACCTTGGAGCCATATGCCAACATGAATGAGAACTGCCCTTCGTTGCCCCCAAGTTATGATAGGCCCTCCCGATGTTAAATCCTATCTTAATCATTTCTGTTATCAAAATGCCTTCAAGGCATTGGGTAGTTTGGTAATCTGGAATTGTGTCCAAGTTGGAAACCACGGTGCAATTTCTATCTTCCACTCTAAAAATTGGCTAAAATATTGTATATATCTTGAATAATAAAGGACATTTTAACTAAAAAAAAATTGAAGATAAAAAATAGAGTAAGCCACCATATGGTTTCAAAGAAGATATACATTATGTCAATGTTTTTTCGAAAGGTTGTTTTACTTCTACCGTCTACATTTTTACGTTCTTAAAAAATAGGTGTTATGTCAGATTTTCCAAAAAATTATAGTTGATGTTAGATAAATATTCAGGAAAATTTGATGTAATTTATGCGACTAATTTAGTGATTTATACTGTAAAATAAAATTTTGAATTATAAAACCTTGAATTTGAATAGAGGTCTTTCTGGACCAGAAAAAGTCATTCCCACAAATTTTAGAAGGCATTGGTCACTTTTAGGTGACTCAACGGTAAGTTTTCAACCAGCGTGGGCGGTAATTAGTGCTTTGTGAGACTTATGTATGTTACTTTTATGTGTTGTTTACAGAAAAAAAAATTTAATATTATGTAGGTCTTTGAAAATTTAATAATATTTCTATATAAATTTATAAGATCATTATCTTTTAACTCAATATTCTATTTTTTTTAAAGTAAAATTTTTATCAAAAATAAATAATTTTTTTTATCAGATCTAATTATTAAGTTAAAAAAATTATATAATTGATAATATTTTTATGAAAGTAATACTAGGTGTTTGGTGCTGACGTTCCTAATGTAGTATTGATTGCATTGTTCTTCTTGACGAAAATGAAAAAGGGAAATTGCAGTAATCAGAAAGTCTTGGTTTCACGGGGTGTCATCTGTTTAGGTTATATGAATACATTGTTTTCTCATCATCGGACAAAATTTCCCAACAATTTGTGATTTGCATTTTTGTAACCTTGCTTTCCTTGGCTACTTTTTCATTAAAGAAGGGACAAAATTTATATGCATTTATCATATTATTTTCTTTTATTCCTATCAAGGTCATAAAAGAGAAATTATGATCGATACATACATTACTAGATTTTATTATTAAATTTTATTTATATTATATAATGTAACAAATAAATAAAATTTAATGATTTAATTTACTAATGCACCGGTATAACTGGTGCACTATAGTTATCACTATAACAATAACTGTAACAAAATCATTAGGATTGAATGGACGATTGATTTGGTAATATATCTTTAAATTTTGGGTATGATTGGTGGATTCTATGCAATATTTATAATTTCCAGCAGTCCCGAATCCTAAATAACTGGCCTAATTATGCAACGGCATTTTGAAAAAGCAATTAGTTGGATCAGCTTTATTTATTCTTATAATTTCCCCTAAAGAATTGGGAATCTAGGAAGATGGCTCGTTATGGCTGATTTTCATTGACTCTAAACTTGCTTTGCTAACTAGATGCTCCTGAGACGTTACAACGTCCTATGTTTAATTACCTCTAAAATTAGATTTTTATTTAATTAATTATTTTGTTTCATATTTTTTGTGAATAATTTCATATTTCTTAATTACTTCACTAGTTGCACACCCATTATTTTTGTTTTAGTAAACTATTATCTTCTTATTCTTTTGAATTTTTAAAAGTTTTTAAATAAATTTTATTTTTTAAAATTATTGCTTATTAAAAAAAGTACACAACAGCATAGTGATTTTATTAAAAGACTAGATCGTGATTAGTATAGAACTTTTTTTTTGGGTTTTCACTAGCCTAGACTAATTAATTAACTTAATATTGAATAACAAATATTATGTATATATAAACAGAAATAGAATTTCAAAAGAAAATATTCATTGATATTTTTACAAAAGATAAGAAAGTTAAGCATGATTATAATCCTCCTAAAATGAGGATAAACCAATATAATTAACTTAAGAGGAATCAGTTCAATATTTTCTCTATCCAAATTTATAATAAAATAAGGTTCAAAACATTCTATGTATAAGTATTTGTGCTATCAAAGAGCTCCATTGAAATCTAAATCTGAGGAGGTAAAGGCTCAATTTGGAAATTTGTAAAATAAATCACGGAAGAGTGACTCCAAGGCTCAGTAAGTGAATAATCTATAAAAATAATAATATTTCATATTAACTTACTCATCAAACTATTCTTTTTTAACCATTCACATCACATTTAAACATATTAGAAACCAAAATCCAATAACATTGAAATTAACACATAATCATTTCATTCTCAATACTTCATATGAGAATACTTAAACATAATTATAATTAAATCCCATTTTATTAGGAATAATATACAATAGATAAAAATACAATTATCCATATTTTATTACCCAGGTCAGCCTTATATTCTTCATAAATTTTTCATCCTAATACATTGCTGAGAAATTACCATCCGACATTCACAATATCATTCCTATCATATTTCTCAACTTTAATATCATTCATAGCATGATTCACAAATGTAATTTAAACACTAGAGCTCAAGCTTTATCCAATACAATCATAATTCAATTTCAATATATGTCATAATATTTATCAATATAATTATGCCCTCTTATATAACTAACTACAAGCATTCACACATATCCTAGTACTTAATTCATAAAGTATTTCTCAATATATATATATATATTTCATTCCATAAGTAATGCAATAAGTTCATTACATCACATATTATATCACACAACTTCTATCTTCTTATGTCATGATTATTTAACCTATGCAATTGTCTTATACTTATCATGAACCACTTTATCTTTAGTGTTTAGTGACTAACTACTCATGTTGGGCTATTATAAGTTATGAAAACATAAAACAGATAGGGTATGGGTTATTATATGGTCACTTTAACTACGATCTTTAGGTGATCTTTTATAAATAACTCAAAAATTATAAATATAATACCCATGAAACTCATTTCATATAAAATAAACTTAATTAGTTTTTATAAACTATTCATTTGCCTAAATTATCTAAGTTTTGAAAAGATTACGCCTCTTTGAAAATAGATGCAAAAATCTTACTTTTTGAAATCTTGAGTTTTTGACCATTATTTACTCTTTTGATGATATCTCAAAATATATAAGATTTTAATTTGAAACTAATTTTATTTAAAAGTAGACTCAATTATCTTTAAAATGATAGTGGTTTGTTTAAAAAATATATAAGATGAAGGAGTTATGCCTTTTTAAAATTGGCATAAAATTCTATAATCGATGAATCGACTCACTAATTAATTCACCCACTCAGTTATTATCTCTAAACCATCAAAATCAATTGGTCACTTGATTTTAAAGTTCAGTTTCACCTCTAGATCCTTGGAATTAATTCACCAATCGATTCATCTATCCTTGAACCTTTAGAATCAATTTGTTACTTGATTTTAAAGCTTAGTTTTTCCTTTGGACCCTCAAAATCGATTCATCAATCGATTCACACATGAAAATCTTAATTTTTTGCAAAAATTTCACTGTGCATTTGACTCTAAACACATATATTAAACATCAAGTCTTAATATAATCATCAATATACTTATTTAATATATCATATTACCTTTATCCAATATCTGTTACTTTCATCACATCAAAATAAATTAAATTCAAGCCAAAATTATAAAACAATCCACGCTTCCTTAATATCATCATATAACTATAAAATTCATAAATTCAACTAAATTATCTACTCATTTTTTATGGAAAAGGATGTTAGAATATTAATTTAATAATCATTCAATTCTAATCACATTAAAATTCATGGATTCTAAAGTTAAGGTTTCGAATACACAAGAAAATCAAATAAACCTTAAATCCTTTATCAACTAATAAGAGATAGGATGGATTCTTGATAAAAGCAATGTTCTTATATTGATTGAATGAAGAAATTAACAAGATTTGAAACTTTCTTTCCTTAATTGGTAGAGTGGTATGGAGGTTGTGTAGAGAGAGTGGGAGAAATGGAGAAATGGGAAGAAGTGAGAAGGAGATGAGGGTTTAGGTTGATGTAAAAGAAAAATATAGCCTTAGGAGTATTTTTGAAAAATTATTCCTAAGCTTTTTTCATACTCGCTACTCACTTACACTAGTGTATAACTTTATATCTTAGGATTCTAATAAATTTTTTCCATCAAAATTCCACCTAGATTATATTCCTACATTTTTACTTTATTAATTCTATTTTATTTTATATTTCACATATAAGATTCTTAACTTAGCTAAATTTATTGATTGTTTTAACTATTCTTTCGTACATTATAATTTCTAATTTATTAATAATTAAGGAAGATGTAATAAAGGGCATAAATGATTTCATCACAAAATACCAAACATATATACAATTAGGCAATTGGTTTGTTTATTATATAGTTAGGGCGTTGATGGTTACAAAAATGTTTTGAATATTTGAAATTGAGTTCCAAATTTTTTATATTTATTAGATTAAATTTTATAAATTTATTACATCATTCTATATTTATTAGTAATCATTAATTTATATTTGAAACTCAATTTTGATTTTTATTTTCAATATATAAAATATTATTACAATGGTTAATGTTAAATATTAGATTAGATAATGTGGTTACATGAAAGAGGATATATAGAGAAGTGTATTTGCCCAAACTATTTTGATTGTAATCAAAGTTCACATGTAGTCAATTCAAATAACTCTCTTTATTGATGAGTTAGTCAATATAATGACATTATCAAATGGCCCCTCTCTCACATATAAGGGATGACGGATTGGGGCAAAAGTGTATTTTTCAAAAGTTGCAAGGAAATTTTACAAACTCCACCTAGAGCATATTCTCCTTTCATAAGTGGTTCAATTGCATTGTAAAAATTTGGATGATTAAAAAATTGCTACTTACCTTGTGTTTCAGAACCCTTGATTTTAATTATGGTAACCTAGAATTCACCATATCTTTAGGGATACCTTCGAATAATATTTTACATAAAACTATGTTCAGTATACCTTACCCATAAAATTTTGCTCATTATAACTTCATATACTTTTTTAAAACTTGCAACTTTAATAAGTATGGAAGAAAGATTATATAGCAAAAATGTATAAATTTTATTTGTAATGGCTGGACAAAGAAAGTTGCTTTTGCTATAAATGAATAAACTATATTTTTCATTTTTAAATAAGAAATTACTATTTCAATAATAAATTGGTAAATTCTATGGTACTCTAAAACTTTCAAAAGTTGTGATGATTGTGATAATTTTAGAAATTGTTAGATTAATATTATTTAATTATATCCATTAAAAATTGAATAGTTATGATTAAATAATTTATTTAATAATTTTTAAACTTACTACATTACCCTAAAATTTGAAACTTATGAGTACCATAATAAGTACCTCATAAACATAATGGAGATCAATTTCACTAATAAAGACAAAAGTTTTTAATACAAATTTTATGGCAAATCCTTATATTAGGAGAATGTTTAGATGAAGTTTTATATATGCTTGTTGTGAAATTTTTGATTAAAATTTTATATATGTATTTAGTTTTTAATAATTAATTAATAATTATATTTGTCAAATTATAATTATTAGTGATAAGCTGAAAAAATAATATATATATGAAATTATAATTGGAAACTTTACGATAAATACCTAGTAAATTTCACTAAATTTTTTCTATTATATAATGCTTAATTGAAAGTAATGAAACAAGAAATTATTTTGGAAAATTGAGGGATTTATAATAACGTAAATTTAATCAATAATTATTTCAGTAAAAGATTGATGAATTATGTTGAAACGTCAAAAAATAAAGAATAAAAAACAATTGTATGAAAGATTCAAAGTAAAAATTTCCATACGTGATTTTTATTCATACATATAATTATGACTTCGATAGCCCTATATACTATTAAGGCATGCGTTTAATAGAAAGTATATTAACTATAATTAAAGGTTTTCAATTGATAGTTGAGTTTCGAATCTTAAAGATAATTTTTATTGAATCTCACTAGGTAATTCATCAAAATAAATATGATGACATGTGTACATTAAATTAATCACAACATTTAAAGACATGAAATATAAACTAATAATTGAATGGCTAAGTATAAATATAAACGAACAATTGTATGGCTAAGCGGCGGATTGAGTGAGAGAAGTAGAAGTGTATTTTTAAATAAAAAAATTGCAAATTCTAGTGGATTTTAAAACCCAAGTTGCTAAAGTTTTGAGCCCAATATGAGTGACTTATCATGGCCCAACATGAAGATCAGTACTATTCGACTTATCGATCCTAATCGAATCCAATTTTCCGGCAGAACCCTTGTGATTGAATAATCAAAGCTTCCTTGGAGCCTTGGATCGTGACTCGTCTAGGGTTTGGTATTTGATCTTCTACGCCCCCAGCATTTGCCACCGCGGCTGCTACTGTCGCTGCCATCGCTATGGAGGTTTATGCGCCGCAGTCCCATAGTGCAAAGCTCGTTCAACCAGCATCGCTTGAAGATCTGAATGATGATTTGGTGATTGAAATCTTATGCCGACTCCCTTACGAGGACGCTGTGCGGTGCAAGTGCGTCTCCAAGAGTTGGTTCTCTCTAATGCGTAAGCCTCAATTTGTCGGTCGCTTTTCCTCCATGAGCAAGCTGCCATGGACTTTCATGTATTTTGCATACAGATTCAAGATGGGTCGGGTAATTAAGGTGACATCAAAGGACACAGTATTCAAATCCCCTGGTTTCTCCCTTGAATTTCTTCCTTTTTATAATCCCGAAGAAGGATATTCGAAAATCCATATCTTCAAAACCTACAATGATTTGGTTTTGTGTTGTGAAAAAGAGGTTGAACTAAGTGAGCAATATTACATATGCAACCCACTCACTACGCAGTGGGTTTCTCTTCCTCCAACCCTTCCATCTCACAGATATGTCTGCGTTGATTTTATATGCGAATATGATCAGAGAAAACATCATCCATGCAGGCTTAAGGTTGTGCGGGTTCCGAAAGAACAGGGTACCAAGGAAATCAAGGTGGAAATATTTTCTACTGAAACCAACCGATGGAATGAGGTTTCTGCTTCAGTGTCCATCCCAGATGAGTTTGATTCAATCTATGTGAGTGAAGCCTATATCTCTAAGGAGAATTTGATTATTTTGGGATATATGAAAGGCGCGCGTGACTCGCGTGATACGTATTCTAGGATGGACATTAACATGGTTATTTTTGATATCTTCAATAGTGGAGCCACAACTCTAAATCATATATTCAAAATTCCAAAGGTTTGTTATCTAACTTATCCATTTGACGGGCTGCATAAGATGCCTCAGGGAGGGTTACGCTTAGCAAGTGTATTTAGTTCAGAATCGGGTCCTGTGATTGAGATTTGGGATCTTCTACAAGAAAATAATTATGAGTGGAAGTTGATGCAAGAAGTTTATTTAAAAGAAGCAGATTCAGAATGTGAGTGGGTTTCAGAAGATTACTTGAAGAGGACTTTCATAATGTTATATGATTCGGATGAGGAGATGGAGAAAGAAGGATTTGCTGGTGAGCCCTCCGTTCTCCAATTCGACCCTCAAGATATGAATATTTTGTATCTAGACTTGGGTTGTGGAGGTCGTATTGGCAAGTATGATATGCAGAGGAGGAGTCTAAATATTGCTAATCACATTGACTTGACCTATCGTGTTGGGATGGCTCCTCCCCGGGCCCTCCAACTCCAGCTGTGGCCAACACTACTCCCTCCTCAACTTGCAAGTCATTTCTAGTGTAAGAATTTTTCTTTTTTTCCTTTTTGGTGGGGCTGTTATGGATTTCATGTTAGTTTTATGCACTGACGCTTTTACATCCAAAACTTCTTGCGAAAGAGTAGTGCTTTGCTGTGGAGATATTTAGAAATGTTGCAAGTTGTTTTACAAATTTGATTATAATGTTATAACTTAATCTACTAGAGGGTCGGGCTTAGAATTGAGGTGTTGGTACAGCAGGGGTGGGGTGGAGAATGATTGGAATAACCCGAAATTGTCTCTACTCTCTATCCTTAGAATTTAAGTGGTGACGTAAAATTCTTAATTTTGAGTTTGTTTAAATATTTTTTATTTTTATATTTTTAAAAATTATTTTCTTATGCTTAAAAAATTATTTTTGAATTAAAGGGAAATAAAGAATAAAGAATGAATGGTGTTGTAATATATTTTATTTAATTACAAAATTGATATCAAAATAAGAAAATAAATTTAAAAAATATTGTTTCTACTTTTTTTTAAATTACACATTTGAAATTATAATTTTTAAAAACAAAATCTAAAAATAAATTGTCAATTAGATTTTTTTATTTTTAAAATAAGAAATATTTTTAAAAATAATAAACAAACATACTCTTCATTTTTATATTGATTTTTATAAAGAAAAAATTTGTGATTATTTCTATATTGAATTGAAGTAATGCTTGATGCATAAATTGAGAGGGCACCCCATTGATAGTATAAGAAATGTATAATGCATTTTTCATTTTGTTATTTCATTGGAAGTTTAGGTTAGACATATATAACATATTTCTGATATTAGGTTAGACATACATACTATACATGAAATTGAATTAATCACATATTTCTGGAGAAATTAGAGCGAAACATTTCGGTTCCTTTTAATTTTCGAAAAGTATTTTTCATATTGAAACTTCATCTCTTTGTACATAAATGAGGGGGTATTATATGTCATTATAACTTATGACTTCAAAAATTAATCCCTATAAATTTTTATATTTTATAATTAAAAAATAAATTTTAGAGTCATAATAAAAGAGAAAAAAAGAGAAGTTTCTCTTCCATTAAATTCATTACATTTAACATTAAATATATAAATAATTTTTACTATTTTAATAGTTTATAACAATAGTTTAAATGAAAATTTTTTTTCATCAAAACAAACAAAGTCTTTACATAAAAAGAATCATTTTCATTCTATAAAGGGATTATTGTAGCCCACAAGTCATTACTTGAACCATGAAAATAAACCCTAAACCCTAAATTTTCCCAGGTTATGGTAGAATCAATCATGAAGGTATGGTGATCTTTAAGTTGATAACTCAAGTTGACATTGTGTACAAAAAATTCTTTTCCATTTTAAATCTGAAGCCCAAATGAGCGCTACCTATAAATTCACGTACAATAATCACTCTACCTAGCTGATCTTTAAGTTGATAACTCAAGCTGGCTGTATCTATTATTACCTTAAATCTATTCTAAAAGATTATTTGACGAGGTATATTGTGTGGTGATCTCCCCAAAACAACTGATACAAACAAATGGAATATGATGGCCATTTTTTCCATGTAATGATTCCTTAGAGTCAAACATTGGACACACATATGAGAGAAGGCCGTAAGCACGCAGTCGAATTGGAATATACAGTGGATCCTATTTCATCAGTGGAATCATTATTTCCTTGTGGATGAGACTGCAAACCAATTGGAAGAAATCAATAGCCTTATAACCATTTATTGGGTTGCTTGGTTTCGAACCCGGAGTTCCAATAAAAAATGAAAAAAACCTCCCAAAGCAATCAACAATAAAGCTGCATGTAGGTCATGTTGTAAATTTAAACAAAAATTAATTTTTTCGTAAAAACGAAAAGTGGTAAACTTCTGCAAAGAGATTTCTCTTGATGCAAGTTTTATGAATAGGGTTACAACGTTCCTCTAGCCTTGATTTTGTTTAGGCGAATTTTGAGTTAACTCTTTTTCCCTACCCTTACCAAATTGGGTTTTCAAGAGAACCATACAAAAAAGAACTTGTATCGCTAGATGTAAAAATATTAGGTATTAGTTGATATGACTTCCCTTAATAAATGATAGATAATGAGGAAATGAATAATGATGAAGGTCACTCATTACTAGATGTGAAGCAATACATTTAAGTTGAAAAAAAAAAAGAAAATGATGCTTTTGTGAGTTAGGGATCTTTTGCACTTTACCTATGTGATAAATGAAAAATTTTTATTAACTTAGTAGTATTTTAAATTAATTTATTATAATAATTTAATGATCACCAAATTGTGGAAGGATGACTACATTTCTCCATGCATATAATGCAAATAGCCATGGAGTTTGATGTGGATTTCACAGCTTTGAAGAAAGGATATAAGATAAATAGGTATTTAGATATAACCGCATAATAGAGGAAAATAATAGTGATGTAAATTCTTCTATATTATGATATCCTTAAAGTAGTTCATTATTTTCATATTCATGACAACAATTTTAATTCTTAAGCTCATTATTAGTGAATTTTCATTGAAGTATGAACTCTTTATATCTAGCGGTACTCCTAAATTCGCTCAATTTGGTTGACAGTGAATGAATTGAAATGAAAACTAAATGCAAATAAGAATAGGAAATTAATGCTAATAGGAAATTTATGATATGCCTTATCTTAGAGAATTAAATTTGATAAATTACAATAAATCCAAATAAAGCCTAAACCTTTCACATTTACTAGAACAAAATAGAAATTAAGTAGAGGATAGAATTTGAAATCTACTAGTAGCAAAGTAGTTCAGAATCAATCATAACACAATAAACTTTCAATGGTAATTGTGTTCTTGACCTACATACACATGGACAGTGAGATGACGAAAGGATTATAATCAAATGGTAGGCTGACAACTACCATCTCATGGAAACCTATAACAATATTCATAAATTACATGTTGACTTCATTAATTAAAGTAGCCAATTTAAAAAATGCAAAATCATGATAAATAGGAGATATAATAATTTATGTCAGTTGCATAAAAATAACGATCTATATTTTCTTTTATCATTATATTTATATACAAAGAACAATACAACCTATATTAGATGTGTATACTTTGTAAGTGAGACTTTTTAAAAAATTATACAATTATTATTAACTAAATTTTAGAGGTATAAAATTTATTTTGAGGACCTTGCACATTAATATAGTTGATTAAATTATAATTAATGATTGTCTTTTCAAAATCTACTAATTTCAAAAAATATACCAAAATATTACCTACACATTACTTACTTTTGCCTTCATTAAACTACATATTCTTGCGAGAACTTACTAAAATACACACACATAGCCTTGTTTTGTTAAAACAAAACCACGCATCCTCATGAACCAATCTTTTAAAATTAAAATTTCATGTTCAGTAATTATATTATTGATTGATTTTTTATGTTTTGATAGTTGATAATTTTATATTTATATTTTCTTTTGATGAATATAATTTATTATTTATACAAGATCTTATAAGATTATTTTTTCCCATCTTATTGGGCTATAGATGGTCATAGTTAATCATATTAAAAGAAAAAAAGAAGAAGGGAAAAATACAAGTAACATAATGGAATCTAGTAAAGTTGAATCAAATTTATTTTTGCATGAATAGTTCAATACCTTGGTGAAATGCTATTTTTTTTGAACTAATCCCAAAAGGAGAAAATTGTAAGTTTCTAGTGAAAAAAGTTCATAAAATTTAATATTTTTTTAAAATAATTAATAATACAACAATGAAATACAAAAATATTTAACAATACTACAAATATCATTATTGTACATAAAATAATTACAAATCACAATTTTTTTTGGATTAACAATACAATACAATAGTGAAATGTAACTTTTTTTAGGCTAACCCTAAATGAAAAATATTACAACTTTTTAGTGAAAAGATTCCTAAAAGTTAATTCTTTTTTACAAAATAATTAACAATACAACAATGAAATACAAAAATATTTAATAATACAATAAATATCACTACAATACATATAATAATCACAAATTACAAAATCAAATCCTAATAAATTAAAAAATTAAAACACTAATAAAATATCATAAAATGAAAAAAACTTAGTGATTAAAATGCTTAATAGTGTGGGGTAAATGCAATGATGATAGTGGATGGCTGTGACAAATGTGAAACTAATAGCTAGAGGTAGGCTAATAAGGCAACAACACTAGAGGAGAAAGTAAGGAGAGGAGAAATGAGAAGGAAAAAAAAATGAGAGATCTAATATCAAGTTTTAATATGCAATGCAGTTTATTGGCAAAATTAGCGATATATTAATTTGTCTCTAATTAATTTTAATAAAATGATATATTTCACGTAGTAATGGAATTAGTGATAGATTTACCAATACTTGTTACTAATTTTCAAGAAAAATTCATTCAACTTGTCAAATAAATTTTGAAATTTTCATGTAAAAATCCATTACTATATTCATCCATAATTTGAAATCTTCAAATTTTTCATTTTGTCATTAACTTTGTCAATAATTTTTACTTACATAATTAGCAAGTAGATATAATTTTAATGGAAAAATTCTAAAAATCTGATAAAACTAGCAATAGAATGGAAAAACTGTCTCTAACTCTATTACTAATTTTTGTTGTTAAATGCAAATCTTTTTATAGTGGCATAAACAAATTACCATAGTTTATGAATTCTCAAAGTATAAGCAAATAAAAAATTAATTATCTTGAAATAAACTGAAGTGATCAATAATCATGGACAAAAAGTTGTACGATTGTATATGTTCCTTTTTTTAAATTTATTTACATTGAATTTCTTTTCATCCAATTTTATAAATAGAATAATTACGTTCATTTGTTTAATCCTATACTTTTTTCCTCATAAAAATATCATTTTTGATGCAAATAATATTAATTTTAGAATTTTTTTAAATTATTAATAATAATGTTTAGAATTTTCAATTTCTTAAATAATTAGCCTTTGAGCATGTGCAAGAATACATGCAAAGAGACTAATACCTTTAAATTTTAGTTATAATTTATATCTATAAAATTCTATTCTTATAATTCCATTCACTTATTTTAATTTTGTGATTTTAATAGATAAAGAAGAAAAATTAGGTTATAAAAATGTACAAGGTGATGCTGACATGCTTTCAATTTGGCTTTGCAACATAAGTGGAATGCCTACTTTATATAAATGTCTCCTTAAAGATTTCTTTTTTGCTTCTTATTAATCCTTTTATGAGTTTTTAGGATTCGTATTGTATTCATGAAATAGTTGTTTCTTTTTGTGGTCTTAAACCTCATTTTATTTAAAAAAATTATTAATGATAGATTTGGAGATTCATTATTAATAGTTTTCTCTTTTTGGTTATGCCTTGTTACTTCTAAAAAAATGTATAAATTCCTATTTGTAATAGGTGGAAAGTAAACCTTGCTACTTTACAAATGAATAAAAATGTATTTTTAATTTTTAAATAAAAATCATTATCTTAATCATGAACATAATCTAACATTTAATTTTTTTTAAAGGGAAATAACAATAGAACTATCCACAATTATTAGAGTTTACATTATTATTACAAGCAAAAAATCTAAGAAAGATTAATTGAGGAGATATCTTCATATAACATAAACTTAACATCCTACAAAGGACTATTGAAAATAGAGAAAATAGATTGTTCTTGTTGCCCTTTTCTTATAGGAAGATTAATAGTTCAATTAGCTTTATGGAGTATATGTTTAAGAATTTTATAGGTGTCATGACCTGCTTGGTCATAACTAGTGTGTAACCCATTTCCAAGTTCCCATAAACCTATTTAATCCTACGTGGCATTATTACACAAATACTATGCAAGATAATTTAACTAATTTCATTTTTATACACCAGACTAATACTTATGAATAAAATTTATATTGTAACTATACTAACTATCTGCATGAATTCAATCCATTTTCTAACTATTCTTTAACATTATTAAAGTTGCTCTCAAAAGTACTCTAGGAGGTATTTACTTTTGAGTTAACAGTGGTGGTTTAGGACTTGCTACAGATAGATTTGTATAATAATTGAGACAAATAATAGAGTCATAGATTCAATAAGTAGATAACTTACTTTGTAATCACAACTAATCATATTCACATTCATCTTATATTTTTCATTTAAGCAAGTATAATAATTCACAGTCATATTTATCACTTTAAATTACATATCACATAATTCCAACATATATTAACAATAACAAATAATGTTTGATTCAGATATACAAAATGGCATGCTTATGAGCTATCTTGTTCAAGTTCTACTATTATAACCATCATATATAATTATATTTAGAATAATAGAGTGTTCTTGCTAGTAGTAAATAATAAGTACAAATCATATTTATAAAATAAATGTGTAAATAATCAAGGTAAAATCAGTCAACTTTAGTGTCAAGGATGATTCTCATCATATTTACTTAGGTAGCCTACCTACCATTTCCTTTACCTATTCCTTATGAGTGCTTAGGTAGGATATAGTATCTAACGTGACATGAGTATTTGATCATAAGATATGAGGTAATAACCTTTGATACCTGCCAAAATTGTTTTATCTTTTGCAAGATGAGGCCCATATGAAAAGAGTCATGTTTTGACATTGTTCACACATGATAACCTCTAAGGTTCACTTTGTGATGCCCAAACAAAGAAAATTTAGGTTCTAGTACCACACATATATCATAATAATAAATATCCCACCTTATCATTCCATTAATGATCTCATATATTAATTTAGTACTATGTTATCATATTTTTATAATAATCCTTCCATTTCTCTTTTTCATTTAGACACATATCTTTATTGGGATCTCATCATTATCAACACACCACACCCTTCCATATACTCAATCAAATTCAAAAGTTATAAAAATATCATCACACATTATAGTAGATCTTATCACCATAATAATTCAATCTACAAAATAATATTAAATAAGTCAATTACTCTTAAATTAACAATTCAATCAAACAATACTGTTGGCTAAGCTTTTAATCATATTCAAGTATAATATTAATTTTATAAACATTTAATATACTACATTTTGCAATTGGAAAAGATTAGATAGAAGTATTGAACTACAATTAGTAAAGTATGAAGTCTCAAAGAAGAATACCTAAAATCCATATTTAATTATGAAAATTGATTATTACTATCCAAAGAATGTGGATTTCATTAATATTTGATTATGGTATTATAATATATATAATCTTCCATAATACTTAAACACATACCTATATATGAATTATTATGGAATTCGAGTGTAAGACTATATGATCAATTGTGATAATCAAATGTACCTGCTTATAAAATCTTTTATAATAACTAATATATGTAAAATAGTTTATTATAACAATGAAATATATATGGATATAATTAGATACTACTATAGGATATATCTCTAATATGATTTAATACCATAATAAAATATTAGGTAATATGATTCAATATAATAATAGAATATAACATAATATAATTTCATACTATAGTAAAATACCAGTTAATATAGTTTATCACTATAATAAAATATAAGACAAAGTGATTCAATATTATAATTGAATATATTATGTTGTAATGCTACAGAAAATTGTAGCTTAATATAGTTTGATACTACAATAGATTATAACATATTATAACTTCATACTATAGTAAATGTAGGAAAGTATAATTTAACATAATAATAAAATCCAAGATAGTGTAGTTCAATATTACTATAGAGTTAAAGATAATAGAGTTTAGAACTATAATAGAATATAAGGTCATATAGTTTAATCCTATTATAAGATATAGGAGAATAATACTTTACTTTTATAATGGAAGTAAAATCTAATACCATAAGCCAATATAGTCTAATACTATAACAACTTGTAAACTAATATAATCTATATTGGATTACAAACTATTATAATTTAATGTAATAGAGTAAATGTCTATATGATCAAATTTCATACTATCTTAACATTATGATGTCAAATTTCATTACTAAGACCTATATAACTAACTTCCATTTGTTATACTCTAATTTACCTTGACTTGGAATAGTATTTTACCATTAATTAAAAGGTTATGAATATAATGCTTATGCAATGTATCTCCTATGAAACTAAACTCAAATAACTTCTCTTGAAATGATTATTTACTATAGAATGAGTAAAATATGGAATTCTTATGATCAATACATTTTAATCCTAAAAATTATTTTTTTTCCTAATTAAAGTTTTTTACCTATGTTAACTAATTTAATGATATCTCAAAAAATATATAATATTTTTATATGAAATTAATTTTATTAGAAATTAGACTTAATTATCTTTTCAATGGTATACGATTCACTTGAAATGGTTTAAAACAAGTGAGTTATGACCTTTTGAAATTAACAATGCTATCTTAATATACTTGAGTAATTTTGGCATTTTACTTAAACATTATAGTTGAGTATAGGTGCTTTGGAAGCCTTTAAAAGCTTATACTTGAGTATTATACTCAAATATAGCTCGATTTTCCAATTTCTCATCAAATTTTCACTAAAACTCAAGCAAGTTTCAACCCAAAATTATTAAAGCATAACCTTAACTCTTTAAATATACTAAATAACCTTCTTTAACATTTTCCTATCCTATAAAACTCAAGTAAACAAGCTTTATTAATACATTATTACTAATAATCCTTAATTTTCATGAAAATCTACATAATTACCTTAACTTACTAACAATATCAAATTAAGCTATTCTAAATAGATTGTCCACTTACTTTAGATTGGAAGAATTGGAGGAGATGACTAGGTAGAAGAGCTTATTACCCTATTGGTCCAATAAAACAAATTTAAGAGTAAATCACCACTTTCCTTCCATTACCATGTCTATAAGAAAATCATCATAAGAAATAATATTAAAAGAGACTATCTTGCTTTGTTACATATATTTATCAATAAGCCCTTAAGATTTTGCTTAAAGAAAATTGCTTAGATTGAGATGAATAATGGTTAGAGCTTGAACGAGGAGAGGAAGCTAAAGCTTCTAACAGAAAGAATCATAAAAGAATTGCCTTTAGTGGCTTTTATTGCCACTAAGGGTAATTTTGACATTTTTAGGATTTACAAAGATAACTTAGGAAACAATGATTCTAAATCTCTTCAAAACATCCTATTTTAATTCTAATTTCACATAACATTATACTTCATCTATTTAAACCTATGCTCACTTTTAAAATTACTTCCTTGCAATTAATTATACATCCTAAGCCTTCCCATTACTTTCTTAATTACTATCACATGTTTAAATTTATCAGATAAATTATTGGAATAATTTCTAAAATGTTTGAGGTATGATAGTAGAGAATTTGCTACATGAGCATCTTGCATTCAAATAGCAAAAGGTTAAGTAAGAGGATATTACGATTTCCCTTCTAGAGCATATTAACAATTATTAAAGCATCCATCTCTATATTTAAATAGGTGATGTTAATACTGGTAGCTAATCTCAAAATCTTTCAAAAGCTACTATAGTTCATTTACTACAATAGATGTCTTGTTTAAGCCTTTATAAAAGCCTATTACCTAATGACCATAGACCCTTAATACCAATAATGTCAGGCTTGCTTTTTATTGATCCATCAATGTTCAACGTGAACCAACCTTGTAAAGGAGCTATCCACTTCACCAAACACATATCTATTCTATAAGTAAGAGATAAAGCATAGTGATTTGAGAGTGCCATAGTCTTAATAACTTTATTAATAATGATTCCTAGGAGAGATTTTAAAAGTCTAAGTTTTTGATTGAAAAAGAGAAAATTATAGGCTATTTTGTTCTAACATATCCAAAAACATCGTAATACAGTAGCAAATACTATAGACCAAGAAATGTTAAACAAGGAGAATGTAATAATGGATTAACAATTGATTTTTAACCACTCCTTATATCAATAATAGAAAAGTGCAATAGCTTAAAGGAAACTTGCAAATCTTGCTAAATCTTCTTAGTTACTTCATAATTTTAAAACAAATGCTCCTGTGTTTTGTCATGTTCAAGATAAAAGTAACAAGTACTACCAATAATTATTCCTATATGCTTTAACATACTACTTGTTTATAGACTATTATGGAATAACAACTAAATAAACATTTCGCTTTTAAGAGGAATAAGAGTTTGCAAAATCCATTTAGACTCAATTGCAAGCTTAAAACCATCTTTACTTAATTAATTTTGAATAAACTTATAAGTTTCATCAGTACGAAAGTTCTTATCTTTTGAAAACTCCTAGACAACATTATCTTTAAAGGGAAAGTTAGGGTTAACATATATACTTTGTATAGTTAAGATGACTTCCCTTTTAAAGAGTTTCTCAAAAGCTACAATATTCTATCGCCTTGAACCCTACATAAGGTCAACCACTTTCCATCCTAGTTGATCCTATTGCAAAGGACCTTGAAAGTAGCTTCAAAGACTTTCTAAACTAATCCAATTATCTTTTTAAAATTTTAGGTTTCTCTCATTAGTTGGTAGCCATCTTAAGCCTAATCTAATTATCTCAATAGCTATCCTCATCTCTTGCCAAATAGGTGAAATAACCTTTTTAGGTCTTTCTCTGTTACGCATATCTTAAATAAATAGTTAGTCCATAACTTATCTCTTTGATTCAAAAATCTCTAGTTGAGTTTGGCAAGAAGAGTTATATTCTTAACATAAGTCTTTTGCACACCTAACCCTTTTTCATTCCTTCCTTTAATTAATAAATCCTAATTAACAAGGTGCATGTATCTTTTCTTGGCACTAGGGCCCTATAAAAAGTCTCCTAAAATGGAATCTATCTTATGATAAATATTCATAGAAAGATACAAGCATTGCATCTAGTAAATATTGATGCTTTCAAGGACTGCTTTAATCAAAACTCTTTTACCAAAACTTGGACTTCCACCCATTTAACATAGAATTAAGCTTATCAATAATAAAATTAAATGATTGTTTTTTAATAGAAGTAGCCAAAGGAAAACCCAAAGACTTAACAAGATTATTAGTATTTTCAAACTCTAAAACACTAGTGATGGCCTTTTTAGTATCTTCATTAGTATTAGTAGAAAAATGAAACGTAGACTTATCATGACTAGCTTTTAGACGTAAGGGAGCATGAAAATTATCCAATATACAATGATATATTCCTTAAGCAATGATAATATTATCATAGGCATGCTTATATGGAATAAAAGCGCTTTGGAAGGGTGAAACAAGATTGTTTAAAAGAGGCCTCAACCTACCAACAATAACCTTAGATAACATTTTATAAAACGTGTTAGACAACTAATAGGTCTTAGTTGTTTGACAAATTCAATGTTCTTCACTTTAGGATTAAGAGCAAGGAGAGTTTCATTTTAAAAAGTTAGGAACAAAGCCTAATATAAAAGCCTATTGAATAGTTTTAATGACATAGCATCGTTATACTCTAAAATTAAAAACAGAAACTTGGATTAAGCTTATTAACACTAAGCAATTTGTCAGCATTTTGAGCAAAGATACATTCTTTAATTTTTGCCTTAGAAAGACTATCCAAAAGATCCTTCTAACTACTTTGTAAAAGGATAGTAGGTTAATCACTAAAAGCCTTATAACTAATATTTAATCTATCTTGAAGTTAGATTGGATGTCCCATGATTTTCGTACATGCTTTTTTTTTTTGGTGAAAAATTTCGTACATGCTTTTGATTCTATTAAAGGCATATATGCATGCTGTCTGCATAAAAAGGTAAATATCCAAATATATACTCATTTCTTTAATTCTACTTTTTTTTCTTTTTGGGGGGAGGGGTATAAAACTACTCCCAGTCAACACCAGAAGTAGACATGACTGTTCTTCGGATTTAGCTTTTCCTATGGCCTAAAATAGGGACGGGTTCTCCCTCTCTCTCTCTCTTTCAGTGGGGGCCAAATTCAGTAAGTTTGATATTGATGTCAAAATGAGCAACGACAGAGTTGAGACAAAAGCCCTGCATGCTTTCTAGGTTGAATTGTGGGGTTTCCCTCAGAATTGTGCATGGATTATTTCCCTGCAAGGGCTTGGTTGCTTGAAGACTAACATTTTCTATGAAATAGTGGTATGGTAAAGTATGAATATGTTTTAGACTGTTGAGATTTTAGAACTGTCGTTTACAAATTGTATCTCGACGAGGAGTGGTGAAATGCTGGGTTATTCAGATATCTTGAAAGTGTGTATAATTTTTTTCTCTTAGAAACTGTCATTGGCATATTTTACTGAACATATCATGTCTCCAACTTAATATTTTGGGATGGCAGGAACTCCCATTTTCGTATTTTTCCGAACTACATAGTTCTGCTTCTGTATTAATTAATGGGATATCTCATTTTTGTATGCTTTCAGGGTTTGGATTTACTTGACATTCTTGCTGAGACTGAACAGCGTGGAATAGCATTTGATCAATTACGTACCATTCCAGAACAAGATGAATGGGTATACAGTGATGGAAAATCAACAACGTGTGTTGCCTTTATTCTATCAATGTATAAAGAGGCTGGTATCTTTGGTCCTATTTCCAACCACATTCAAGTAACAGAATTCACTGTAAGCCATGCTGCCTCTGGTTTACTAGCTTTGTTTGGATGAACCTTCAATCACCATGATTTTGTCTTATGCAGATACCGTTATTTGCAGATCCGTGATGCATACATGCTTAAAATTTTTGAGGATAATCAAACACGCCTACCAAGTTGGTGCAACAATGAGAATGATAGGCTGCCATTCTGCCAGATTCTTGGTGAATATAGAATGGAACTACCTGGCTACAACACCTTGGAGCCATATGCCAACATGAATGAGAACTGCCCGTCGTTGCCCCCAAGTTATGATAGGCCCTCCCGATGTTGAATCCTATCTTAGTCATTTCTGTTATTAAAATGGCTTCAAGGCATTAGGTGGTTTGGTAATCCGGAATTATGTCCAAGTTGGAAACCGCAGTGCAATGTCTATCTTCCACTCTAAAAATTGACTAAAATATTGTATATATCTTGAATAGTAAAGGAAATTTTAACTTAAAAAAAAAACTGAAGATATAAAATAGAGTAAGCCACCATATTGTTTCAAAAATGATATATCAATTTTTTTTTCGAAAGGTTGTTTTACTTCTAATGTCTACATTTTTACGATTCTTAAGAAATAGGTGTTATGTCAGATTTTCTAAAAAATTATAGTTGATGTTAGATAATTATTCAGGAAATTTGATGTAATTTATGCAACTAATTTAGTGATTTATTCTGTAAAATAAAATTTGAATTATAAAACCTTGAATTTGAACTCGAGGTCTTTCTAGACCAGAAAAAGTCATTTCCCATAGACTTTAGAAGGCATTAGTCACTTTTAGGTGACTCAACGGTAAGTTTTCAACCAGCGCGGGCAGTAATTAATGCCTTGTGAGACTTATGTACGTTATTTTTATGTGTCGTTAACAGAAAAACAACTTTTTTTTTAATATTATGTTGTTTTTTTAAAATTTAATAATATTTTTATACAAATTTATAAGAACATCATTTTTAACTCAATATTCTAGTTTTTTTAAGTAAATTTTTTATCAAAAATAAATAATTTTTTTATCAGATCTAATTATTAAGTTAAAAAATAATATAATTGATAATATTTTTATGAAAGTAATACGGTAGGTGTTTGGTGCTGGTGTTCCTAATGTCGTATTGATTGCATTATTCTTCTCGACGAAAAATGGTAAAAAGGAAATTGCAGTAATCAGAAAGTCTTGGTTTCACGGAGTGTTATCTGTTTAGGTCCTGACTTATATGAATACACTGTTTTCTCATCATCCGACAAAATTTCCCAACAATTTGTGATTTGCAATGTTGTAACCTTGCTTTCCTTAACTACCTTTTTGTTAAAGAAGGGACAAAATATGTATGCATTTATCATATTATTTTCTTTTATTCCTGGCTAAGGTCACAAAAGGGAGAAATTATGATATATCGGATACATTATTAAATTTTATCATTAAATTTTATTTATATTATATAATATTATATAAATAAATAAAATTTGGACAATTTAATTTATTAATGCATTAGTTTAACAGGTGTACCATAATTAATACTGTCACAAAATCAATAGGATTGAGTGGACGATTGATTTAGCAACATATTTTTGGAGAATTCTACGGTGTTCTGGGGGGTTCAAAATCCGGTGTGATGTTGCACCTCCTAAGTTATTGGATGAGATTATCAAAGGATTTGGAATCCCAGGAATATCTTAGCAACCACCTATATCTTTAAATTTTTTGTATGATCGGTGGATTCTATGCAACATTTATAATTTCCAGTGGTCCGGGATCCTAAACAACTGGACTAATTATACAATAGCATTTGTAGAAGTAATTAGTTGGATCAGCTTTATTTGTTCTTATAATTTCCCCTAAAGATTTGGGAATCTAGGAAGATGGCCGGTTATGGCTGATTTTCATTCTGATTCCAAACTTGCTTTGCCAACATGCTCCTGAGACATTACAACGTCCCATGTTTAATTACCTCTAAAACAATATTTTTATTTAATTAATTATTTTATTTCATATTTTTTTTGAATTATTTCATATTTCTTAATTATTTCCCTAGTTGCACATCCATTATTTTTGTTTTAGTAAACTATTATCTTCTTATTGTTTTGAATTTTTAAAAATTTTTAAAAATTTTTAAATAAATTTTATTTTTTAAATTATCACTTATAAAAAAGTAAACAGCGGCTTTGTCATTTTATTTAAAAACTATAAATAATTAATCATATTTTAAAATTGTTATTTTCTTATACATATTAGTAATATATACATATATGGTTATGGGCATAAATGATTTCATCATAACATACCAAACATAAATACGATTAGGCAGCTGGTTTGTTTATTGTAGAGTTGGGTTGTTGATGGTTACAAAAATGCTCTGGAAATTTAAAATGAGATTTAAAATTAAATTCTAAATTTTTTATATTTATTAAATTAAATTTTATAAATTTATTTTATCATTCTATATTTATTAATAATCATTAATTTATATTCAAAATTCAATTTTAATTTTCATTTTTGATATATATAATATTATTGCATTGGTTGATATTAAATATTAGATTAGATGACGTGGCTACATGAAAGAGGATATATATGTGTGAGAAGTGTATTTGGCCCAGACTATTTTGATTGAAATCAAGGCTCACACGTAGTCAATTCAAATAACTCTCTTTATTGATGAGTTATTCAATATAATGACATCATCAAATGGCACCTCCCTCACATAAAGGGGATGACAGATTGAGGCAAAAGTGTATTTATTAAAAGTTGCAAGGAAATTTTACAAATTCCACCTAAACAAGAGCATATTCTCCTTTCATAAATGGTTCAATCATTGTAAAAATTTGGATGATTACAAAATTGCTACGTACCTTAGTCCTTCAGAATCCATAGTTTTAATTATTTTTTAGTCTGCGACCTTCCGGTGTCTGGTAGTACTCATTGAACTTCGCCTAATTCAGAGTCGAGCCGGGTTGGACCCAAATTGGAGGCAAAGCTCTCCTGATGGCAATTTTTTCTATTGACAAAGTTCGAACCTGAGACCTTACTTAAGAGGATCGAACTTCCTAGCCACTTGGACTAACTGTACCGTTGGTCCTATAGTTTTAATTATGATACCATAGAATTCATCATATATTTAGAGATACTAGTCGAATAATATTATCCATAAAGTTATGTTTACTATACCTTATTCATAAACTTCTGTTCATTATAACTTTATATACATTTTTTAACTTTGCAACTTTAATAGGTATGGAAGAAAGATTATATAGCAAAAATGTATAAATTTTATTTGTAGTTGCCTGACAAAGAAAGTTCAGCTTTGCTACAAATGTATAAACTATAGTTTTCATTTTTAAAGAAGAAATTGCTATCTCGATAATAAATTGGTGAATTCCACAGTACTCTAAAATTTTTAAAACTTAGGATGATTATGATAATTTTAGAAACTATTAGATTAATATTATTTAATTATATTTATTAAAAAAATAATTATAATTAAATAATTTATTTAATAATTTTTAAATTGACTAGATCACTTCAAATTTTGAAACTTATGGATACCATAATAAGTACCTTGTAAGCATAATCTAACATCTACTAAGAATATGTATAACACCTTAGCATTTAATTAGGTACTTAAGAAAAACTAAAATGAGGCAAAATATAATAAATAAGGAAAAGCTTAATTTAACTTTTATGCTATACATATACATGTGTAAATCTTAACATAGTGGAGATTAATTTCACTAATAGAGACAAAAGTTTTTAATACTAATTTTATAACAAATACATTATATTAGGAGAATATTTAGATGAAGTTTTATACATGCTTGTTGTGAAATTTTTTATTAGAATTTTATATGTGTATTCAATTTTTAATAATTAATTAATAATTATATTTATCAAATTATAATTATTAGTGATGAGTTAGAAAGTAATATACATATGAAATTATAATTCGGAACTTTACAACAAATACTTAGAAATCTTCACCTAAATTTTTTCCCATTGTATGATGCTTAATTGAAAATAATGAAACAAAAAATTCCTTTGGAAAATTGAGGGATTTATAATAAAATAAATTTAATCAATAATTATTTTAGTAAAAGATTGATAAATTAGGTTAAAAAGCCAAAAAAATAAAGAATAAAAAACAATTGTGAGAAAGATTCAAAGAAAAAATTTCTATACATGTTTTTTATTCATACATATAATTAAGGACTTAGATATAGCCACATTTACTATTAAGGCATTACTTTAATAGGAAGCATATTAACTATAATTAAAGGTTTTCAATTGATAGTTAAGTTTCGAATCTCAGAAGATAATTCTCATTGAATCTCACTTGGTAATTCATCAAAATAAATATGATAACATGTGTAGATTAAATTAATCCTACCATGTAAAGACGTGAAATATAAACTAATAATTGAATGGCTAAGCAGAAATATAAACGAACAATTGAATGCCGAAGAGGTCGATTGAGTGAGAGAAGTAAAAGTGTATTTTTAATTAAAAAAATTGCAAATTCTAGTGGATTCCAAGTTGCTAAAGTTTCGAGCCCAATCTGAGTGACTTACCATGGCCCAACATATTAGTTGAAATCAAAGAGCCCCGAAAATAGTGCGAGAAGACCAGTACTATTCGACCTATTGATCCTAATGAGATCCAATTTCCTGGCAGAACCCTTATGATTGAATAATCAAAGCTTCCTTGGAGCCTTGGATCGTGACTTGTCTAGGGTTTGGTATTTGATCTTCTACGCCATCAGCATTTGCCACCGCGGCTGCTATTGTTGCTGCCATGGCTATGGAGGTACATGCGCCGCAATCCCATTGTGCAAAGCTCGTTAAACCATCATCTCTTGAAGGTCTGAATGATGATTTGGTGATTGAAATCTTATGCCGACTCCCTTACGAGGACGCTGCGCGGTGCAAGTGCGTCTCCAAGAATTGGTTCTCTCTAATGCGCAAACCTCAATTTGTCGGTCGCTTTTCCTCCATGAACAAGCTGCCATGGACTTTCATGTATTATGCATGGAGATACAAGATGGGTCGGGTAATTGAGGTAACATCAAAGGACACGGTATTCAAATCCCCTTGTTTCTCCTTTGAATTTCTTCCTTTTTATAATCCCCAAGAAGGATATTCCGAAATCCATATCTTCAAAACCTACAATGATTTGGTTTTGTTTGGTAAAAAAAAGGATGAACTAAGTGAGAAATATTACATATGCAACCCACTCACTATGCAGTGGGTTTCTCTTCCTCCAACCCTTCCATCTCACAGATATGTCTGCGTTGATTTTATATGCGAATATGATCAGAAAAAACATCATCAATGCAGGCTTAAGGTTGTACGGGTTCCGAAAGAACAGGGTACCAAGGAAGTCAAGGTGGAAATATTTTCTACTGAAACCAACCGATGGAATGAGGTTTCTGCTTCAGTGTCAATCCCAGATGACTTTGATTCAATCTACGTGAGTGAAGCCTATATCTCTAAGGAGAATTTGATTATTTTGGGATATATGAAAGACGCGCGTGATATGTATTCTACGATGGACATTAACATGGTTATTTTTGATATCTTCAATGGTGGAGCCACAACTAGAAATCATATATTCAAAATTCCAAAGGTTTGTTATCTAACTTATCCATCTGGGGGGCTGCATAGGATGCCTCAGGGACGGTTACGCTTAGCAGGAGTATTTCGTTCAGAATCAAGTCCTGTGATCCAGATTTGGGATCTTATACAAGAAAATAATTATGAGTGGAAGTTGATGCAAGAAGTTTATTTAGAAGAAGCAGATTCAGAATGTGAGTGGATTTCAGAAGATTACTTGAAGAGGACTTTCATAATATTAGATGGTTCAGATGAGGAGATGGAGGAAGAAGGATTTGCTGGCGAGCCCTCTGTTCTCCAATTCGACCCTCAAGATATGAATATTTTGTATCTAGAGTTGGGTTTTGGAGGTCGTATTGGCAAGTATGATATGCAGAGGAGGTGTTTAAATATTGCTGATCACATTGACTTGACCTTTCAATTTGAGAGTGCGCCTCTCTGGGCCCTCCGACTCCAACTATGGCCAACACTACTCCCCCCTCAACTTGCAAGTCATTTCTAGTGTAAGAATTTTCTATTTTTTTTTTCTGGTGGGGCTGTTATGGATTTCATGTTAGTTTTATGCATTGATGCTTTTACATCCAAAACTTCTTGCGAAGGAGTAGTGCTTTGCTGTGTAGATATTTGGAAATGTTGCAAGTTGTTTTAAAATTTGATTATAATGTTATAAATTTATAGTAAGTCTACGTATAATAAATATTTAAAAAGTTAAAATTTCATTAACAAATAGCGCATCATTGAAATTTTATTTTTAATTATTTATAAAAGAATTTCAAAATCTATAAAATTTTGCAACATATTTGCTGGAACAGCCCTTAACAGATAAAAAAGAAAAAGCATTAACAAGGAGATATTGAAATATAAAATAAGTCTTTCCTGACACCCTTATTTAGAGTGAAAGGTGGGGCCTAGAATTGTAAACTCGACGTGTATATCGTCAGAAAATGGAAACAAAGGTGTTGGTACAGCGTTGGGGTTGAAGAATGATTGGAGTAACCCAAAGTTGTCTCTACTCTCTATCCTTAGAATTGAAGGGATGACGAAAATTCTTAATTTTGAATCTATTTAAATATATTTTTATTTTTATATTTTTAAAAATTATTTTGTTATCCTCAAAAAAATTAAAAAAATTATTTTTGAATTGAAGGGAAATAAATAACAAGGAGCGACTGTTGTTGTAAAATATTTCATTTAATTACAAAATTGATATTTAAAATAAGAAAATAAGTTTAGAAAATATTTATAAATTTTTTATATTTTTTTAAGTTACATATTTGAAATTATAATTTTAAAAATAAAATTTAAAAATAAGTTATCAAATAGATTCTTCTCTTTTTAAAAATAGAAAGTTATTTTTAAAAATAATAAATAAACATACTCTTTATTTTTATATTGATTTTTATAAAGAAAAAATTTGTGGTTATTTCTATACTGAATTGAAGTAATGCTTGATGCATATTTAATTGAGAGGGCACCCCATTGATAATTGAAGAAATGTATAATGCATTTTTTATTCTGTTATTTCATTGGATGTTTAAGTTATACATATATCCTATAAAAGAAATGGAATTAGTCACATTTCTGATGTTAGGTTAGACATACATACTATACAAGAAATTGAATTAGTCGCATATTTCTGGAGAAATTAAAGCAAACATTTTGGTTCCATTTAATTTTTGAAAAATATTTTTCATATTGAAATTTCATCTATTTGTGCATTAATGAAGGGGGTATTATATGTCGTTATATCTTATGACTTAAAAAAAATCCCTATAAATATTTATATTTTATAATTAAAAAAATAATTTCTAGATTATTGTGAAGGAGAAAAAAGAGAAATTTATCTTCTATTAAATTCATTACTTTTAATATTAAATATATAAATAATTTTTACTATTTTGATAGTTTATAACTATATTTAAATGAAAGATTTTTTTTTAATCAACACAAACAAAGTCTTTGCATAAAAAAACCTTTTTTCATTCTGCAAAGGGATTATTGTAGCCCACAGGTTATGAAAGGAAACCCTAAACCCTAAATTTTTCCAGGGCATAGTAGAGTCAGTCATGAAGGTATGGTGTAATACCAATTTACATTGTGTACAGAAATATTTTCTGGTTTAAATCTAAAGCCTAAATTAGCGCCGCTATAAAGTCACGTATAATAGTCACTCTACCCAGCCGATCTTTAAGTTGATAACTCAAGTTGGCTGCATCCGTTATTACCTTAAACCTATTCTTAAAGATTATTTGACAAGGTGTTTCGTGTGGTGATCTCCTCAAAACAACTGATACAAAGAAATGGAATATGATGGCAATTTTTTTTCCACGTAATGATTCCTTAGAGTCAAACACTAGACGTATGTATGAGAGGAGGCCATAAGCACGTATTCGAACTGGAATGTATAGTGGATCCCATTTCATTAGCAGAATCATCGTTTCCTTGTGGATGATACTGCAAACTAATCGAAAGAAATCGATGGCCCTTTAACCATTTATTCTGATGCTCAGTGCCAAACCCAAAGTTCCAATAAAAAATGAAAAAAAACCTCCGAAACCAATCAACAATGAGGTCGCATGTAGATCATGTTGTAAATTTAAACAAAAATTAATTTTTTTTTGTAAAAACAAAAAGTGGTAAACTTCTACAAAGAGATTTCTCGGGGGTACAAGTTTTATGAATAGAGTTGCAACATTCCTCCATACTACATGCCTTGATTTTGTTTAGGCAAATTTTGAGTTAACTCTTTTCCCTATCTTTACCAAATTGGGTTTTCAAAAGAACCATACAAAAAAGAACTTGTATCGCTAGATGTGAAAATACTAAGTTTTGTTGGCATGACTTCTCCTAATAGATGATAGGTAGTGAGGGAAGGAATAATGATGAAGGTCACTCATTATTAGATGTGAAACAATACATTTAAGTTGAAAAAAAATGCTTTCGTGAGTTAGGGATCTTTTGCACTTTGTATAAGTTATAAATGAATTTTTTTTTATTAACTTAGTAGTATTTTAAATTAATGTGTTATAATAATTTAATGATCACCAAATTGTGGGAGGATGATGCATTTCTCCATGCAAATAATGCAAATAGATATGGAGTTTAATGTGGATTTCACAACTTTAAAGAAAGGATATAAGATAAATGGGTATTCTGATATAACCGCATAGTAGATGAAATTAATAGTGATGAAAATTCTTCTATACTATGATATCCTAAAAGTAGTTCATCGTTTTCATGTTCATGACAATAATTTTAATTCTTAAGCTCATTATTAGTGAACTTTCATTGAAGTATGAACTCTTTATATCTAGTGGTACTCTTAAATTCACTTTATTTAGTTGACAATGAATGAATTGAAATGAAAACTAAATACAAATAAGAATAGGAAATTAATGCTAATAGGGAATTTGTCATATGCCTTATCTTAGAGAATTAAACTTGATAAATTACAATAAATCCAAATAAAGTCTAAACCTTTCACATCTACTAGAACAAAATAAAAAATAAATGGAAGATAGAATTTGAAATCCACAATAGCAAAGTGGTTCAAAATCAATCACAACACAACAAAGTTTCAATGGTAATTGTATTCTTGACCTACATACACATGGACATTGAGATAAGGAAAGGATTATAATCAAATGGTAGGTTGACTAACTACCATACGATGAAAACCTATGACAATATTCATAAATTATATGTTAACTTATTAATTAAAGTAGCCAATTTAAAAAATACAAAATATCATGATAAAGAGGAGATATAATGGTTTGTGTCAATTGCATAAAAAATAATAGTCTATATTTTCTTTTATCATTACATTTACATATGAAGAACAATACAACCTATAATAGATGTGTATACTTTGTAAGTGAGACTTTATAAAAAGTCACACAATTATTATCAACTAAATTTTAGAGGCATAAAATTTATCTTAAGGACCTTGCACATCTAATATAGTTAGTTAAATTATAATTAATGATTGACTTTTCAAAATCCACTAATTTAAAAAAATACCAGAATATACCCGTACATTACTTATGTTTGCCTTCATTAAACCACACATTCTTGTGAAAACATACTAGAATACACAACATAGCCTAGTTTTGTCAAAACAAAGCCACACATCCTCATGAACCAATGTTTTAAAATTAAAATTTTGGTTCATATTATGAGAATAATTATATTATTGATTGATTTTTTGTGTTTTGATAATTGATAATTTTATATTTATATTTTCTTTTGATGAATATAATTTATTATTTATACAAGATCTTATAAGATTATTTCTTTTCCATCTTATTAGGTTATAGATGGTCAAAGTTAATCATATTAAAAAAAAAAAAGAAGAAGGGAAAAACACAAGTAATATAATGGAATCTAGCAAAATTGAATCAAATTTATTTTTGGATGAATAGTACAATACATTGGTGAAATGCTATTTTTTTTGAACTAATCCCAAAAGGAGAAAATTATAAGTTTTTAATGAAAGAAGTTCCTAAAATTTAATATTTTTTTAAAAATATTTAATAATACAACAATGGAATACAAAAATATTCAACAATACTACAAATATCATTATAGTACATAAAATAATTATAAGCCATAATTTTTTTGAATCAATAATACAATACAATAGTGAAATGTAACTTTTTTTAGCTAACCCCAAACGAAAAAATTACAAATTTTTAGTGAAAAGATTCCTAAAAGTTAATTCTTTTTTATAAAATAATCAACAACACAATAATAAAATACAAAAATATTCAATAATGTACTAAATATCACTACAATACATATAATAATCACAAATTACAAAACCAAATCCTAATAAATTAAAAGAATTTAAAACTAATAAAATATCATAAAATGGAAAAAACTTATTGACTAAAATGCTTAACAAGGTGAGACAAACATGATGACGATAGTAGATGGTTGTGACAAATGTGAAACAATAGTTAGAGGCAACTTAATAGGGCAACAACATTGGAGGAGAAAGGAAGGAGAGGAGAAAGGAGAAGGAAAAAGAATAAGAGGTCTAGCGTCTAATTTTAATATATAATCTAGTTTATTGATAAAATTAGTGATAAATTAATTTATTGCTAATTAATTTTAGTGAAATGATATGTTTCACTTAGTAATGGAATTAGTAATGGATTTACCAATACTTGTTACTAATTTTCAAGAAAAATTCATTCAACTGTCAAATAAATTTCTAAATTTTCATGTAATCCATTACTAAATTCATTAATGATTTCAAATCTTCAATCTTTCATCTTGTCATTAACTTTGTTAATAATTTTTACTCACACAATTAGCAATTGGTATAATTTTAATGGAAAAATTCAATAAATCTAACAAAACTAGTAATGGAATGGAAAAACTGCCTCTAACTCCATTGCTAATTTTTGTCATTAAATGCAAATCTTTTTGTAGTGGCATAAACAAATTACCATAGTTTATGAATTTTCAATGTATAAGCAAATAAAAAATTAATTATCTTGAAATAAACTAAAGTGATCAACAATCATGGACAAAAAATTGTACCCTTATATATGTTCCTTTTTTTAGATTTATTTACATAGAATTTCTTTTCATCCAATTTTATAAATAGAATAATTACGTTCATTTGTTGAATCCTATACTTTTTTCTAATAAAAATATCATTTTTGATGTAAATTATATTACTTTTATAATTTTTTTATAATTATTAATAATCTTTAGAATTTTCAATTTCTTAAATAAATAGCCTTTGAGCATGTGCAAAAATACATGCAAAGAGACTAATATCTTTAAATTTTACTTATAATTTATATCCATAAAATTCTATTCTTATAACTCTATTTACTTATTTTAATTTTGTGATTTTAGTAGATAAAGAAGAAAAATTAGGTGATAAAAATGTACAAGGGGAGGTTGACATGCTTTCAATTTGGCTTTGCAACATAAGTGGAATGCTTGTTTATATAAACACTTGCTCACAGATTTCTTTTTTGCCTTTTATTAATGTTTAAAGAGTTTTTAGGATTCATGTTGTATTCATTGAGTAGTTATTTCTTTTTGTGGACTTTGACCCTATTTTATTTAAAAAAACTGTTAATGGTACACTTGGAGATTCATTATTAATAGTTTTCTCTTTTTGGTTGTGCCTTGTCACTTTTAGAAAAATGCACAAATTTTATTTGTAATAGGTGGAAAGTATACCCTATTAATTTAAAAATGAATAAAAATGTATTTTTATTTTTTAAAGGAAAAATCATTATCTTGATCATAAACGTAATCTAACATTTAATTTTTTTAAAGGAAAATAACAATAAAACTATCCACAACTATCAGAGTTTACATTAGTATTACAAGCACAAAATCTAAGAATCATAATTAAGAAGATATGCTCGTATAACATAAGCTTAGCATCCTTTAAGGGATTACTAAAATAGAGAAAATAAATTGTTCCTATTGCCCTTTTCTTGTAGGAAAATTAAAAGTTCAAATAACTTTATGGAATATATGTTTAAGAATTTTGTGGGTGTCATGACTTGCTTGGTTGTAATTGCTGTATAACCCATTTCCAAATTCCTATAAGCTTATCTAATCCTACGTGGCATCATTACATAAATACTATCTAAGATAATTTAACTAATATCATTTTCATGCACCAAACTAATACTTACGAATAAAATTTTTGTTATAACTATACTAACTATCTACATGAATTTAATTCATTTTCTAACTATTCTTTAACATTATTAAAGTTGCCCTTAAAAGTACTCTAGGAGGTATTTATTTCTAACTTAAGAATAGTGGTTTAGGAGTTGCTATAGATAGATCTATATAGCAATTAAAATAAATAATAATGAGTTATAGACTCAATAAGTAGATAACCTACTTAATAATTATAGCTAATCATATTCATATTCATCTTATATTCTTCATTTAAGCAAGTATAATAATTCATAGTCATATTCATCAATCTAAATTACATATCACATAATTCTAACAATAACAAATAATGTTTGATTAGGAGATACAAAATGGCATGCACATGAGCTATCTTGTTCAACTTTTACTATTATAACCATCATATATAATTATATTGTAGCATAATAGAATATTCTCGCTAATAGTAAATAATAAGTACAAATCACATTTATAAAATAAATGCATAAATAATTAAGGTAAAATCAGTCAACTTTAGTCTTAAGGATGATTTTTATCATATTTACTTGAGAAGCCTACCTACCATTTCCCCTGCCTATTCCTTATAAGTGCTTGTTTTGGATATGGCATCCGACATGAATAAGTATTTGGGATGCTAGGTGACAACCACTAATACCCACCAAAATTGCTCAATTTCTTGTAAGATGAGACCTTTAGGCATGCTTCGACATTGTTCACACATGAGAACTCTCAGGGCTCAATTTGTGATGGCTATACAAATAAAATCTAAGTTCTAGTATCATATATATATCATAATAATAAATATCCTACCTTATTATTCCACCAATAATCTTATATATTAATTTAGTGGTATCCCATTATATTTTTGTAATAATCCCTTCATTTTTCTTTTTCATTTAAACGTATATGCTTATTGGGATCTTATCATTATCAACACACCACACTCACACACTCAATCAGATTCAAAAGTTATAAAAATATCATCACACATTGTAATAGATCTTATCACCATAATAACTTAATTTACAAAACAATATTAAATAGTTTAATTACTCCTAAATTAGCAATTCAATCAAACAATACTATTGGCTAAGCTATCAATCACATTTAGGCATAATATTAATTTTATAAACATTCAATATACTACATTTCATAACTTGAAAGGATTAAATAGAAGTATTCGACTACACTCAATTGAGTATGAAGTCTTAAAGAGAAATTCTTAGAAGCTATATTTGACTATGATAATTGATTACTACTATGCAAAAAATGTGGATTTCATTAATTCAATTATGGTATTCTAATATATAAACAAATATATAATCTTCCGCAATACTTAAACACATATCTATAAGTGAACTAATATGGTATTCAAGTGTAAGACTATATAATTGGTTGTGATAATCAAATGTGCTTACCTATAAAATCTTTTATAGTGACCAACATATGATACAAGAGTTTATTATAATAATGAAATATATGTTGATAAAATCGGATACTACTATAGTATATCCCTAATATGATTTAATACCATAATAAAATATTAGGTAATATGATTTAACACAATAATATAATATAAGATAATATAATTTCATACTATAGTAAAATATAGGTTAATATAGTTAATCACTACAATAAAATATAAGACAAAGTGATTTAATACTATAATTAAATATAAGGTGATATATTGTACTACTATAGTAAATTATAGGTGATACTACAACAGATTATAACACATCATAATTCTATACTATAGTAAAATGTAAGATAGTATAATTTTACATTATGATAGAATATAAGATAGTGCAATTCAATATTACTATAGAGTAAAAGATAATAGAGTTTAGAATGATAAAGAATATAAGGTAATATAGTTCAATCTTATAATAAGATATAAGGGTATAATCCTTTATTTCTACAATGGAACTAAAATTTAATACCACAAATTGATATAGTATAATTTCATAACAACTTGTAAGTTAATATAATTTATGTCGAATTGCAAACTATTATAATTTAATGTAACAGAGTAAATGCCTATATCATCAAATTTCATATTGTCTCAACATTATAATGTCAAATTTCATTACCAAGATCTATATTACTAACTTCCATTTGTTGCACTTTAGTTTACCTCAACCTGAAATAGTATTTTACCATTAATTAAAAAGTCATAAATATAATGGTTGTGCAATGTATCTATATGAAACTAGACTTCAATAACTTTTCTTAGAATGATTATTTACTATAGAATGAGTAAAATATGGAATACTTATGATCTATACATGTTAATCCTAAAAATTCATTTTTTTGCCTAATTAAAGTTTCTGACTTATATTGACTAATTTAATGATATCTTAAATATACATAATATTTTTATATGAAATTAATTTTATTAGAAATTAGAATTAATTACCTTTTCAACAATATATGATTCACTTGAAATAGATGTAACAAGTAAGTTATGACTTTTTGAATTAACTAAACAACATTATCCTAGTATACTTGAGTATTATACTCGAATACTTGGATACACATAGTAGTTCTAGCATTTTACTTAACTATTATAGTTAAGTATTGGTGCCTTGGAAGCCCTTAAAGGCTTATACTTGATTATTGTACTTGAATATGGGTTGATTGTCCTATTTATCATCGAATATTCACCAAAACTCAAGCAAGTTTCAACCTCAAATTATTGAAGCATAATCCTAACTCTTCAAATATACTAAATAATCTTCTTTAACATTTTCATATCTCATAAAAGTCAAGTAAACAAGCTTCATCAATACATTATCACTAATAAACATTAATTTTCATGAAAATATACATAATTACTTAAATTTACTAACAACATCAAATTAAATTATTCTATATAAATTATCTACTCACTTTAGATTAAAAGAATTGGAGGAGATGACTAGGTAGATGAGCTAATTATCATATTCATCCAATAAAACAAATTTAAGAGCAAATCACCATTTTCCTTTCATCGCCAAGTCTATAAGAAAATCATCATAAGAAATAATACTAGAAGAGAATATCTTGCTTTGTTAGATGTATTTATCAATAAGCCTTTTAGTTTTGATCACAGAAAATTGCTTAGATTAAGATGAATAATGGTTAGAACTTAAAAGAGGAGAGGGAGCTAAAGCTTCTAGCAGAAAGAATCATAAAGGAATTGCCTTTGGTGGCTTTTATTGGCATTAAGGACAATTTTGATATCTTTAGGATTTACGAGGATAACTTAGGAGATAATGATCCTAAATCTCTTCCAAGCATCCTATGTTAATTTTAACTTCACATAACATTATATTGCATCTATTTAAACCTATTCTCACTTTTAAAATTACTTCCCTATAATTAATTCTACATCTTAAGCTTTTCCATTACTTTCCTAAGTTATTGGAATAATTTCTAAAATGTTTAGGGTATGACAATAGGGAATTTGCTACATGAGCATCCTACATTCAAATAGCAAAAGGTTAAGCAAGAAGATATTATAATTTCCTTTTTAAAGAATATTAATAACTATTAAAGCATCCATCTCTATATTTAAATAGGTGGTGTTAATACTAATAACTAATCTTAAACTTCCAAAAGCTCCAGTAATTTAGTTACCACATTAGATGTCTTTCCTACGCCTTTATAAAAGCTTATTACCCAATGACCATTGTTGTATGATATTAAAGCCTTAACACCAATAATGTCATGGCTACTTTTCATTGATCTATCAATGTTTAACATGAACTAACCTTGCAAAAGAGCTATCCACTTCACCAAACACATATCTATTCTATAAGCAGGAGATGAAGCATAGTGATTTGAGAGTGCCATAATCTTAACAACTTTATTAATAATGATTCCTAGAAGAGATTTCAAAAGTTTAAGTTTCTAATTGAAAAAAAGAAAATTATAAGTTATTTTGTTCCCACATATCCAAAAATACCATAATGCAATAGTCAATACTATATACTAGGGAATCTTAAATAAGGAGAACATATTAGTGGATTGATAATTAATTTTTAGCCATTCTTTCATTTCAATAACAAAAAGGTATAGTAGTTCAGGTGAAACCTACAAGTCTTGCTAAATGTTCTTAGTTATTTTATAATTTTGAAACAAATGCTCCTGTGTTTTGTCATGTTCAAGATAGAAGTAACAAGTACCATCAATAATTATTCCCATATACTTTAACATACTTCCTATTTATAGACTATTATCATATAACAACTAAATAAACATTTTGGTGTTAAGAGGAATAAGAGTTTGCGATATCCATTTAGACTTAATTACATGCTTAAGACCATCTTTAATCAATTAATTTTGAAAAAACTTACAAGTCTTTCAGTACTAAAGTTCCTATTTTTTGAAAACTCCTGGATAATATTATCTTTAAAGAAGGAGTTAAGGTTAACATAAATACTTTGTATAGTTAAGATGACTTCCCTTTTAAAGAGTTTCTTAATAGCTAAAATATTCTATTTCCCTGAGCCCTACATAAGGTCAACCACTTTTTATCCTAGTTAATCTTGTTGCAAAAGACCTTGAAAATAGCTTTAAAGACTTTCTAAACTAATCTAATTATCCTTTTAAAAGTTTAGGTTTCTCCAATTAGTTGGCACCCATCTAAAGTTCAATTTATTTATCTTACCAACTATCCTTATCTCTCGCTAAATAGGTGAAATAACTTTTTTAGGCCTTTCTCTATCACACACATCTTAAATAAACACTTAGTCTATCACCTATCCCTTTGATTAAAAAATCTCTAGTTAAGTTTTGCAAGAAGAGTTATATTCTTAACATGATTCTTTTACACACCCAACCTTTCTTTATTCCTTCCTTTAGTTAATGAATCTTAGTTAACAAGGTACATATATTTTTTCTTAGCATTAGAGCCCCATAAAAAGTTTGTTAAAATGGAATCTATATTATGATAAATATTCATAAGAACATATGACCTTTGCATCTAGTACATATTAATGCTTTCAAGGACTGCTTTAATAAAAACTCTTCTATTAAAACTTGGACTTTCATCCATTCAACATAGAATTAAGCTTATCAATAATAAAATTAACTGATTATTTTTTAAGAGAAGCATCCAAAGGAAAACCCAAATACCTACCAAAATTATTAGTATTTTCAAACTTTAAAAAACAGTGATGGCCTTTTTAGTATCTTCATTAGTATTGGTAGAAAAATGAAACACAAACTTATCATGACTAGTTTTTAGACATAAAGGAGCATGAAAATTATCCAATATAGCATGGTATATTTCTTAAGCAATGATAATATTATCTTAGGCATGCTTACATGGAATAAAAGCCTTTTGGAAGGGTGAAACAAGATTGTTTAAAAAATGCCTCAACCTACTAACAATAACCTTAGATAACATTTTATAAAACACGTTAAACAATTAATAGGTCTTAATTGTTTGACAAATTCAATATTCTTCACTTTAGGATTAAGAATAAGGAGAGTTTCATTTAAAAAGTTAGGAATAGAGCCTAATATTAAAGCCTATTGAATAGTTTTAATGATAAAGCATCAATTATACTCTAAAATTAAAAAAAAAAACTTCAATTGAACTTATTAATACTAGGCAATTTGTTAGCATTCTAAGCAAAGTTACATTCTTTAATTTTTGCCTTAGAAGGATTATCTAAAAGATCCTACTAACTATTTTGTTAAAAGACAGTAGGTTAATCACTAAAAGCTTTATAATTAATATTTAATCTATCCTACTTGGAATTATACAACTTAAGCAAAAAGTTTTTTTTTTTACCAAAGTCATTGGGGAGATTTAATCATTGTACTAAAAGCCATCCTCCCCTTTCAAAGTAATAATCTTATTAGCTTTTCTCTTGACCAAAGTAGTGACATGGAAGAACCTAGTATTTCTATCCCCTCCCCTACTAATTATGTTTAAATTTAATGAACCAAAATTCTTCCTCACAACAAAGAATTTATTAGCATTCTTCTTTTAATTGCCTTTAAACATTACTTAAAAAGCTGCTCTATTGAAAAGAAAAAGCCTTGTTAATGCCTTTTAATCTGGCTTGAACTTTCATTTGTTTTCTAAAAAGTATTTTTAAAAACCTCCTTATCCCACCTTTTAGCTTCCTCAACAGAATGAAAAAGAGCTTTTAAGAGAATAGAATGCACGTTACACTAATAATCTTTCACAAGCATAGAGAAAGAATGATGAAAAAGTGATATAGACTTAGTCTAAATGGCTTAGGTAAAGATAAGTTATTATAAGTAATGATCAATAACACTAGACAATAATCAAAATAGGTTTTAGGTAGATGGAAACAATATGATTCAAAAATAATGTAACCTACTAACATTAGTATAACACTTGTCTAATTTGCATTGAATTAAAAATAAGAGATCTTGAGAATTTGTCCAAGTTAAAAAGGGTCCATCAAAACCCAAATTTATTATTCCATAATCATCTAAATAACTTTTTAGAAGCTAAGCTCTATATTGATCAATAGCTTTACCTCATGATTTTTCACTATTAAATATAACATTATTAAAATTTGTTAAAATGCAAAAAAGCAAATTATGAAAACTAGTAACATCAACAAGGTTATTCCATAACAATTTTCTTTCTTTCATTCTAATATTACAATATATAACAAATAACAACCAAGAAGTATGAAGACTTTTCACCTAAATGACCATGTGAATTTCTTGTTTTGAAACATTAATAGCTTAACACTCCATGTTTTCTACTCTCTAAAAAATTGAAATTGCACTAGCTGGTCCTATAGTTTAAGAGACAACATAAAACTTAAAAGGAAAATTAGCATAAATTACATTAATTCTATCTCTGGAAAGCTTAGTTTTAGTCAGAATCAACATGCTTAGAGTATACTGGGATATAAGATCTTTAGCATTCATAGGGAAATTTTGATTAGTAGCACCTCTATAATTCCATAACAAGATTTTCATTTCAAAATCACTTAGTAAAAAGCAGTTTATCATAGCTTTATTAGACATCACCAAAGGCCTTCTCAAACCTAATTTTCACTAAACATTCTAGGGTTATTCAAAGTTTTAATCTCTAAGGATTTATAGATTATCTTATGATAAGTTTGCATTATGCTTTGGTTGAAGCCCAATGATTGATCCATATTAAAGGTGATATCTTTGCCATTATTAATGCATATGTTTTTCTCTAATGCCTTATGTTTACTAGATTTGTTGGGAATTGTAGAAGGTTCACTCTCTTGCCACAATTTATAAATTGTTTCTTACTCTTGAGGCTAGATATTTTGCTAAACTTTGGATTCATGATGGACTTGAAGATGATTTCAATCTTGGATGGAGAAGTATTTGAGTTTCTAGATAGGGCTGAATACTTGAAAAATCTTTTAGTTCTTTATCTACTATCATTAAGATTAGATTAGACCATGTAGCTTTTAAGTTAGAATCTTCCTAATAAGTACAACATATTGGATTCAATAGGTTATTTCCTAATAACCTCCTTTGTGTTAGTATTAGTCTATCATGATGAATAATTTCTTAGTTCTTTATGTTGGTGTATGTCCTAGGAGCCAATTATAAAGATGATTATAATAATGCACAATATATTATATTTTATTTCAGGCAATGTAATTATTATATTTTATTTTTAATTTTATATTTGTGCAATTTATAACTTCATATAATAATTATTCTTAGAATAATTTTACTATTTCTGAAATGCCCCTAGTCAAGTATTATTACAAAAATAATAATAATAATATATCGAGACTAGCATGTATAGTGACTAATGATTATGAATTATGGATATGTGATATCAAGTTAATACATGCGTACATTGTTAGTGAATAGATATATTGCACTGACTCGCAATGAGAAAACTACATGAATTGTCATATGTTATTAGTTATTCTCATGTGACCACAATGTACATAGTCTTTTAACTTGAAGTCATTGCGGTTCCCTACATGAAGAGTCACATACTTTGATGTTATCCTCTATCACCTTTAATCGAGATGTGTTATAGGATATTAATTAGGTGTGTCATGAATTATGTAGAGGGATGCGAGTGATGTAGATGAAAATTTTATTCCTATTATATAGTAGGAGTGATATCCTTGGCCCTTGATTGAGTGAGATTAAGAAATGTATGACCATGCTTAAATGAATTAATATGAGATATTGATCATTTATTTAAGTTAGTCTACTTGATATCAAGAAACATAAATTAAGCATTAATGAGGATGATGCATTTCATGCCTCTAGTTTAATTTGGATATTATTACAAAAGAGATTATGTTGCAAAGTGTTGTTCACACATTAAGTAAATATGGAGTCATAGACATTTTACTACTTAGGTGGTAGTGATATATTGCTAGATACTGCTCGCTATTTGTGGTCCACAAGTGAGTTATTGCTAATATGGTAAGAACCTATAAGGTAGCATAAAAGGAGTAGGAATGAGACAATAATTAATTAGACTAAAATCTAATTAATTGGATTTATTTTCATGCATATATATATTATTAAAATAATAATATATTTTTACATAATATATGATATATTATGTGATATTATTTGATATTAAAGTAATATGAGATAATTATATTATTAGATATTAGATAATTATATTATGAGATAATATTATTTTCTAATATAAGATAACTATATACCATTTTTAATATTAGATAATTATATTATGAGATAATGTTATTATCTAATATTAGATAATTAATGGATAAGTCCTATCTCTCCGTGATACGGATAAGGTGATAGTTGTTAAGTGAGATTAGGATTTTGAAAGCATTATCCCGGTAGGACTAAGAATGTGATATACTTTAGTTCTATAAAAAGAACTTGAAGGCAGCACTTTATACACATATATTAGCTGCTATTAAACTTTAAATCACTTAAGAAAAATGTACTAATCTTAATCCTAGTGAGAGAGACGTATCCTAATAGATTCATAAAGGGTGAGAAGTCATTGTTCACTTTGCGTGAATACCATAAAGATGCTGTACCTTTTTGGCCAGCATTTGATTTGTGATTCATCTCAGTCTCTCAAAGTTTTGTTTGGAAAGAATATGAGTACACAAAAGGTAAAACCCTAACATTGATTTATGCCTTTTTGCATGGATTCTTGGTAAGTTTCGGATAAAAAAATTTAATTTTCTACTGCATATACTGATCTGGAACCTAACACTCCATTGGTGGCTAAAGGCTTCTTAAGCAAGCATTTGAAGTCATTAAGCTCTGAGATGATGAAGCCTTTTGATTCTATCTAATTCTCCATTCTCATTTTTCTTGGCTTTATTAAACTCTCTGCTCTACAATCAAGTTTGTATAATTAGACCATTAAGGGAAATTTGAAGACTTGAAGATGAGGATGGAAGTGTAGCGAGAGATTATGAAATTCTCTATTTATTTTGTTCCTTATTTAAATAAGATACATATCATAACTTTCATTGGTAATGGATAAAGTATACTTTTCCAAGAAAGGACCAAAAACTTACATAGCCATTGATTTGATAACTCTAGAAGATATTAAAGGTTTATCATAAGGGACCCATATTTTATTTTCTTTTAAGTCCTTACTCCCTTTCAAGTTTAAAAACTTAGTTTGATGATGATTGGCTTCATTATTCTTCTTAGATTTGTTAGCTTGGTGAGCATTTTGTGTGTTTGCTAACCTATTCATTTGTGGAAGAATTAATGTCTAGCCTTCCATTTCATTATCATTGACTTTTGTTGTTACACCCTTTTTAATTATTAATAAATTAAAAATTATTTTGTGAGAAAGAATGACTAAGGAAACTAGTAAATTTAGTTAAATTAAGAATTTTATGTGTGAAAAATGAAATACAATAAAGTTAATCAAATTAAAAATATAGGAATATGAATTTGGTGAGAATTTGATGGGGAAAAACATAGTCGTGAAGTATAAAATTTTGTATTGATATAAGTGAGTGTATGAATATACAAGAGGTTTAGGACCAATTTTTTAAAAATGCCCTTGGGCACTATTTTCTTATATTAGCCCCCAAACCTCTATCTATTTCATTTCTTTCAATTTGCCCATTCCTTCTAACTCTTTCCCTACATAATCTCTCCACCATTTTATCAATCAAGCAAGTAAAGTCTTAATTCTTCTTGATTTCTTCATCCAATTAAGGTAAGAATATTATGATTATTGTTGAGAATCCTTCCTATCTCTTCTTGGTTGGTGAAGAAATTTGAGATTGATTTAGCTTTGTTGGGTATTTTAAACCTTAACTTTAAAACCTATGAATTTTATTATGATTAGGATTAAAAAATCTTTAAACTAGTTTTTTAGCATCTTCTTCCATATATAATGAGTGGATAATCTAGCTAAATTTATGAATTTTATGGCTATATGATGACATTAGTGAAATATTAGTTATTTTATGATTTTATTTGAATCTTATTTATTTTAATATGGTAAAGGTAATAAATGATGAATAGAGGTGATATTATACGTTAGATAAGTGTATTAATGATTATATCAAGGTTTGAAGTGTAATATATGTGTTTAGAGGGCATTTAGGATTGGATAAACATTAAAATTTTTGTAAAAAACTTTGGTTTTCATGTATGAATTGAGTGATAATTGATTTTGAGGGTCTAGAGGTGAAATTAGGCTTTAAAATCTAGTGACTAATTAATTCTAAGGGTTTAATGGCAAATTTGGGATAGGTGAATCGATTAACCAATCGATTCACCAACTCCTATATTTTATGTTAATTTTAAAGGAGCGTAACTCTTTTATTTTACATCATTTTTAAATGAATTACTTATTGTTTTTATGGTAATTGAGTTTACTTTCAAATTAAAATTTGTTTCTAATTAATATCATATGGATATTTTAAGATATCATATAAAAAGTGGACAGAGGTAAAAAATTTAAAAATTAAAAAAAATGGACTTTTTAATCTATCTTAAAAAAGGCATAATGCTTTCAAAACTTAGGTGATTTAGGCAAATGACTAGTCTATAAAAAGTTTGTAAAGTATATTTTCATGTGAAATAGATTTTATGAATAATATATTCATAATTTCTAAGTTATGCATAAAATATTACTCAAAAGTCATAATTATGGAGACTATATAGTAAACTATACCTACTATATTTAATATTTTCATGATTTATAATGGCCCAACATAGGGTGTTTGGTAATTAAGCTTTAAAGATATAGTGGTTTATGATAATTATAAGATAACCACATGACTTGGGTAATTATGAGATAAGAAATGTTTTATGAATTGATTACTATGATATATGTAAATACTTATAGCCATATAAAAGGGCATAATGGTGTTGATATATATTGTGATGTACATTGAAATTAAATTGTGATTGCATCAAAAAAAGCTTAAGCTTTAGTGTTTAAATTGCATTGTGAATCATGCCACGAGTGACATTGAAAATGAGAAATAGGATGTGGGTGATATTGTGAATATTGAATGGAAAATTCTTAATGATATGTTTGTGGAAAGTATAAGGAAGATCTTAGAAGGATAATGATAAAAAATTTGTGAAGGATATAAGACTAACTTAAAAGATAAAATATGGATAAATATATTTTATCTATTACTTATTATTCTAAATAATATGTGATCTCGAGTGTAGTTATTCATGAGTATTTTTTTATGATACATTGAAAATGAAATAATTATGTGTTAATTTTACTGTTATTGGCTTTTGGTTACTAATAGTCCGATAGGTAAGCTATTATAAATTATTGTTGTTCTTATATATTATTCACTTACTAAATCTCGGACTCACTCCTCCATAATTTATTTTATAAATTCTCAAGTTGAGCTTTCACATTCGACTCCACATCCACCTCCTTAAATTTAGGTTTTATGAGAGCTCATTGATAGTAGTATGGTAGTAGAGAATCTTGTACATAGTATATTTTGGGCCTTATTGTGTCATAGATTTAGGTAGAGAAGATATTTAAACCAATTCCTCATAAGTTAGTTAGACTTGCTTATCCTCATTTTAGGAAGACTATAAATATACCTAACTTACTCATGTTATGTACAAACTCAATGAAGTGGAATGAATGTTTTCTATTTAAAGTACTATTTTCTTTTATATATACATAATACTTGCTAATCAAGATTAAGCTAAATAATTAAGAATAAGCTGGTAGAAATTGAAAAATAGGTTCCATAGCGGTCATGATTAGGTTAGGGTCATGACATTTATATCATTGTTATCTACACTAAAAGAATGATGTACATTTCTATTAATGATGAAAGCATCATTTTGTAGAGAAGTTTCTTTACATGGACAATTGCCCACCTTTTCTCTAATTCTACCACAAGTTTGGTAAAAAGAATTAATTCCCTCATACTGGATTTCTTGACTTATTTTACTTGTGTGAATTCTTTTAAGTAGTTGTTTATCCAAGTCCAGTTACATGCAAAAGCGAGCATACTTTCCTTTTTTTAGTAGCAATGTTAGCTTTTATCCTTAATGCTAACCTTATTTTAATAACTATCTCTTTAAGGATTTGCAGAGTATAATAGTCCATTAGTAATCTAAGAAAGCTAAAGCTAACCTTAATAATTCTAAATTGAAGAATTGCTTTAGAAATCATGAAATAAGGATGGCATCTTCTAATTTTTGGATAATGTCTTACAATAAGCCAAAACTCCTCATTCAAAATATTCTATAAATGTTCCTCTGTAAAGAATCTAGTTATAAAGTAACTAGATCCTTATTCAACAATCTTAGAATTCCTTTTAGATTTCTAAAGAGTATGTAACTTCCAAACAAGATAATTATAACTCTCACTTTTACCAAATACTTTAATAATAAGTAAGGTCTTTCATTTTTATCTAATTTGCTCTTTAACCTTCTTTGATAACTTAACTCTAACTCTACAATCTTCTAAAGGTTCTTCATAATCTTCATCATTTGATAGAGAATCCGTTTTAGTGGCCTTATTCTAAAAAAATGCTTGCTAATAAGCACTAGGAATGCTTTTAAGTAATGAATATTTGTATGAGACCAATTTTCTCACTTAGTCTATAGGCATCATAAGAATCCAATTAGGTTCAGCATGATTTTGAACCTTATTAGCATCATGTGATTGCCTAACTTTCTTATTTCTTCTTTGAAGACTATCTTTTTCCTCTTTAGAACACTCATCATTGACTCGAAGCTCAAGTGAACAATGTTGTTCGCACATTTTGGAACCTAATTTGTTCTTTTTTCTTTTTTGGAACATTACCTCTACCTTTTTTCAGAAACATAATTTAAAATTTATTTAGAATATGTATAACACCTTAGCATTTAATTAAGCATTTAAACAAAATTAAATTAAGCAAAATATAATAATGAAAATCATTATCTTTGACCATTAGGGACAATAGATAGTTGGATTCTATAAAGGACTGTCTTATATCTCAAGTCTTATGATTGAGATATGGGCTTTAATGGAAGGATTAAAATTAGCCATTAACTTGAAGATTTCTTATTTAAATATTGAAATAAATGCATTAGTTGTAGTCAATTTAATTAAAGGCATTATCAAGATAATTCTTTGATAAATGCCTTGATTAATAGGTGTAAAACTTGATGGAGTTGATTCCTCATAAAAGTATTAAACATATCTATAGGAAGGCTAACATGTGTGTTAAAGCAACCAAATATATCCTTATTTTTAAGTCCACCTGGGGTTATTTTTAGTTAGTTTAGGGAAAACCTTTCTTTTCTTTTATTTCTTAGATTTTCTATGCAATGTAGATACTATTTAGCTTGTTTCTTGGAAAAAAATCATTATCTCTTGAAGATTCTTATTTTAACTTTACTAAAAAGTTAATAAATTGTGTTGAAACAAAAAATCAATTGTAAGAACCCTTAGATTAGCTCAATTAATAAAGTTTGTTATCTTTGACCATTCATGTTTTAGGTTCAATTTCCACCACTAGCAATCTCAAAGGGTTAGGTAATTGATATGTACTACTGTAAGCTTTTAAAAAAGTTGGTGGCACACCTTGACTCTTATAACTTTCTCTTTCAAAAAAAATTATAAGGAGGATTAAAAGAAAAAAATTATATAATTTTTTTTTGTTATAGTAAGAGTGGTTAAACAAATATATACACACACCTAGAATCCTAGAATTAAACCTAAGATGCAAAAGGAGATAAAACCTTCAAATAATATCACATGATGTTTGAGATAAATGTTGTCAACTCCTATACATTTTTTTCATTTATATGAATAATTAGGACTCAAATATGACATATACTAATAAGGTGTAAGGTGTTGGTTGAGTGAAAAATATATTAGTTCCATGTAGATTCTACATATCAATAAGTAGGGGTTTGAATCCTAAAAATGATACTATTGGAACCTACTTGGTGATTCACAAAAGAAAAAAAAGATACAATGACATATGTACATTAAATTAATCCTACTACTTAAAGGTGTGAAATAAAATTCTCTCATGTGAATGTTAAAAAAAAAAAGGAAATATGTATGACTAATGTTATTGATGACATAATTTAATCTTTAATCCACTATTTAGTTAGAAGGAAATTATTGGAGAAAGAAATTAACAAGAAGAAAATAAAGGAGAATAGAGAATTATTATTTGAATTTAAATGTGAAAAGTGAAGAGAAAAAAAAATTAGAATAAACAACTAAGTGGGAACTCACTTACTTTTTATTCTCTTCAACTATGGGAAAAAGATGAAGGCAAAAATGTACGATGAGCTCTGCAAAAAAAAAAAAGAGTCAATTTTATTGATTTTTTTGTGTTATATAAAATTCTCTTGTCCACTTTTATTTATTTTTTAATCTATTATTTGCATTCCCATAAAATTTTCATTTTCCTTTTCATATGATTTGAATGTAAGAGCTATAAATGTATTTTTAAATATAAAAATTTGCAATTAAAACATACTCTCTCTGTTTCTTTTTATCTGTTACATTTTAAAGAATTTTTTATTTCTTTTTATCTATTACTTTAAAATTTTAATAAAGTATTAAATATTCTTTTTATTAATAAATATTTTATTATTTTATACTATTAATTAATTTATATTTATTCTTTTATATTTCTCTTTCTATTTTTAATTATCTTGAATTTTGTGCATAAAGGATAATTTTGTAAAGTTTACTAATAATAAATAAATTAAATTAATTTTTTAATATGTGTGAAGTTAGTTAATAGTGATAGATAAATATGAATAGATGGGTACTGAATTTTGAGGAGTATAATCCTCTTAAATAATCTGAAGATCTGATCGGTTCATTGCACAGTCAGTTTCATACGTTTATTTTGAGCCCAAATATCGGTGACATATCAGGGCCCAACATATTTGTTGAAATCAAAGATCGCCAAATCCAATTTCTAACAGAAACCTTTCAAATAAATAATAGTAAAAGCTTTCTTGGAGCCTTGGATCGTGACTAGTCTAGGGTTTGGTATTTGATCTTCTACGCTGCCACTACTACTCCGCCATCGCCATCGAGGCTCAAACGCCGCAGTCCCATAAGGCAGAACTCATTAAATCATCATCACTTGAAGATCTGAATGATGATTTGGTGATTGAAATCTTATGCCGACTCCCTTACATGGACGCTATGCGGTGCAAGTATGTCTCCAAGAATTGGTTCTCTCTGATGTGTACTCCTCATTTTGTCGGTCACTTTTCCTCCATGAACAAGCTGCCATGGACTTTCATGTATTTTGCAGACAGATACCAGGAGATGGAGAAGGAGGATTTGCTTAAGGTAACATCACAGGACAGTGAGGACACCATATTCAAATCCCCTGGTTTCTCCCTTAAATTTCTTCCTTTCTACAAACCCGAAGAAAGATATTCGGCAATCCATATCTTCAAAACCTACAACGACTTAGTTGTGTTGTGAAAACAAGGATGAACTAAGTAAGCAGTATTACATATGCAACCCGCTCACAATGCAGTGGGTTTCCCTTCCTCCAACTCCTCCATTTCACAGATATGCTTGCGTTGATTTAATATGCGAATATGATCAGAGAAAACATCATCATTGCAGATTTAAGGTTGTACGGGTTCCAAAAGAACATGGTACCAAGGAAATCAAGGTGGAAATCTTTTCTGCTGAGATCAGCCGATGGAATGAGATTTCTGTTTCAGTGTCCATCCCAGATGACTTTGATTTACTCTTGGGGGATGAAGCCTTCATCTGTAAAGAGAAATTGATTATTTTAGGATACACGAAAGACTCAAGCGGTATGTGCCGTACGATGAACATTAATATAGTTATTTTTGGTATCTTCGAAGGTGAAGCCAGTTCTATCAATCATATATTCAAAATGTCTAAGGATTTTAATATTTCTTATCCACTTTATGGGCTATGTAAGATGCCTCAGGGAGGATTACGCCTAGTAAGAATACTTAAGATAAAATCTCGTCCTGTGATTAAGATTTGGGAACTGAGGGAAGAAAATAATTATGAGTGGAGGTTGATGCAGGAAGCTAATTTAAAAGATGCAGATTCAGAATATGAGTGGGTTTCAGAAGATTACTTGAAGAGGACTTTCTTGACATGGATGCAAATAGAAGATTCAGATGCGGAGTTGGAGGAAGGGTATGCAATTGTGCCGTTTGTTCTTCGATTTGACCCTCATGATGTGAATATTTTGTCTCTAGACTTGTACTGTGGAGGTCGCCTTGGCAAGTATGATATTCAGAGCAGGAATTTAAATATCGTTAATCAAATTGACTTGATCTCTCGTGTTGGGAATGCTCATCCCGTGGTTCTCCAATTATGGCCGCGTTCTCCCTCCTCGACTTGCAAGGCATCTCCAGAGTATGGAGAAGAGAAATCTTGTTTCGTTTTATTTTAAGGATAATACTTTGATGGGTTCGATTTTTTATTAAGTGTTCAGTATTTTATTATTGGAATGTATTTTTTAATCAAAATAAATAAATTAAAATAAAAATAAATTTTTTTATATATTAAATCTAATTCAATGGCGAAAGTACTCAATTTTTTTTTTTAAAAGGTAGAACTTTTACCCTTATTTTAATTTGATACATTGATGATTTTGCATCAAAAGCTTCATGTGAAATGATGGATTCTTGCTAGGTATTTAGGAATTTTGCAAGCTGTTTTAGAAATTTCATTATAATGTTATAATTTTATAGTAATTTTATGTGTAATAACTATTTAAAAACTTAAAATTACGTTAACAAAAGTTGTGTTAGACTTCTATATCTACGTCTACTTTAGTGCAAATATAGTCAGGAAATAAATTGAGCATGTGATTTGTACTGATCTAAAATTTTTTACTTAAATTTGTTGTGCTAAAAACTAGATTAATAAATAAAACTTCATAAAGTAATAAATATTCATTATTTGTTTTAAAAATCTAATGATAAAATAAAATCTAATACTAATAACGTTGCAAAGTGTCTTCAGTACTCATACCTTTATAATTTTGTTAGATATTATAGTCTTCATCTTTGTAAGGAAAAAAATTGTGACTATTTCTAAGCTGAATTGAAGTAATGTTTAGTTGGGAGGCCATTCCATTGACATCAATGGAGGAAAACAATTATCTTTTACGAGTTTATTTGTTTGTCTCCATATTTTATTACTGAAAAAGAAGAAGTCATTTTTTTTTATTTTTTATATTTATTATAGAATATATATAATTTTTTTATTATTCTAATAGTTTATAATTATATTTTATGTATGGGAAATGTTTTTTTTTATCAAAACAAACAGAGCATTTATCCTCATGTGATGGCATAGGGTATCCCCTTATTATATATTTACCGTGGCAGGTCCAACCCAATCCTTTTAATACATTATTTATGTGCTTAGCACTCGCCCTTTTATTCAAAATAAGTTTTTTATTTGTCATGTTATAAAGCGCGTTGCTTCAATTCGCCCAAACATTCCATTCGTTCTCCTCCTCACGTCATTTTATTTTTTTATTTTAATTTTATTTTAAATTTTAAAATTTTATTATCAACTTTGCTATTAGAGGTTTTGGGCTTCTTTCTCAGCCCATTGCTTTTTCATATTTTTATTTTAATTGTTTAGGTTTTGATTTTCATTTTTTAAACCCATTAATTTTTATATTTTGTTTAATTTATCATCATCATCATCATCATCATCATTAAACAACTAAAAGAGAGATTTATTTTGCCAATAAATTAGGCACATATCATTTTTTTGCTGCCTTTGCGACTTCCATTTTGTCATCCAAAACTTTTATATTTTTTTTATTCATGAACATATTTATTTTATTTTATAAAATTTTTCTTATTTTTATTAATATATTATTTTGTTACATTATATACATATATGTATGATTTATTTTTTATTTATTTTATCTTTTTAATTATCCTCATCCCTAATATTTACAATTCATACATTAATATATTTAAATAGTATAAATATAATATAATATATTTTATTTTTATTATAAAATATTTTAAATAAGTAAAATTTCAACTTAATTGAATTACTATACTATATATTCTATTTTTATCTCTTATATTACTTTATCATATGTTTTTTATTTATTTCATCCCTTTCTTTTCTTATTTAAAATATATAATTATGCAATTCAATTCAATTATATTTTTAATTTATTTAAAATACTTTTATATTAAAAATATTTTATACTGTATTTTTACTACTTAATGATGTTAATGTCTAAATTGCAAAAAAATAGAAGTAAAGAAAATTAAAAAAAGTAATGAAATAGATAAAAAATAGAAACAGTTTGTAAAATATAAAGTTTAAACAAATTTTTAATAAAAAATTTAAAACTTAAATTTGATTTTAATTTATAAATATTTTTATGTCACTAACCCCTATGTTACTGACATTATGAAATTACATATTTTATCTTTAATAAAAATATTTATAAATTAAAAATAAATTTATTTATTAAAATTATTAAATATTTTATTGAAAATTTGTTTGAACTTTATAGTTTACATAATGTTTCTATTTTTTTATCTATTTCATTGCATTTTGTAATTTTTTTACTTCTATTTTTGACAATTCAAAACTGATATCATTAAATAGGAAAAATATAGTATAAAATATTTTTTATTATAAAATTATTTTAGATAACTTAAAAATATAATTGAATTGAATTACTTAATTATATATTTTTTAATTCTTATATTAAATTTAAAAAATAATTACTTACAAACTTAAATGTATAATCATAAAATAATATAATAAATTAAAATTTAATATTTTTTGTTTTTAATTTTACTTATATACATTATTTTTATGTAAAAAGTAATTATATACCTGTGCAACGCACGGGTTAAAATGCTAGTATAGTAATATTATGATATTTCATCCGAAACATTCTAGGATTGAAATTAATATAAAAGGGTTTATTCATCCACTTGGCTGAAATTGTTGGAGTACTTTCAATCATTCATAATTTTTCTCTCTAGCCAGTTGTTTCAATCTTGGTCATTTCTGTTACTGAAACGCCCTCAAGGCATCAGGTATTTTGGGAGTCTGGAATTGTGTTTAAGTTGTGGAAGACAGTGCAGTGTCTATTTTCCACTCTAAAAGTTAGCCAAAGTATTGTACATAACTTATTATGGTATTAAGGTCGGTTGGCAAGTGCTATGTAAGGCTGTGTTAGAGAGTATTCCTGCCTATCTTATATTTTTTAAGATTAAGCCTTTTGATTTGGGTAGATTGTCCTACCGATGTATAAGGCTCATATATAGTTTACAAGAAATGGAATTAATCATACATTTATGGAGAAATTAAAGCAAACATTTCATATAAGAAAAATCTTTTCCATACTAAGGAATTATTGTAGCTCGCAAGTAATTGTTTGAACTACGAGAGTATAGTGAATGCCAATCAACATTGTACACAAAAAATTCCAAGTGATCTAAATTTGAAGTCCAAGTTAGTGTTGCCCTACCGTACGTAGTAAGTCACATGTAATAGTGACACTAGCCAGCCGACTTCTAAGTTCTGGATAGCCCAAGGTGGTTGCATCTATCACTTCCTTAGACCTATTCTTGCAGGGTATTTGACGAGGTACTCCGAGTGGTGATCTCCTCGAAACAACTAATACAAACGAATGGAATATGGAGATGATTTTTTCATGTAATGATTCCTTAGAATCATATACATCAGGAAACACGTGCGCGATAAGACGAAAATCACGCAGCCGAACTGGAATGTACAGTGGATCTCCTTCTTCTTCTTCCTCCTCGTCTTCATCATCGGAATCATCGCTTTCTCGTAGAAGATGACGGCAAACCAGTCGGTAGAAATCAATGGCTCTATAACCATTTATTGTGACGCTCGGTGCCTGAACTGGGGTTCCAATAACAAATCCGAAAAATGCCTGCCAAAGCAATCATCGATGAAGCCGCATACTGAAGAAAAATATTTAAAAAGTTGGAGTTATGTCCGGATGTGTAATTTAAAGATGAAAAATATTTATTAGAGTTTTTTTTTATTTTTTTCTTATATTTTGTAAATTTTCGAAAAGAAAAATTTGAATAGGGTTACAACGTTTTTATTTAAAAAATGGTGGATATAGGAACAAGTTTCTTTTTTTATAAAACTTACAAATTTGTAAAAAATAAATTGAAAAAATTGCAATTTCCAAATAGGTACTGTAAGGTTAATTACGCTAATTCAAAATGTATAATAAAAATACGTAATTTTTTTTTTTTATAAATCCATTAAATGTGGTTTGATGAAGAGAACTGGATAGTATATTAGAAGTATCAGTTCAAACCTTCATGCGTCAATGAATCAAAGAAGGAAAAAGAAAAAAAAAATCTTGCATGTTATAAGCAACTGATACACTGTAAACTATATACTATTAACCACTTCCACCATTAAGAAATAAATAAACAAGGAAAAAGGTTAAAAATGCAAATTACCATTGTTTACCAATTCTCTTAAGTGTAAACAAATAAATAAATATCCCAAGGTACAAACAACATAAAACTTATTCTACTACTAATGTTGTAAATAGCATAACAAAAACAAATTACCATAGTTTATGAATTCTCCAAGCATAAACAGATAAGAAGTCCAATTAATACAACAGATAGATGACAGTTTATAAGAATTCTAATAATAATAATAATAATAAAAAAACAGAACAAATGCATGACGAATGATACAGTATTATAGCAGATAAATACAGTTTATTACAAGATACAGGGCTCATGTATCTCACTAGAGCAGTCCAGCCACTATTGTTCGCCCCTGCTAAGGTTTCTTCCCAACATTCTGCAAAATGTGTTCCAGCTCCCCAACCTGTTCAACAGAATCGGGACTAAATGTTTGTAAGAAAAAAAACAAAACAAGTTGTTTAAAATAATATAACAGATAGCCAGGTTGGGACTGGGGAGTACACTGCTCAAGAGGATTTGTTACTGTTTATCACACATTGAGTGCAATCCACGCTACAAACATTCACCACTGATTACCATTCACACATACTGAATTAAAAGAGGTCATGCAGAGAAAGGTCAGACCTGGGTCGATCAACCATCCAATGATCCTTCCTGAAGCACCTCTGAGGCAGAACTAGGCCATAGGATACAAATGGGACGAAGAAGGTTCGAAGATCTATGGTCACCGTCAATCCTCTTTTGCTTCTCTTCGACAATCTTTTATGCATCACTTAGAGAATCGAAGAAAGTGTATCGTCAATATTATAAAACTAAAGGAAAATGACAATAAATGCCTAGAATTGCCAAAGCAATTTTTCCTTTTGGTACTGCCAACTTAGCATGTATCGAATGCACACTGTCCTGCGGATTCATGGTATCAGATGGCTTTTGGACATTAAGGGAGCCTCCCCGCCCCTATTGATAAATATAAATAATATTCTGAAGAGAGACCTACACATCAATCTTGGGACTTGAAATTTTCGTTAAAAGCAAGATGCTTCCACTTTTATCTTTTTGGCATAAAGAAAGGTTCTTACAGGTTGGTTGTGCTGCCAATTCCGCTTTACATAATCTATTCATTAATAAACAAATGCCAACTTTCAAATAATCTACAGCTAGAAAACTGACGAACAAATATTATAGCAAAGCAATAAACTGAAGATTGAAAAAATCACCTTTAATTGGAAGGAAAGGTCCAAAGAATCTCTGTTTCTCCAGTAGGTTTATACCCTCAAAGTCAGACACCTCGACTTCCATTTCTCTGTTGTTCAGAAAAGTAAAAAACGACATTATGATTTTCCCATGTCCTGAGAATATAACATTTTCACTCAAAGATTAAAAGTTCAAAAATGTTGAAGTTAAATGATTAAGCTCACATTTTCAGAAAGAAGTACATATACAGAAAGACAATGACTAATGAAAATGAAGGGTGCATCAGCAAGAATGCTCACGCTGAAAGAGCAAAAGGAAAAGCGGGTCGGGAATGAAAGGAAGCAGCTGCAGGCGATGGAATCTCATAGTCTTGAATTTCGTTGACGGGAATTAGGATTTAAAAAACGGACCTAATATTGTCCGTAATATTACGTTTTCGGAGCAGATCGCATTCGTAATTTTAGATCGTTATGATTATATTTTTTTTCATAATTGTTCGCATCATGATGCGACCGTAATTATAACTGCAACCGCAATTTAAATTTCTGGACGTAAATTACCCAACAATTATTAACAATGATGAAACCCTTGTGTGAAGCCTCTTGTAGGCCCAATCTTCCAGGAATAAAAAAAATTGATCTTTGAAAAACGCTCCTGGGAACTCCGAAGTCTCTGCTGTCAGAGATAAATCCCCATTAATACCCCAATAAGTCATGGCGGAACTCGCCTTCTTGGAGGCGTCAGAGCAACGCCCGAAAGAAGTAATAATCGCTTGCCTCATCGGTGTTCTTGAATATTTAGTAACTAGGAAAAGGAGAGAAAAAGCCCAAGAGATGAACGGATGAGGCGCAATCCTGAGCAGTGCGCAAGAAAATCTAGAGCCTTCAGGAAAGCGCAGCAATGCATTGGTGCCTATGACACTGAAATTGCTTTTAAAGTGGAATGCCAAAAAAAAAAAAAATGAATAAACAGAAAGTTGATTATTTTTTGTGGTGTGTGTATATACCATAATTTCCAAAATTGGATTCGTTATTAGATCGGAAAAGTTACTGAGTTGTTAGTTCACCGGTTCAACCCGTGACACTGATTGAACCGGTTCATCTAGTGATGTTGAATTGATTTTAAATTAAAAATATAAATTATATACATACATATATACATATTAGTATTATAAATATTTATAATAACAAATTATGTTAAAACTAAAAAAAATGCAATACAAGTTAATGATATAAATAAAAAAGTAATAAAATATAATAGATATCCTAATAATTTATGTTAAAAATATTATTATAAAAATTATAAATTCAATTGATATGAAATTGTGAATGTATTATATTTTAATTATTATAAAATTATAAATTTTTTTATTTTTATAAAAACATAAAATTTATAAAAAAATTAGTTCATTGGTTGGTTTTGATTGGTTCTAGCTAATTTTGACAAGTTCTAGGTGGTTCACATTGATTCACATACCTTTGCACCCCAATAAGAGTAATCAAATTGGTTTACCAGTCGATTCATTGGTTCACCCATCCAATCGGCATCCAGTTTAGTCTAATTTTTAAAATTATGGTACATACAACATAATTATATTTAAAGAAAAATGTAACATAATCCTAACATTTTTGGTAGTTACATTCTACCACTGCCAAAAATTTGTAGATCAAATATGTTATTGGAGGATTCTTAGGTACACTGTGATACTTGATGGTATTCCTTTTTATTAAAATTTATATTTAAATAGTAATATATAGGACATTTAAATATATAAAATATTTTTATACTAAAATAATTAGATTTAATTATTTTTTGTAATATATGATTATATTAATGAAAATAAATTTATATAATCAAATAGTGTTAGACTAATCTCGTTCATATAATTATGACTTGAGCCTTGCTTGGATATTAATTGAACTATAAGAAAAAAAATCATTCAATATTTAAGTTATAAAAGAAGGGTTCAAAACTTATATTTTTTGATTGAATATTTCGAACCATAAACAAATTTATTTATTCATAAATGTATCATTTACTTTTGAAGTTTTAGATTCCTTTCTTTTAATAGAAAAATATTTTTTGTAAGAGTATATTTATAAAATATTAAGATGTATATTATTCTTTAAAATAAAGGATTTTTCCACTACACTCTTTATATTTAATGTTAAATAAATAGAACATTTAGTAGAAACTTTGAGATGGATTGAACAACAGTTGTTGTGGGAATTAAAAATCTCTCTCATCAATTTATCTAAAGTCATCAAACACAAAAGCAACAAGGAGTGATCTCCATCTAGGTAGGGCTTAAGTCATGATTATATGAATTGAGTTGATCTAGCCTAATTGGATGATATAAATTTATTTTCATTAATCCAGTCATGTATTGTAAAAAAATAATTATATTTAATTATTTTTAATATAAAAATATTTTATTTAATATAATTAAATATTTTATATATTTAAATATTTTATTATCTATTTAAATGCATATTTTTAATAAGAAAGAGTACCATATAGTCCCATAAGAGAGTGTACCCAAGAAATCTTCACATTTTAATTATATAAATGTTGTGACTAATGTTTATTATCTACTTAATTAATTATTTTATTAATTTATAAAATTTTTTAAAAGTAAAACTCACAATATTATTATATGTTGATTTATTAGATCATTTTTTACATAATTTCTTTGTTATATTATTAATAAAAATTAAATTAGATATATAATATAATTTTAATTAAATACTTGTAAATGATTTGTGAAATTATATATAATGAATTATTTAATAAAAAATATATAATAATATTATAATTTTTATTTAAAATATTAATGAATGATGAGTGTTAATTACAAATTTTACATAGTTAAAATATTTAATTTGTAAGTTTTCAAAATCAATGAGGATAAAATACAACCATAATAAAATTAGCGGGTACTTTTTACATTTTTCTCTTATATTACAGTAGGTTTCTTAAATTTTAAGATAGCACTGAGATTTAAAGAGGTTTGGACAAAAATAAGAAGCTCAGAAGCTAGTTACTGATTTTTTTTTTTTTGGGTAATCTACTGATTATTTTTTCTTTGTTGTTTGATGTCAATAGTATGGAAAAGGATAAACCAAATTAATATAAGGTTTATTTTGTCTGAAGGTTCTTTTTTTTTAAATCTCATTTGTATATAAGTAGATGAATGTTATGTTATTTATGTATATTGTAATTAAAAAAATAATGCATAATATTATAATAGTAATAAAAAAATAGGTAGAGTACGTTATTTTCTGCCTCCAAAGAGTAGAATTTTTTTTATCATAGGAATATCTTATAACTAAGAATATAAATAAATAAAATTATTTTTACAAATTTTTTTACGAAAATAACCTTAATTACTTGTACTAACAATGTGTGAATTTATGACACCTTAGCAATACCATTTAATTATGCACTTAAGCAATTCTCACATCAATCAAATACTATCTATTCTTTGATAGCATTTGATACGTGGAATCTTCATATTTTTGAAAGTGTTTTAAAGTAATATAAGATTTAAAATTTTCTCAAATTTTTAAAAAATATTTGAAATATTTTTAATTCAACATTCTCCTCATTCTTATGAAAGGAGGTGAGTATCTTATATTCTCATAATATAGAAACATTTTAATGATATGAAAAGATTATTTTACCTATTTTTTCATTAAGATTTTACCATTTTTAATACATTTTTTCAGTATCACCTACTATGATTGATCACCATAAACTATCACCAATTGCTAACCACTATTGACCTTCAATAATTGCATTGCTACTACTCATCATTGGTGGCCATTGACAACCATCGTACACCATTGACACCACTCATTATCGGTGGCCTTTATCGGTTATCACATACCATTGGTGGCCATTGTTCATCATAAGAAAAATTGTATCTAACAATAGAAAATAGTAATAAAATTTTAGTGATGAAATTTTTTTTAGTCAATAGATTTGCTATATGTTATGCTTTTAATGAGGTAGTTAAAAAATATATCACTAATGCTTTTAATTACTTGAATTTACTAACAAAAAATAAATGTGTTTTTAGATCCATCTATAACATCAACTAATAGAATTAGTGCTGGAATAAAAAGAATTGTTTTAAAATCATTGATAATTTTACCAATAGATTTGTGCATAAAAATTTAAAATTTCATTTAGTGGTGGAGTCAAATTTTCTTGAAAATTAGTGACAAATTGTAACATCCATCACTAATTAAAATGCATTGTTTCATTGAACATTAATTAGTGATGGACTAATTATCATTAATTCTATCACTAACTTGAATTATATATTGGGGGTCTGATACTAAACCTTTTTATTTTTCCTTTTCCGTCCCTCCTCCTTTTGATGTCATTCTAGGAGGTTGTTGCCTTTATTGGTCATTTACCCGCCTTGTTGTCATCCATTGTTGCTAATACCTTCACCTCACATTGATGTGAATTTTAATGAGTGAGTTTTCCTCAATTTTATGTTATTTTGGTAGTTTTTCAATTTTTTTATTTTTAAGGATTTAGTTTTATAATTTATGATTAATTTTTGTGTTTCTCTTGATTATTGTATTGTTAATTATTTTGTTAAAAACAATTTACTTTTAGGAATTTTTTAAATAAAAAGTAGCAATATTTTCCTTTTGGAAACATCCTTTTGTTTAGGGTTTAGTCAATTTTATCTATGTACCAAGTTCTAGGCTAAAAGGATTCATGATGTTTGATGATGTCCATGCATTGTCCTTTTCTAAATTGATTGTTTTTGTGAATAAGTCAACATATAGCTAGTAAATATTATCATAGGTTTTCATGAACATGATAGTTTAGGCATTTGATTATATTCCTTATCTCAATTTCCATTTTCATTTAGGTTAAAAACATAGTTATCATTGGAACTTTATTGTGTTGTGGTTAATTTTGAACTACCTTATCATTGAAGATTTTGAATTCTATCTTCTATTTAGTTTCTATAAATGAAAACTAGCTTACTTAATTAGATATTCTTTGTTCTAATAGATGCAAAGGATCCATTATATTTTATTTTTTTCTAATTATGCATAGATCATATGGGAATTAATAATTTACACTAGCTCTGAACACTCATTAAGTACATATAATCTTATATTTGCTCATTTTTATCTCATGAATTGTCACTAGGTACTTGGCATATCTGTAATGAGTAAATTAAAAGGATCTCTAGGGCACCACTTGTTATGTGCACAAAGTTTTATAAATTACTATATTAAATTTAAAATCCTTTACAAATTTTGCATTATAATTTTTTTTTGTTATTATTATTATTAGTAGCTTCCTTTGGATAGAAATTTGAAGGGAAAATTACATGATGCCAACAAGTAAATTACCAATGTCCAGAGAGATGACAAATACAATTCTAAGTTATTCTTATCCTAACTTATTTTATATTAGCCTTATACTTTTATTTATTTTTGTTAATCTTATAAGTTATAGTATACCTCTTTGCTTTTATATATAAAAATTCCCAATCAAACATGATATAAAACTTACTTTACTCATAAAACCTTTTACATTCACATATAAGGCCATTAATACTTTATATCTTTTAATATTATTTAATCCTTCAAATGTTCAAGTACCTTTTAGAGATGTTAAAATAGGTTACGTTTAACAAGTTGCTTTGGGATTGATATAATTTTACTTGACCTGAGACTAGGATTAGTATGAAAAATAATAATAGTGGCCTAACTTGATAAAGAATTAGGACTGGCTAACTCAACTTGGTAAAGGATCGAGATTGATAAGTGTTAACTCATTAGATTATTAGGTTAATCCATTAATATGATAATTGTAGTAAGTAATAATTAATTTATTATTATATATTTAATTTTTATATATATTAAAACAATAATTTTATTATATTAAAATTATACTTTAATATATAATATTAAAATTATATATATGAGCAATATTGAATAATTTTTAATATTAAAATTAATAAATTTATATATATATTTAATAGTATCAATTTATATTATATAATTTTATCAAATAAATAATTATATTATAATTTGAATTAATACTTTAATATTAATAATTGGAATTATTTAAAAATTTTAAAAAATTTTTGATATTAATTTTAAATATATTATATACATATATATGATATAATATGATATAATATTATTGTTATTTACATATAATATAATGTAATATAATATTAATTAATATAATATTATTATTTACATATATAATATAATATATTAAATAATATATAAATTAAATATATTTATTTTTATATATAATATTTTGGACTTGATCATTATATATTTATTTTCATATGCAATATATATGATTAACTGACATAGATAATAAAATTTTAAGTAATAATATCAAAATATAATTATGTTTAAGAATAATAATAGATTTTAGCTCATTAAAGATGTAAAATTAATAATAAATAAATAATATGATAATAATAATAAAATGTAATGGGTTATAGAATTCACTTGAACCTGCTTGGTATTGGGATTGTATTATATAATATTATTTACATATATTATTATTTTTTATATAATATATTGATCAATAATTTTACATTATATGTTTATATAATATTATATAATCTAATATAATATTATTGTTATTTACCTATATGATTTACATATAATATATATATTAAATATATTATATACATATATATATAATTTAAAACATTATTATTTATTTTGTTATTATTTATAAATTATTATAATTATTTTATTAATCTATTATTTATATATATTTAATAATATATAGATTATTAAATATATTTATTTTTATATATGATAATTTAGACTTGATTAATATATATTTAATAATATATATTTATTTTGTTAAATAAAATAAACATATAATACAAAATAAATATATAAAATATAATTCTTGATCAATAAAAAAATTTAAATTATTTTATTAAATGTATATATTATTAAATATAAATTCATCTATTTGTTAATTTTAATAATATACATTTATTTTATTAAATATATATTTAATAATATATATTTATTTTCATATATAATATATTTGATTCACTGATATAGATAATAAAATTTTAAGTGATAATAATAAAATATAATTATATTTAATAAAATAATGATAATAGATTTTAATTAATTAATAATATAAAATTAATAAAAAATAACTAATATGATAATAATAATAAAATATAATAGATTGTAAAGCCCCTATGGTAAATATTGACTTATGACTGGGACTAGGATTAGGATCGAGATCGAGATCGGTACTATAGCAATCTAATTTGAACTCGATTTAGTGAAAAAGTAGCCTAGTCTAGAACTGACTTGATGTATAGATTTTGCCTATTAATTTAGTTTGGTAAAATTAGGTTAGCTCATTTTTATAGATCTAGTACCCTCCCATATCTAAAGCTTGAATAAGATGCAAGTCTTCATATTTGTGAAAGTTCATTAATAGTGCCAACATGTTAGACATTCACCCATCAGATGTATTAACTTAAAATCCTACACACACACACACACACACACTCTTCTACAAGAAATTGTAAGCATTTATAATAATTCAAAGTAACAATGATCCTCACTACTATTCCCAATATCAAATTACCTTTTCTAAGTTAATGCATAAATCCTATTTTTGTATTTTCCTTTTCCCAATGCTTATACAATATTATTGATACAAACTTTGTGTTGGCTATTTGTTACACCCTCCTTAACTATAAATAAATTAAAAATTTTGACATGAAGAAGAGTAGTTTAAGCAATCGGTAAATTTAGGTGAATTAAGAATATTATGTATAAATTATGAAAAAAAAAGAATCAATAAAAATAAGAATGTAGGAATATAATTTCAGTGAATTTTATTGGGGAAAGTTTATTAGAATCTTGAGGTGTAAAGTTATACACTAAAATAAGTGAGTATATGAGTACGAAAGAGGTTTAGGAGCATTTTTTTGAAAATATCCTTGAGGCCTTATTTTTCCTATTTCAACCCTAAGTCCTATATTCCCTTCATTCTCCTCATTCCTCCCACTCTTCCATCTTTCTTTACAAGAATTTCTCTCACCATTCTTTTAATCAAGCAAGAAGACTTCATATCTTGTTGATTTCTTCCTCTAATCAATGTAAGAATAATGTTTTCATTAAGAATCCCTCTCATTTCTTCTTAATTGATGAAGTTTATTTGATTTTGTGGAGCACTTTGAGCCCTAACTATGGAATCTATGAATTTTGATGTGATTAGGGTTGAAAAATTATCAAGTTAAGCTTTTAGCATCCTCTTCCATGCTAGATGAGTGGATAATCTAGTTAAATCTATGGATTTTAAAGTTATTTGAAGGCATATGTGAAATATGAGTTAATTTATGACTTTGCTTGATTCTGATTTATTTTGATATTATAGAAGTAATAAATGATGAAAAGAGGTGATATAAGATGTTAGATAAGTGTATTGATGATTATACTTGGATTTGATGTGCATTATATGTATTTATGAGGTATTTTGAATCGGTTGTGCAATGAAAATTTCATAGAAAATTAAGTTTTTTATGTGTGAATCGATTCAGCAATTTATTTTAGGAGTCCAGAGGCAAAATCGAGTCTCAGAATTGAGTAACCAATTGATTTTGGACTTCTAGGGATTAATGAATCGATTCACCAATCGATTCTAGGGGTCTAGAGGTGAAAACTGAGTTGATGAATCGATTCACTAATTAACTCATTGACCATCTTATATCTGTTTTAAGCAAACCACCTATTATTTTAAAGGTAATTAAGTCTACTTTCAAATGGAATTAGTTTCAAATTAAAATATTGTATATATTTTAAGATATCATTAAAAGAGTAGATAGAGGTAAAAAATTTAGGATTTCAGAAATAGACTTTTTGCATCTATTTTTCAAAAAGGGCATAACCTTTTTGAAGCTTAGCCAATTTAAGCAAATGACCAGTCTATAAAAAGCTAAATTAGTCTATTTTCATATGAAATGAGTTTCATGGAATTTATTTTTATAAAATTTGAGTTATTTATAAAAGATTACCCATAGGTCATAGATAAGAAGACCATGTAGTGATCCATACTTCATTTGTTTTATATTTTCATGACTCATAACAACCGCCATGAGTATTTAATCATTAAATATCAAAGATTAAGTGGTTCATGGTAATGTAAGATGATTGCAAGAATCGGATGATCATGATAGAAAAAGGTAGAAGTTATGTGTTATAAAATGTAATATGATGGACCTATTGCATCATTCATGGAATAAGATACATATATGTTAAAATATATTTTATGAATTGAATACTTTGATATGTGTGAATATTTATGGCTATACAAGAGGATATAATGATGTTGATAAGTGTTGTAATGCATGTCACATTTGAATTATGAATGCATTGAGTGCAGCATGAGCTTTAATACTAAAATTGCATTAAGAATCATGCCATGAGTGACATTAAAAGCTAGAAATGTGATGAAGGTAATGTTATGAATGTCGGATGGGAAGTTCTTCGTAATGAGGCGGATAAGATATAAGGTTGGCCCAGGAGTCAAAAGAAGGACAAATGTATTCTATTGGCTATTTGCCCATTCAATGAAACATGATGTTGAGTGCATTTGTTGTGAATATCATTATATGATACATTGAAAATGAAATGAGTATATGATAATCTTAGTGTTGATGGCTCTTGCTTACTAATACATGTCATCATGATATCATTTATTAAAGGAGGACAGTTCGATGGGTCAATTATTGTACATTATTGTTGTTTCTATAAATTATTCACTCATTGAGCCCCAAATTCACTCTTTCGTGTTTTATTTCACAAATTCCAAGGTTGAGCCTCCTCCACCACCTCTTCAGAGCTAGAGCTTATGAGAACTTGTTAATAGTATCTTGGTAGCACAAACTCATATGAATAGAAATATATTTTGGGCCTCTGATTTGTCTTAGAGTTAGATTAATGAAATGTTGAATTGTTTCCTTAGGAGTTAGTTAAGCTTACTTATCCTCATTTTGATAGGATTATAAGTATTCTTAACTTTCATATCTTTTATAGAAATCTTAGTGAACGTTATCTTTGGAATACTATTCTCTTTTATAAATACATCACATTTGATAAGTCAATATTAAGTTATTTATGCAAAATAAGCTAGTGGAAACCGATAGAGGGGTTCCACACCAACTACGATCAGATTAGGGTCGTAACACTATTGATAATGCATTTCTAATAAATTGTTTGATATATTTGGCTCCCCACACTATCTATAACCTTTGTATTGTTAAATGATACCTAATTCCTCCACATTATTTATGTTTATTATACTTTATCAAGTTCAATTCTCTAACATAAGATATATGACAAATATTGTATCATTATTGATTATCAAATAAGTTTTAAAGGAAGGTGATGCACTTAATTCCTTATTTTTATGAAACTGTAAGATTTCAATGAAACATAATTTACCCTACATTTAATATAATTATTAACATTGATTCCCTATTCTTATTTACATTTAATTTCCTTTTCAATTCATTCACTATTGTTTCCTTTACTCATTACTTATTGCTAGGAAAAGTTATCTTACCAAAGTCTAATATTTTACATTCAACAATATAGGTTCTTTCCGATTTGATTCTTTTGAAAAGGAGATTATACCTCAATTAATTTTGGTAGTGGTAGGGGATAAGAACTAACACAAGATCCTTTTTGGCATAATGATTATGACTGCAACATCAACGTGTTTTTAGAAAGTTAGCAATTTAGGGTTTTTATTTTCATATGTATGAACTTTGGACATCATTTTTAAGGTATATATTGAAATTTATTGACTTTATTATCTTTTTACTTAATATAAATAAAATATCCATATTTAGTTTTGTTTCATGAGATTTGATTCGAGTATTTACTTGTTGATAAGGTTTAAGCTTTATAAAATTTGATTAGGTAGGTTGTTCGCTATTTGCATGCTTCAAAAATAAAGAGCATATTAACAAATATATCCCATATTGAATGCATAATATTAGCAATGATATTTTGAAAACAATGTCATTAATTTTGTAGGAAATTTTCAATTTAGTGATAAAATTACAAATGTATTTCAATTAGCAATGGATATGTCAATCACTAGATCAATATTTGGTGACAAAGTAAAATTGGCAATAGAATCAAGGATGAAAATTTCATCACCGAATTTAAAATTAGTTGTGAATAAATATGTCACTAATTTCATTCATTGTTCAGTTCAATCATCGTTGACTCCTAAAATTGGCGACAAAAATCAGTGGTAGATGATAAAATTTCATCACTAATAGAATTACTAATGCACTATTTACTAACAACTTGTTATCTATCACTAATGCCACTGCTAATTTTATTACCAATGGATAATCATTATTTTTTTTTATAGTGGTTAGTACCACTTGTCACCAATAACCTCTATTGGCTATTATCTATCATTAGTCATGACCTATTATTAGTCATTACTCATCACCGATGATCGTAGTCACTACCACCCATTGTTAGTGACTTTCCTTGGCCACCTATTACCATCATCTACTATTATTAATCACTAAATTTTCAATGATGATATTTTTAATAATCTAATAAATTTTTTTAAAAAATGTAAATTAATTAAAATATAATATTATAATATTTTTAAAAATATTTATAATTAAGATAAATATGATAATATACCATTCCTAATAATTAATTTTTAAAAATCATATTTTTGAAAATATTAAGATTTTCGGGGAAGTATGATTCTGCAGAAGAAACCCTACCTTATATTAATGTTATATAACAACAATATGTATTCTTTAAAGATAATATTTGGCAAACATTTAAAGTTTATATTAAAAATTAATAATAAGAAATATTTTTATTCCATAATTTATTTTCACTGTAATTATTGTATGCCGTCGTTATCATGCCGTTAATTTTTTTCCTGCAGTACGAAGGGTATGCAATTATGCCCTTTGTTCTTGGACTTGACCCTCGTGATGTGCTGTGGAGGTCGCCTTGGCAAGTATGATATTCAGAGAAGGAATTTAAATATCCTTAGTCACATTGACTTGACCTCTCGTGTAGGGAATGCTTATCCCGTGGTTCTGCAATTATGGCCAACGCCACTTCCTCCTCATCTTGCAAGTCATTTCTAGAGTATGGAGAAGAGAAGTTTTGTTTTGTTTTTGCTGTTGTTATGGATTTTATTTTAGGGATAATGAATTTTTTTTAATAAATTAAATATTTTGTTGTTGAATTATCTTTTTTTAATATTAAAACAAGTTAATTAAAATTAAAAATATAAATTTTAATATATTAAATATGATTTAATAATAAAAATATTCAATTTTTTAGGAGATCAAGCTCCGATATCATTATTTTTATTTTAATTTGACGCATTGATGGTTTTGCATTGAAGCAATCGTGAAAGAATAGTTTCTTGCTAGGTATTTAGAAATTTTGCAAGTTGTTTTAGAAATTTCATTATAATGTTATAGTTTTATAGTAATTTTATGTGTAATGACTATTCAAAAAGTTAAAATTTCATTAACAAAAGTTGTGTTAGAGTTCAATATCTACATCTATTTTAGTGCAAATATAGCCAGGAAATAAATTGATCATGTGATTTGTACCGATTTAAAATTTTTTGATTTACCTTTGTTGTGCTAAAAACTAAATTAATAAATAAAAATTTGTCAAGTAATAAATATTCATTATTTATTTTAAAAATCTAATGATAAAATAAAATCTAATAGTAATAATGTAGCAAAGTGTCTCTAGTACTCACGCATTTATAATTTTGTTGGATATTATACTCTTCCACTTTGTAAGGAAAATTTTGTGACTATTTCTTGGCTGAAATGAAGTAATGTTTAACCGGGAGACCATTTCATTGACATTAACGGATGAAAACAAAGTTTATTTGTTTGTCTCCACGAAGTATTTTTTCAAACGTTTTATATTTAGCATAGAATATATAAAATATTTTCTTTACCGTTTTAATAATTTGTAATTATATTCTTATGAGAGATATTTTCTTATCAAAATGGATTATTTATCCTCATGTAATCGCATGGGGTACATACTAATGATACTTCATCCGAAACGTTCTAAGATTGAAACTGATATAAAGGGTTCATTTATCCACTTGGCTGAAATTAGAGTATTTTCTGTTATTCATAATTTTCCTCTCTAGCCAGTTGTTTCAATTTTGGATGGATTGGATACCAAGTGCCTGGCTACAGCACCATGGAGTCATATGGGGTCACATATTTTGGGAGTCTGGATTTGTCTGGAAGTTGTGGAAGACAGTGCAATTTCTATCTTCCACTCTAAAAGCAGGCTAAAATATTTTACATGTCTTATTATAGGGGTAAGGCCGTTAGGCAAGTGTTGCGTTTTTTTAATTAAATATCGGGCAAAGTAGCATTTTTATTATCTTTATTTAACGGTACAAAGTGAGGGGAACAATTATTATTATTAATTTATATATTAATTTTTTATAAAATAAAAAAGTTATGTGTAGTAAAATTGTAATAGAGAAAGAATGAATTTGATGTTAAAAATTTATGCAAAAAATCGATGTGGAAGAATTACGCGCAAGAAGACATTTTTTTTAATATATCCATACTCCTTGCTAAACCCGGTAACATTATCCATTGAATTTTATTTTTATGATTTAAATATTCATTTAAAACTTTTCTACAATTTTATACAAACTATAAGCAAGCTACTGCTTTGTTAATTAACAAAAGATAATACTTTGTCATTTCTTACTTACTATTAATTGGCCTTACACAATTAGCAATAGTTCAAAGATTAGCTTCCAACACTTTCATTAATGCTTCAAGTTCTATAAAAGTCTCTAGGTATGTCATTACAATCAAGACACTTTTACTATTTGATTACACTACTCACTTACTGGCTTAAGTATCAGAGTGTACTTGGTAGACCTCATACCAACATATATGTTTGACATTTGTTTCCAGTGCATGCCATTGGCTCAGTTTAACCAATGTTAAAGAATCATATTTTTTGGAATTATAACTTGGTGTGGTCCATGGTTTTCCCAGCTACCATGTTAAATAACAACCATTTATGTTCTCGTTCTTGCACAAATAAGACAATCTCCCACTCTTAGAACCAAAACATATCTAGGTGATCTCATAGACGTGATTTTCCCTCCCCAACAAATCATGAGAGTCAAACTTTAGAAGCTTATGAAGCATTTGTCAATGAGAGAGCTTGAAGGGAAGTTGCATAAGATGAATTTGATGTTTTAGTAGAGCAAATTTGCCAATTACAGATAGAAATGGATACTTTACGTCACTCAAATGAGCAACGCTAAATAACTTAACCACACTAGATAAACATCCTAAACCAGTCCATTAGGATCATCCTACCTACACCACCCTTCCCCTTAGGTAATTTGTGAAATGTACATATAAAAATACCACCTAGGACAATTGACCCTCATCATGTTCTACTCTAGACCTTTCCCACTATTACCTCCATGACTAGAGACTAGATGTATACCTTTATCATAACCAACCAATTTCCTACCATTAACAAATAACACAACACCTCCTTTATTCCCACCTTTAAACATAAATGTCATTCAAAAGCATCCCCTTTATCAATCCTCTTCAACATGAACAATATGATCCATTCTTCCCCTTTATTAGCCATAACTCTCATTGATTCACGTAAAAATTTCTATTTTAAATTGATAAAGACCATCCTTTAATTATAAATCATGTCTACTCCTTTACCTACTTAATTCAAATTACTAACACCTTTAGACATAAATAATAGCACTATAGATTCTTCTGATTACTTAAAAGCATTTTGAGCTTCTATGCTATTTTCTAGTGCACCCAATGCCATCATGGGTTGCGCTTTCTACAACATACTTCAAAAAGTTTGGTTGTGATGGTTCACCTCATTGTTAAGCCCATCAATGTCAAATTTCAAGTAGCTTGTTGAGGTGTTCCAAGCACATTTTGCAATTACACTACAACAAAAAAAAACCTTTAGCAATAATATTTGTCATCGCTGAAGAGCGCTCGGTCATCGCTGAAGAGCGCTTGGTCATCGCTAAAAGAAAAAATTGTCGCTAAAAATGTCATCGGTATATTTTCATGCTTGAAACAATCATTAGCAACGACATTTTGTTATCGCTAAAAGTACAACCTTTTGTGATGACAATATCATCGTAAAAAATAATTTTAAAATTTAAAAAATTTTAAAATTTGATTTTCACTGACAATACTGTCATCACTAAAAGTAAAAAAGTTATCGCTGAACTGAAGCTGACTTTCAGCGATGACATTATCATCGTTGAAAGTCTGAAGCTCAGCGACGACAAGTTGCTAAAAGTTCGAGTTGTTGTCGCTAAAAGTTTGGACTTTAACGATGACAACTGTTGTCGCTAAAAGTAGTGCTTTCAGCGATGACAATTATCGTCGCTAAAAGGTTAGGCTTCAGCGATGGCAATGTCATCCTTGAAAGTCGTCTTCAACAATGACATTTTGCCCTATAGCAACGACAATATCGCCGCTAAAGGTTTTTTAGGCTTTTTTTAAAAAATTTAAATTCAAATTATCGTTATGATTAAGTATATTTCAAATAATATATTATATTTAACAACATTTATCTAAAATATTCTTTATTTTAATTAATTTGAATTGCTCAATATCTTTTTTAAATTTAATTTAATGTAAATTATACAACTATAATACATCAGTAGTATTAATAATAATGTCTAACAATTTGTTCCAACATAAAAAAATGAATACTCATAAAGCAATTGTAAAAATAGTATTTATATGAATAAATTATATATACACAATCGATGTAAATGTGTACACATAAAAAATATAAAGATATATATACATAATATACTACGGGGAAAGGAGGTGTAAATATGCCGATGCACCACCATTATCATCATCATCATCATCCTGACAACGAAGACGATAAAACAACGATGGCGGCTGAGATGTGCCAGGTGGCTGAGCAACAGGTGCAAGCGCAAATCTACTCAACTCAAGAGTTGTAGTAACAGCAGCAAATGGAGGCAATGGTAGGATGATACTCTACTGTCTAAGGATCGAGGTCATCTTAGTAAGGTAAGTCCCAAGTTGCTGCTGCTCCTGAATCAATCGCTGACTCTGCTAGAGCTACTCTTGACTCTGTTGGAACTGTTCCTGCAACTCACTAACCTAAGACACGGTCTATGAGCTCGTCCCTATGCTAGAAGTCCCCGTTGAATGATAAGACTGACTAGCAAGCACATGCCTAACAGCCCTCCTGTACCCTCGATAAGTGCCAAGTACTTCATCGGTGATGGTAGCCTCATCTATCTGTACAGGAGTCGCAGGCAAGCTAGTGGATGATACACTAGATTGTACGTGCTGAGTTATAAGCTCAATCATCCTTGCCTTAAATTATTAAAATAAAATTCAATAATAAATCTATCTTACAAAATATATTCATAAAATTCTATTTAAAATATAAAATTCAAGTAGCTTACATATTGCCCTTGAGGGATTAGATGCACCCACTCCCCTACCTATACGTGTGTCGGTCCCTGAAATTCTTGGAAACTGATTGCAGCTCACCAGTATCTTTGTTTCTCTATTCAATTTTTGTAAGAGAAAAAAAAGGATGACATAAATAAAGCTATCTAACAAATGGATACATTTAAAAAAGAAATAAAAAAGTTAAATTACCTTATCAAAGTGATGTGCAGCAATAAACTTTGACCCATGTCGGTCATTCACGACCTTCTGTGCTCTATTATTTGCATTCCTCCTAGACAACTCCTACAAATTAAGAAAAAAGTATTAAATTTTTATGTTTATAATTTAAATATGTGAAATAATGACATAATACTATAAAATGTCATACTTGCCCTATACTCGTCACTGTCAAAAAAGTCAATACACCTCTGCCATATCTGCGGTGAGATAGATCGAAGCACACAATGTCGAGCTCGATCCAAGTCATACTCCTAGTATCGATCGCCTCTATACTCTAAGAAATGCTTATTTAACTTGCACTTCCAATTCCTATACAAGTTTGTAGTAGTCTGCATCAAACCAGAGATCGCTCTATCCCGGTCATCCTTAGAGGTGCCCTAGAACTCGAAGTGAGACTGCATTAAAAGATATTTAACAAATTTATGAGTAATATATTTAGAAATTTTAATCCCAGAGGGATTAATTCAACAGATGGAGGAAATAGATACTTACGCAAACCTCCTACACAACTCTATCTTGGATCATTGAGGTACAGCCTACCATGACTTATAATAGGGTAGCACGTGGGCGTGGATCATGCTGCCAATATCACGAGGGAGATGGCTGGCATTCTCACTAACTGCATACCATGTACTAGTCGTATTAAACTATACAAGCACCGATCTGCCACCACCCCTGCCTATCTTCTTGTGCAGCCTGAGGAACCTATTCGGACCCTTCTTTCTCGCAACTGCTGCTTCAATAAATAAAGAAAAATATCAATACAATAAATATGATATTTAATCAATCTCAGGTATGCATAGTTAATAACAAATACCCGATCCCTCGTACTATGATAGAATATGGGTGGGTTGTTGCGGTGGGTTGCCTCCAATGTCACCTCTATGGTGTCGTGCCTTGACATCTGCCATAACTAAAGTGATACACATTATACAAGTAATTAAAAGAGAATCCAATGTCAAATTAAACGATCAAGTGGTTCAAATTTTTACAATCATATTGATTATTTAAACAATTATGCTTACATAATTACGAGTTGTAGTTTGAATATCTTATTTTTTCCCTAGTCTGAATTAGTGTCGGTGAACCTAACAGACTCATGGTCATCAGTTTCTCCTTCATTATCAGATTGTATGGGCCCCTCATCCATAAAATCATCAATTGTTTGGTCTTCGAGACTCTTGTCATCATCGATGAAGGCGTCTTCTCCATAAGCACCAGATCCAACATTCTTATAAGTTGGAATAATTGAAGGACTATTTCTTTCATTACCTAGATCTATTAGATCAAAATCTCCAAGATCAATTATGAGGTTAAAGTTAGATGAGTTACTATCCTACAAAAATAACAGGTCTTGTGCACTGTTTCCATCATTGGGTAGATCCTATATGTCGCGATGCACCAAATTATGGACGACCCTCCAATTTGGTCCATTAAGGAGATCCTTAGTGTAAAACACTTGTTTTGCTTAGGTAGTAAGTATATAAGGATCATCCTTGTACCATTGTCCATTGATGGAGATGCTTGTGATATTCCTATCAATATAAAGTTTCTTTTTTGTAGGATTAGTGTCATACCACTTGCATTTAAATAAAGTCACACTGTACTTATTTAAATAAGTCAACTTAATGATTTCTTCCAGTACACCATAGAACATGTTACCATTAGTCCCCGGAATAGAAATGGCACTATTTTGCATTTTATGCTTCGCATCTTGAGTTTTGACTACAAATCACACTCCATTCATAATACACGCAGAGTATATCATAGTAATAAAACTGGGACCGGAGGCTAATGATAGTAGCTCTTTGGTGGTCTCCGGGGAACTGTTCCTATGTAAATGGTACATATAAAAAAGTTGCAATTGTTCTAAGAATTAAATTGAAAGATCAATAAGAGAAATAAATAATATTTGAGATATTGATTTAATGAAATTGGGAAGAAAAAACCCTTACCTTCGAGTAAAATCACGAGAGAAATTTGGTTTTCTGTAAGTTGTCAATATTTTTAGCACCACTTCATTCAAGTTCTAATTGATGCTCACTATAGAACATAACAATCTTAGTCCATTATAATCACAAAAAGGAGAAAAACACAAATGACATTTAAGTTACTTACTGGAGATACTTTTTATCGAAGTGACATAACAATCTTATTCAAGAAGTACCATATTGCAACATTTCGATCCTTCTTATCGAAGTGAGAAATAATCTTCTTCCCTATCGATCGACACTAGCATCGAAACACTGACAATGCCCTTCTTATTTGACTAGGTGTTACATCTTGATTTCTATTAGGCCAGTTGAATCTAGTTTCCACTCTTTCCAAATACATAAAGAAAAATGTTAATGCCTTATCAACATTATACCCTTCTGTAATTGAACCTTTCAGTCGAGCATGATTCAAATATAATCCTTCAACTTCTTTATATATCTCTTATATAGGTACATCCATTGAAAATGAATGGGTCCTCCTTCCAATGTTTCATCTGGCAAATATATCACTAAGTGAACCATTATGTCAAAAAATGCTGGGAGTATATCCTTTCAAGCTTGCATAAAATAATGATAATGTCTTATTTGGCTTGCAGAATATCTTTCTTGTTAAGAGTTCTAGCACATATTTGACTGAAAAAATTGCATAACTCAACAGGTGGATATGATAATTCCTTTAGCAAGAAAGCCTAAATTCCTAGTCCTAATAGTCTTTGCATAATAACATGACAGTCATATGATTTCAGCCTCTTCAACTTCAAGTCACGATTTGTGACATTCTTATAAAGACTCCTAACAAACCTATCTGAAAATTTTACATTCTTTATATATAGGCAAAATCATTTCCATTCTTCCTGGTTAAGTGTATATCATCATGCAGCTTGAAAAGTTAACCCCTCTGCTCATATAGATGTAAGTTAGGCCTTATCTTCATGTTTGCCAGATCTCGTTTTACATTGTTCGTATCTTTTATTTTGTGCTCAATGTCCAATAATGTACCCAGGATGCTATCACATATATTCTTCTCAACATGCATCACATCAATATTATATCTTAAGTTCATTGTTGGCCAATACGGGAGATAAAAAAATATACTTCTCTTGCTCCAATTAAATTCGTCGGCACCCCTCTTTTGCTTTAAACCACCAAATTGAGCATGTTTTACAGGAAGTCTCTATGCCACCTTTCCCAATTATTCCATGATAATGTTACTGGTAAGAGGCCGAGGAGGGGCTCTCCTCTCCATCCTCCCATTGAATTCTTTTCTATTTCTCCATGTGTGACTTCTTGGAAGCTAACGACGATAACTAACATAAGCTATTTTTCCTCTAACTCGAATTAACGGAGTATCCAAATTACATGTAGGACATGCTTTGTATCATTGCCTGCTCCACCCAGATAGACTATTTCGAGCAGGAAAATCATTTATAGTCCATAGCAATGCTGCCTGCATATTGAACACCGTATTTGTGTTCGCATCTCGAGTTTTAACTCCTTTCTCCCAAAGATGCCTCAACTCTTCTACGACCGGCTATAAGAAGACATCGATAGCCTTACCTAACGATTGCGGCCCTGGGATTAATAGGGTCAACATGAAAAAAGACTAATTCATGCATACCCATGGTGGCAAGTTATAAGTAATAATAATCATTGGCCACATGCTGTAGGACAAGTTCCTATCACTAAAAGGATTAAATTCGTTTGCACTTAAACCTAACCTAACATTTTGTGGGTCAGCAGAGAAATTAGGATACCCCTTATCGAACTCCTGCCAGGCTTTTCCATCAATAGGATGTCACATTTTCCCCTTCTCTTTTGATTTTCCAATGTGATGCCAGATCATTTTCTTTGCAGTATGTCTCGACCCATAACTGAGGAGCTAATAGAAAATATCAAACCACTTTTTGAGGCACCTTCTTTCCTTTCATATTTTTATCTATCCATTGACTCTCCCTACAAATTGGACAATTATCCTTAGAAGCATGTTCTTTTCAGAAAAGTGAGCAGTCATGTTTGCATACATGGATTGATTCATACCCCAATCCTAACTTGTTGAGCCATTTTCTTGCACTATAGTACGAATCGGGCAATTTATTATTGTTTGGAAGTGTCTCTTTTAACAACCGCAGAAGAGCATTAAATGACTTATTTGTCCATTTATGCAGAACCTTCAAGTGCATGAGTTTCACCAAGAAGTTCAAGGATGAAAATGTTATGCATCCTAGATACAATTCTGTTTTTACTTGCTTGAATAGGTTATCACAATTACTATAATTTATTCCAATGTCTCTGTCAGCCACATTCTCACTCTTTCCCTCATCATTATGAACATCGGCTTTAGGTACCTTCCCCCAGCTCATTTCTATTGTTGGGAGATGCCCCCCGAGTTCCTCTAGAAATCAAAACATCCGCTTCACCATGGTGTACCCAATTTATGTATAATGGATGAAATCCATTATTTATAATATGTGCCTCCAATGTTAGTAATGTCTGAAATATAAATTTGTACGCTTTTTGCGTGGGCATCTTACCCAACCCCTTTCATCGACAAAGTTTTTGGTTCTTTGAACAAATGCCACTGCATCATTCCAATACTCATCTGATAGGCGATTTGGTAGATGTATCCAACTTTTATCGATAGACATTGTATCACTGAATAGGAAGAAAATTGCTTTAGGTAAAATAAAGTGTGGTGATTAATATTTGACGGTCACCCTAAATACACCGTATCACTTTACCTTTGAAGGGTAGGGTCCTATCTCATTTGAGATATTTCTATAGTTATTTTTTTCTTCAATTTATCCACGCTCATCGTTTGCTCCGTACAGAAATTTCAGCAGCATCTCCCTATGGTTCTCCAAGTACCTAAACTATACGCCTGTATAGTTCATACCTAGAGAATAGTTAGGATGCTAAGATATTCCCACAATATCAAACAAGGGCTAGATAAATTGTTAATAACAACTACATAATAATATCTCAAACTGTCCAACTTTTCAGGACAATTTAAGAGTTAGTTGATATTTAGAGAACAACCAACACTTGAACGGATCTAAGCTCATAATTTAAATGCAAATGCAGTTTTATTTAAAATTATTGTAAAAATATATTTACAATAATTAAAAATAATGATACAACATTTTATAAAAATTATTATTTAAGTGTCAGTACTATTATTTAAATAACTTATTACATGGATTATTGATCTTTTTAAATATCCATAACAACTATTATGTTTCACAATAAATTTATGGGAATTCAAACGTGTAATCTACTCTACTATATTTATAAGGTGCACAATTCAACTTCTTTATAGAGAGGTGTATTTTATGAATACTTATAAAGTATCAGGCATAGGAACTTTTCAAATTTCTATTATGTTATGGTCATTTTGATTATTTTACCAGGAAGTCTTTTCATAAGAATTATTATATATATTTTTATACAATTCTAATATGTCACATGTTATTATAACTAAATAATAATATTTATCATTATAACATTAAAAGGATATATGAGGATGCTATCACAAAATAGGGAACCATTATTTATCAATATTTCTTTTAATCTAAATCTAAACAAATTAAATAGTTTTCATCATTTATATAATTTTCAAATTATATTTTAACTTTAGCTATTAGAATTATGTACATAACATATATTTTCTATACAAATTAAGAAATGTTTTGTAATCTTCAAAAATTTACATTTCCTTATTTTGAAAATTAATTTTTAATGCAGTTAAAAATTCAAATTACATAGCAATTAAAATTGTAAATAAAAAAAATAAATCAGTTAATGACAAAATTGACATTGAAAATAATAAAATATAATTCAAAAATTATATAAACTATATTTATGTTGGTTGTGTTTAGGGTTTAGCTTCAAAAAATAATTTTAACAAATAAATTTTGAAAATTAATCAATTATAAATTTTATAATTTTAAAAGAAAAAAAGTAAATTTAATTTATCCAAGAAGGAAGTGATTTTCATGCGGACTTCCTAATTTTTTGAATTTTTTATTTCTATGTAATGTAGATAGTATAATTTAGATTGTTAGGGTTTAATTTTCATGTGGTCTCGAGTTTAATTCAATTTTTCTTATTATGTGGTGTAAATAGTATAATTTGAATTATTAAGTTTCAATTTCAATTAAAAAAGAGATTATATTATTATAATCTCTTATTTTCTAAGCTATATTTATATACTTATTCTAGTTTTCTATTTTACATTATTTCAACGAATCTAATCATTTTGAAGTTTCCTAAATTACATCATAAATTTTAAATTTTATGGATAAAATATCATAATTACTTTATCTTACATTAATCTAACTAAATAATCTACACATGTATTATATACTGTAAAGTTATTATTTAAGGGATACATAATAATAACAAAATTTATATTTACAAATTTTATACTAAGTTAAATTTACATAAATAAATTTAAAATTTACAATATGTAAAACTAAATAATATTGAGTTTCATATTAAATTAAACATACTATCAACTCTATTAATTCATTGCAAAATATTTTAGTAAATTAAACATAACATTTTACAACTAAAATATTATAAATTTTAGTTCACGTACTTCAATGACAAAAATCTATTAATCAACTCTGAATACTCTCCACGAACAAAGATAAGTACTAATAATAACTAACAAATTAAAATATGCAATATATAAAATTAATACACATCAACATATATAAAAAATAAATATACTAAAATAGAAAAAATTATAAGAGAAAGAGAAAGTTAGGAAACTTACCTCAGGTCTAGATTCTCCAAGCGCGCAAATGAGAGGGGGAGGAGGCGCCGAGGTTTATATAGGCGGACCCTTCACTGACGAGAAAAAACTTTCAATCATTGGTGAAGGGTTGTCATTGAAAGGTCACCCTTCAGCGATGACATCTATCATTGCTGAAGCCCTGTCTTGAAAATCGGACAAGGCCTTCAACGATGACAAATGTCGTTGCTATAGGTTATCCTCAAAACTTGAGGCAAACCTTCAGCGATGACATTTGTCGTCATTGAAGGCTTAGCCTTTTAGTGATGACAGAGTCGTCGCTGAAGGCCTGACCAATTTCCAAGGCTGCCTCTTCAGCGATGATAAATGTCATCACTGAAAGTGGGAACCAATGTCGTCGCTAAAGCCTAATTCCTTCTCGCCTCGATTTTCCAATTCCCTCTAAATGCCATTTGGCTTTCACCAACAACAATGCCATTGGAAATACTTTTAGCAATGATCGAATTTTTATCGTCGCTAAAAATGTCATTGTTATTGCTTCTTATTCTTGTAGTATTAATCAATGCCTTGGAAAACATCCATTGTAAATTTTCAATAAGGACAATAAGGGATTGTGTGGGAATATCTTGCTTGATTTAACTCATTAGCATTATATATCAAGGACCTCAATAAAAGTATGGCTATTTATTAGATAACAATAAGCTTACAATTAAGACACTTTACTTTAACTTTGGCCAAATGGCTTACTCCTAATCTAAAAGATTTATTATCCTAAGCAGTGAAATTTATTAATGTCAAAGAGTAATACTTCAATGGGCAAAAGCATGAAAGGTTGCAAGAAGAAACTAGGTGAAATGTAAGACTAAGAAATTATGATTAAATGGCCCTGCAGGGCCAATTCAACAATTATAAGCCTTTGTCTATCCTTTTAAGTAAGATAATACATGGTGTGAAGGATACTAAGTTAATGAAGTTTCTAGCATTGAATAAGAGGAAGTATTTTCTAGTTGATTAGATTAAATATTATAACTTTCATAGATATTATGATTATGACACAAATAAGTGTATTACATTGAAGGATAAGGTGGAAACCTTAATCAGGAAGAGGTATCTTTTAAAGTATAAGAAGTATGAGAAAAATAATTAACATAAAAAAGAGTAAGAAGATGAACGGATGGACAAAGAAGATCACTCAGAACATAGCCATGTGAATGATTAAAAAGTAATACAAGTCATAGAAACAATAATTCAAGGGTTTACAGGAGGAGGTAACATGAATAAAGTAAGAAAAAGGCATGCTAGGTAGATCTTCATAATTAGGCAAAAGCATAGTAAAAAAGAGTTCAAGTTGAACAATTTCATGGAAGAAGACTTTAGAAGTATTAACCAAAATCACGTTGACCTAATGGTCATTATAGCAATGGTTGGCAACCATTTTATGAAACAAATCCTAATTGACCAAGGGAGCTTAGTAGACACCTTATACTTAAAAATAATAAAAAAACATAGGAATCTTGAAGGATATGTATAAACTTTACAATGGGGTGCTCATCAAGTTTGCAAGAAGTCAAGTGCAATAATGTTAAGAGTTACTATTGGCTCTAACCACAAATTGAAAGATATTAAAGTAGATTTTTTGGCAATCTCAGCCTTAAATAGTGCGTACAACACTATCTTAGGCCAATTGTCCTTAAACTTGGTGGGAGCCATTATCTCCATACCATGCTTGTTAATGAAATTTAACACTTTGAATGGTATAGGGCAAGTAAGAGGCAATTAAAAAATAGTTTGCCAATGCTACATGGTTTGCTTGAAAGGAAAAGAGGTCAATTTGGGACTAGCACGGGAAAGAGGCTTGTTAAAAAACTACTAGATGATTAATTCTACCTTTTTATATGTTTAATCAAATAACATAAAAAGGCCAAAGCCTAAAGTAGATCTTAAGGAAGTTAAATTGTTTAACAACAATGATAAAAGAAAAGTGAAAATTGGCAAAAAATTGTAAAAGTAAGACAAATGCATATTGATTCAATTATTGAAAGATAAAACATAATATTTGCATGGTCCCTAATTGATATGACTAGCATTGATTTATCAATAGCTTGCCATAAACTTTCCATAGGTCTAGTAGTCAAGCCAATACAATAGGAGAAAAAATGGGACAATAGAATCAAGCAATGATAAAGGAAGAAATAAAGGAGCTATTAGAAGCAGAGTTTATCGAAAGCATTCCTCACATTACTTGGCTAGTAAATGTCTTCTTAATTAAAAAAATCAAATAAAACTTGGAGAATGTGTGTAAACTACATAGACTTGAATAAAGCTTGTATGAAAAACTTTTATCATTTACCCAATATCAATCAACTAGTCCACAATTCATTTTAAAACCCTCAGCTTCAATGATGCCTTTTTAGGATATAATTAGATAAGAATGCACCTAGATGATCAGATAAAATTGCCTTTACAATTGATCAAGGAATGTTTTGTTACAAAGAAATGTCATTTAGCCCTAAGAATGTAGAAGTATTATACCAATGCATGATGTATAAGGTATTTGCCAACTAGATAGGAAAGAATGTGGAAGTTTTTATGGATGACATGATTATAAAGTTAATGATGAAAGAGTAACATTAGAAAGACATTGCTGAAGCATTTGAAGTTCTAAAAAGATACCAAATGTGACTTAATCTGAAAAATGTGCCTTTGAAGTCAAATAAGGAATTTTTTGGGTTTTATACTCCCTAAATGAGGACTTAAAGCAAATTCTACCAAGTTCCATGAAAGCAAGCAAATGAAATAGTCCATTAACTGTCAAAGAAGTACAAACTCTTAATGGTAGGCTAGTAGCATTATTAAGGTCTTTATCTAGATTGATAAATAAATGCTCTTATTTTTATAACTTCTTAAAAGGCATAGGGGATTTCAAGTGGAGTAATGAATATGAAGTGGCATTAGTTAAACTGAAGGAATATTTAGCTACATTACTTGTGCTATGCTAACTAGAACTAGAAGACACTTTATCTAGCAATATCTAATGTAGTAGTCAACTCGATCCTTGTTAGAGAGAGTGAAGGATTGTAGAAGTTAGTGTATCTTATCAATAAAGTCTTTTATGGGGTAGAAACCAAGTATTAAAAAATTAATAAGCTTGATTTGCTTTACTAGTTGCATAAAAAAAGCTTAGATCATACTTCTAAGGACATTATATAATAGTTTTGTCAAATGCACCTATATGGCAAGTTCTACATAAGTCTAATTTAGTCGAGCAATTACTAACCTAGTCGATAGAGCTTTTAGAATATTGTATTATGTATGAATAAAGGTAAGCAATTAAATCTTAAGTGCTAGAAAATTTTGTAGTGGAAATGACTTGAGATGATAATGTAGGTTTATTTACAAAAAAGATTATCTATGTAGATGAATCTTCGAACAAATACAAAAGTAGAGCAAGAGTAATTTTGGAAAGGAAGGATGGCATAAATCTAAAGTACTCAATTAAGTTAAAGTTTAAAGTCATAAACAACTAAGCTAAATATGAAGCTATCATAATCTACTTGAAGTTAGTAAAGGAAATTAGGGTTAAAATAATCTAGATTCATAATGTCTCCTCTTTGGCAATCACCTAATTAGTTAGAAAGCATGAAGTGAAAAAGCCTAGCTTGATCAAATATTTAGATAGGATAAAAAATTATTAAGAAACTTTGAATATAAATTATTGAAAATATCTTGATTGGAAAATAGAATGGCAGGTACCTTAGTAAAGTTGGCTAGTGCAAAAGGGATAGTCAATAACCACATGGTCATTTAAGAGTTGATTGGAATACTAAGTATAGATAAAGGTGAAATGTTACAAATTAATTAAGTGGACTCTTAGGTCACTCCTATCTTAGCTTATATTAAGAAAGGTGAGTTACTTAAGGAGAGGAATGATGCATAAAGGATATAAAGGTAGGCATCTCACTTCTTTGTAGACAATGAATGACTATATAAGAATAATCTCCATTTATTAGCACTCGAGTGCTTTTGACTAAAAAAAGTTGACTATGTATTGCAAGAATTACACAAAAGGATATGTAAAAGCTATTTGGCAAAGATAACTTTAGCCTTAAAAGCTATTTGTTTAGGGTATTATTAGCTTAAAATGAAGGAAGAAGTAATAGAACTAGTTTAGAAATATGACAAATACAAAAAAATTGCTGAAATTTAAACTCAACTATTAACCCCAATGGAACCCATCATCTTCTCCTTACCTTTCCAAAGTAAGGAATAAACCTATTAGACCCATTGCCTAGTAAACCTATTAGACCCATTTCCAAAGTAAGGAATTGTGGGAAACCTGCTATTTTCTAGTAATGCACGAGTATGTGATGAGGACATATTTCCTTTTCATTTTGTGGCTTTTGCTTATTATTCTCGTGGGCTTTGCAATTTAATGCTTCAAGTAAAATGTCTTGATGTGGTAAAATACCGCACCCAAGATTGTAAGTTATAGACAATTTTTTCTCAAGGTGATAAAAATCATAGTTCATTGTTTATTCAGTATTTTTTTTTTTTGGCTAGGGACTAAAATAAGAAAATAAAATAATCTAAATAGTTTATGAGTATCATTGGACAAAGTAAATGTCATAGAATGTCTATTTTTAATTGTTAATGATTCTATATTTTTTGCAACGTGTTCTTCGTTATGTATTTCTAAATCCTTGTGCCAATTTAAATGCCATTGCATTAGAAAGACTGTAGAAAAATAAAACTTTTCATATGTTTATATTATTTCAAAAAAATTAATTACTTTAAAAAGAAAATAAATCATTTATTTATTTATATTCAAAATTATGATTTTTAAATTTAATATATTGTATAAACAGTTAATTTATAATTAAATACAAGCTCATGCATGACATGAATTGATAACTAGTACTTGACTACTGAAAAGGTGAATTTTCTTTTTTAAATTCAGAAGTAGCAATCGCAAGCAATTAGTCACATACCTAGTAAAAATAACTAGATAAAGAAACCTAAATCAAGAATATATACAAAGAAATAGTTGAGATATACAACTGACCCTTCTGATTGAAAATTTGAGGATGGTAAAAATTACAATTAAAATTTTATATAATAATGTAAATATTAATATAAGTAAAATGGGGCGTCAAATATTCAGTCTTATTCCTATAGTATTATACCCGAAGTGAAAGAATATAATGAAAGAGTTCAAATCTGACTTACCATCAATGCACCAAATTAAATCTATACCCATGACAATAACAATAAACTTTTTATTTTACTCCGCACATAAGAAAAAACAACTCAGAAGTTTGGTAATTGAGGAGGACGATGTATTGGTGTTGGCAATGATTGGAGGATCAAGGGTTGAGCTTTCCTGTGAGAATCAGTACAGGACAATTGATTAATAATACTCAAGCTCCTTCTTCGAATGTCGTACCTTCCCATCCTTCCCATTTGACATCCACAGTATGAATCCCTTCGACATCCACAGTATAAATTCAAATATAAAATATTAACATCGTAGGGGTCGAATCCAAGAATGGAGGGATTGTAATTACTGAAGTCGGGCCGCGTTAAGAAATTTTTTGAAGCCCACTCATCTTCGGAAACTATATCCTTTAGATAAACTTTGTGCACCAATTTCCACTCATAGTCATATTCTTCTCTTAACTCCCAAATCTTGATCGAAGGACGATATTTATACTTTGCTCTTGCAAAGAGTAACCCAGATCCTTGGGGCACCCTATGTATCTTGTGAACACAAGAAAGAAACGTAGAACCATATTCTATTTTTTCGATTACACTTCCACCGTTGAAAATGTTATCAATTATGATGTTCATGCCCACCGTCGTGCTCGTGAAAAAATACTTCATTAGTCCTAGCAAAATCAACTTGTCATTGTAAACAACAACTTCATCAAGTTCAATCGAATAACCCTCATTTGGGAGGGACACTGAATAAGAAATCTCATTCCATTGGCTAATCTTAGAAGAAAAGATGAACACCTTGATTTCCACCTTGCTTTCGCTTAAACGACCACGAAATAGCTGTGGAACCTGTACAACCTTAAATGTGTACAGATGATGTTCTCCAGGATCCTTGGTTGATTCGCATAAAAAATCAAAGCAGAAATTGCCCACCGATCTTGGGGCAGGAGATGGAGGCAGCGAAACCCACTGCATTGTGAGCGGATTACATACATAATATGTGGAGCTTAGATAAGCACTGGGGGAACATAAAACCAAGTCCTTGTAGGTTTTGAGGATACAAAAAAATGGTAGAGGAGATGGAAGAAATCTAAAGGAAAAGCCGGGGGATTTGAAAATGGAGTCGTTTGATGTTACTTCAACTTCAACCACCGGCTCCATCCACTTATGATGGTATACGTAAGACTGATAGATGAAGGTCCATGGGAGTTTGTTGATGGAGGAAAAGCGAGAGACAAAATGAGGATCAAATATGAGAAGGAACCACCTCTTGGAGACGCACTTGCAGAGCGCAACTTGCTTGTATGGGAGTCGGCGTAGGATGTCAGTCAGCAAATCCTCATTCAGATCTTCAATACTCGTTGATCGAGGCTCAGGAGCCTCCATGGCGACGGCTTAGGAGATGAAATTCCTAACCCTACCAGACTGTGGAAACTAGACTTCGTTAGTTTTTATTTATAAGGTTCCAAGTAGCCCTGGCTGTTTAGGATTGCGGCCACTGTCCCCGATGAATTAGGGCTTTGGACTCCCTAGAATTTTCATTTCGATTTTTTTTTTTAAAGAAAGAAATCACACTCTTATATTATTATGAGGTGGGTTTAATTTTTATTACAATTTTAATATTTTCACAAAAATTAAGCAATTTTTTAAAAAATATTAATTTTTTTGTTCATTCAAATTCTGTCACTACAAAATACAAGTGGCCAAAAATTTCAGAGCAATTAAATTATCACATGACGCAAATCCATTTTAATAGAATTATGATTTTCTATTATATATTATTATTATTGTTATTGTTAGTTAAGTTATTATGAGATAAAAGGAAAAGTGTTACATCATTTAAACAATTTTTTAATTTTCTAATTTTTTTAAAGAAAAGTTAAATTACTTGAAATAATATTCATACAAATCATAATTTCAGTAAGCTAAAAATTTTTAATTTGAATTTTGTATATGTATAGAAATTTTTAAATAATTATTTTTAACTTTTAAAATTTTATTGATGGAGTAACATATACATAAAAATGCATTTTAAATTTGTATTAAAAATTAATATTTAAGTTATTATAAATTAATTTACTTTTAATTTTTTTAATTTTAGAATTGTCATAAACAGAACTCATATCAATTAATTTGATTCTCCAAATTTCATCCATTTCACCTTATTTATTTATTATTTTAATTCTTCCACTTGTAACATTTTTAATCCATTAATGAAAATGCTGATAAAGGGACCAAATTAATGAATTTAATATTTATGAGGAATGAAATGAATACAAAATATTTGTTAAGGATAAAATTGATACAAACAAAATTAGTGAGGGACCAAACTAAGGGTTTATTCTTGCTTTATTAGGTCATTTTTTATACATAATTTTACAATTAATTTTTAGGCATTTAATTAAAAATCTATATATCTAATTTAATATCTATTAATTATATAACATAGAAATTAAGCATAAAAATGATGTTGTAATAAATTAACATACAATAATATTATGATTTTTATTATAAAATTTCATTAAAAAATTACATAATTTAATAAAATAATTAAGTGAACAATAGATATTAATTGCAAGTTTTATATAGTTAAAAGTTTTGATTTGTGTATTTTTAAAATTAATAAAAACAAAATCCAGCCACCTCAAAGTTAATGAAGGTATATTGCATTTTTCTCTTCATTATTTATATATTCTTAAATATATTTTTAATCCTTTTAAAATACAAATGGAATGATTTTAATCCCGTAATCCACTTTACTTAATTTTGGTACTACTAAATATTTTATTTATTTAATTTTTATTTAAAATTAACTTCCCATTCAAATTTTAAGTGAAATACTGACTTGGCAGTTCTTTTTCATTTTTTTTTTTGCCTTTTTACTCTCTCCCGGCCCCTGTTTCCATCCTCATTTTCTCAGCTTCTGCCTTTCCAATGAAATAATCGACAGAAAGACCCACTAAAACAAACAGGTTGATTATTGAATTCAATGTCCGAGTCTGTTGTTTAAATTCTGGCGGATGGTTAGGCAGATGACACACTTCCAAGTAGCCCAGGTTGTTTAGGAAGTTGCTCTTCCAGAAAATACATTTAATTATATAAATAAAGATATTTTATTGGATATTTAAAAATATGCATTTCATCATATATCGAAGGTGATTTATCAAATTTCATTTTTATTTGATTATTGTCGTGTCATGCTTATATTTATATATTTTTTTCCAACCTTTATACTGATCCAACAATTAAAATTGGACCGTTAGGGTAAGGGATGTGTGTTTTTGATTTTTTTCAGGTGTAAACCCTAGTAACTCTGAATATAATCCACTAGAATTCGTGATTTTTTTGGCAAAATCACACTTTTAGCTGTCGAATTATTATGACGCATGTTTTTTATTTTTATTACAATTTTTATTTCAACAAGTCTTGATGCAATTTTTAAGAGAATTATTTTTTTCTGTTGATTAAATGGCCAAAATTTTAATTTAAGAATTTTTATCTGGGAAACATACTGTTAATTTGATCTTATATTACTTTCAATTAAGCATTATATAATTTTTTTAATAAATTTTTTATATTTTTATATTTTTTTGTTTATATTCTTAGATTTAGGTAACATATATATATATATATATATATATATATATATATATATATATATATATATATATATATATATATATATATATATATATATGCACTCCATATATAATTACATTAGATTTCATTATATAATTTTTATCTGTGTGTTAATGGCGTTCATTTACTTTTGACTTTATCAGAGAAAAATTAATTTCCGTTAGGTTAAGATTTACATGTGCAAAATATAAAACTACTATTGAATAAAAAATATGAAAGATATTTTAGTATCAATCTCTATAAAGTTGTAAAGATTTGCAACTCATCTAAATCTGTTAAATGCAATTTTTTTTGAAAAAAAAATATCTTGCTATCCAGCTGTTTTTGTTTTCTTTGGATTATGTTACTACCTCCATTAATTCTCTTATAGGGTGATTTAAACTTTTGAATTATCCTTTTCTAATTTCTATATATTTAAAAATCTCGTATACATAAATATTGCAATAATACAATTTTAAAAAAAAGGCATTCTCACTTTATTAATCTTGCAGTTTATTTTCTTATATAGAATCATACTTTGATTCAACAGTTCATACCAACTTCAATGCCTATAATAAAGCATTCTCACTTTAATAATTTTTCGTAAAAAATTTTAAGTACATCACAATTTTGAGCGTAATAAATATGGTGTTTGCAGTAGATGTGAAAAGTTCTGAAATTATTAAATTAAAATTATTTATTTTTTAATAGATGTAATCAAATAATTTCAATTTAATGATTTTAAGAATTGTTACATCATTTTTTAAGTTTCAAAACCTTTTGAGTACTATAGAATTCACCAATAAATATATATTAAGCTATATTTCATCATTTAAAGTTATAAAAAAATTTTTGGAAAATTTTCATTTCCTTGTAAAAATTTGAATATTTAAAAAATTGTAAAGATACATATGGATTTTTCAAAAATTTATTTTTTTACATGAAAAAATCTTTTTCATGAATATAGTTATAAATTATTAAGATAGTAAAAAATATTTTTTTTATTTTCTATTAAATATAGAGAGTTTGGTGGAAATCACTTCTGTTTTTTTTTTTTTTTAAAATAGAAGATATTTTTCTTCATCACTGTAACTAAGTATCATCTTTTTAGTAATAAGGTATGGAAAGAATATATTTCTTCTTCATCCATAGATGTCAGAATTTTTTTTTCTATAGAAAATGTGTTTCAAAAAGAAAAACGCGTTCCGAAGAATAAACCGACCCTGGTGAAGCGTAATCTAATAAAATAATAGCTTTTGTTATTCATGTCACTTGCAATGTTCTTCAGCACGTACCTGCTAATGATCAAGGACACCTGTAAATTTGTTCAAAAATGTGTTATACTTTTTTGTAAAAAGGGCGAAACAAGGAATTGAAAACTTCTCAAAATTTTGAAAATAAATTTATAATTTTTCAACATTTATTATACATAAAATTGATATAAAATTATATTTTTATTTTAAAATGATAAGATTATTTATTCATATTTATAACTTTTATATTTGTTAGAAAAAGCAAATTATTACTATATCAAAACTCCGAACTTTTTTTTGGTAAATAGATAGGATCAAAATCCAAAGAAGAAAAAATTACAAATAAATTATACTAGAGATAGAAGCCTGAAATTACAATTAAATTACAAATGAATTCACATCATATCCTTTGTACAATGTTTGATAATCTACTTTGATTATTTCTTTAATGATTGTTTACTTTATATTATATTATGTGGGAATTTATTGCATATTTCTTACAATCACCTTTTTTTGGGGGGTACTAGAAGGAACAAAGCAAAACAAAAACACAAGCCTAAACATCAACCGTTTGGGAACAGAAGCACTATCATTCATGAACTCTTGAATACAATGAGCAAGAAGTTCTTCAAATTTCATCACAAGCGACTCAGAAACATATAAATCATGAGTTAGATTACCTAATTTGTTTGCCACATTATTTGCTTCATGGTAATAATGATCAATCTCAATTTGCCAATTCATTTGCCTAAAATTTTGGATGAATTGCACTAACACTACACATGGATGACATGAATTACACCCATTCTTAACTAGCCCAATAATAGTTCTTAAATCCAACTCAAACATTACTCTTTTCTATCCATTCTCCCATACCATTTTCGTTCCAGAGTATAACCCCTATAGCTTAGCCATAATCATGGTTGTGCACCTAGTATTTTTGTAGAAACTTATCACCCATACACCTATTGTATTTTTAAGAACACCACCACATTTAGCTGAGTTGTTATTCTTAAAGAGCCATCCTTGTTACACTTCACCTAGTTCGTAGGAGGAAAATCACAACCAATCTATATCTATTTTTTGGTCTTCTTGGTAGCTTCTATTGCATGCACTTTAAAGCCAACTTCATCTCTTTGGTTTTCAAGGTTATTGCAAATATAATACTGTGAAGATGAGTTGGACTTCCTTCAAAAACCAAGTCATTTCTATGTTCCATATTAACTAGCAAAGAAAACCAAACATCAAATTCTAGCTATTGATATTCTCACAACCAAGATTGTTTGCTAGGTTCTAATTAAGCCAATCATGAAGTTTACAATCAAAGAATTTCCTTATCCCTGTTTAATGATTGACAACCACATGTTACTCACTTCCTCACACTCTTTCATAAGGTGAATGATAGGTTCGTTAGCTCATTTGTAGTGAGGATACATTACAAAATTTGTAAATTTTCTTGTTTTTCTCTAGTTATTTGTTAAGAGTCTCTCTTTTCCCACCAACCATAAAAAAATTCCAACCTTTTTTGGACCTTGTCATTGCCATATTTTCTTCCATAAAGGTTCCCCAACTGATATTATCTCTTAATGTGTCAATTTAACAATGAATTGGCCATCCTTAGACTTAGCCTATGTCACCTTATCACTCCCAAAAGGTTATAAGGAGGAACAACACTCAAAATTCTGGTCTAAACATCATAAGAAATACTTGGGCTTAGTTTATTAAAATCCTATTCATCTTCCCCTGTAATATAGGAGGTAACGGTGAAATTCCCCTATGATATGGGCACATTTATGTTAGCATAAGAGCTAAGTGTATCAAAACCTTGGATCCATGCATTCTTCCAAAATTGAATGTCCATTCTATTACAAATATTCTATTTTAATCCTTCCATCACATATTGACAAACTTCACAAACTCCCTGTCATAAATTAGAGCATCCATACCTTTTATTTACATATGGAATTTTCTAATTTCCACATTCACACTTAGAGCATAGAACTTTGACCCATAATGGATTTGGTTTTTCAATAATTCCTTCTAGAATTTTCATGAGAGATACACTTCATTGCATTCCTTGGGTTTTTGAATGCCCATGCCTTCATAATTTTTTTTGCTTGCACATATCTTCCCAAGCCACCAATTATCCACCTTAGAACAAGTAGAGAATGGAATTTGGCTAGTTTACATTGAGGAATCATCATAAAGACAAACTTTGCTAGAGTTATTCTCCCTACAAAGGCTAGGGATTTTACTTTTCACGCATTAAATCTTTGGGACACTCTCTCGAGAATAAAGTTAAAGGATTCCTTGGATACCCTTTTGTGATGTAAGGGGATGCTAAGATATTTACCCAAATCTAAAGTTATTGTAAAACCAATCACATCTCTAATTTCCTTAATTATATTATGATTAACATTTCTTGAAAAGAAAAATCTAGATTTATCCTTATTTATCTTCTTCCCAGAACTTTTGTAGAATAAATCAAGACGTTGGTTGCAAAAAAAAAAAAAAGGTCATTAGCAAAAAATAGATGGGATATGGTGTTCCATTCCTTTTCAACTTAATTGGTTTCCAAAGCTTAGCATTGATGGCCACTTCAATCCCACAGGCAAGTCTCTCAACACATAAAACAAAAAGGTAAGACATAATTTTATTTTACTAGATATAATTTTCAGTACTTTTACTAGAGGTTCATGATTTGTATATGTATAGTAAATTAATTTATTTTTTATTTCTATATTTGTAAATCTTATGAAATTTTTAAAAGAACTTCAAAGTCATGGGATAGAAAAATGGGGGGAGGGGGCACCGTATCCCTGATAAAGTTTGCGCTGGTAAAAATTACTGCGTAAAATTTGTGTTTGTGGTAAATTATATCCCTTTCTATTAAGTTTAATGTCTAACCAATATTTTCAAATTCGAATTTGTCATCAATTCAATAAAATAATTGGATCAATCTCAAACTAACCAGTTAAACAGAGTGATTTAATCCATATATATTTCATATGTATAAAATGATATTATATTTATATATAAATTAAAAAATTAAATCTACTTAAATAGCATAAAATAGAATAAATTTATTTCTAGAATATATATAATATACGTATTTGTCACTGTATTTATATCAGTGTACAATAGATTTAGTTACAATCAGCATATTCAAACCGAAGACATTTTAATATTTTGTATATGTTACATATTACATGTACAGTGTAATATGTGAATTTGAATCTGAATTTCTAATAGAAGTTGAGCTTATGAATTTAGGAGAGTAATAAGTACTATTTTTATATTAAAATAGTAAATTTTAATATAAAAATTTGTGTTTTTATTTGTTTCAAATTCAAAGAAATTGACAAATAAAAAATTAAAAAATTCATGTGTGTAATATATACATAACAAATATAACAGCATAACATCATAAGCCACTACACTACTAAAGTACTAACAAATATACTAATATAATATTCATGTTTACAACAATTGCATAATATTTAAAATATAAGTAAAGTTTTATCATTATATATCATATTGAGAAGTTCATGTATGCCCCAATTATATATGTCCTTAATCATAATCAATAGATAAATGACAGTTATTAGTTTTTGCAACTTTTAATGTATTGAAAAGAAATTAAAATTTTAATATATATAAACTTCTCAAAATTTACAAGTGGATAATAAATTTGACTTTTTTTTTCTATTAGTTGGAATTTATCATTTTCAATTTTAAAAAACTTAAAAATCATTTTTATACTATAAAAAATTTAGAATTAATACCTACCGTGAACTTAATTTATTATTTTATTAAATTATATATTTTTTTTATGATTTTTAAATAAGAATGATAATATTATAATATATTAATTTATCTCATTATTTTTCACAAATACCTTCTATATTATATAATTAATATAAATTAAACTAGACATATAAAATTTTAATCAAATAATAAAATATAAGTTGCAAATCTATGTGTGAAAAAACAATAAGATAAACCAATATAGTATAAAATAATGATTTTATTTAAAAAATTTATTAAAAACTAATGTAATTTGATAAAATAATTAATTAAATTAATAATGAATATTAATTTTAAATTTTATAAAATTTATAAGATGATTTTTAATTTTTTTAAAAAATAAAAATAAGAAAATTCTAACTACCCAAATTGAAGGGAGTATTTAATATATCTCTCTTTGAAAAATATCACGGAAAACAGTTAGAGATCAGTATGTGACTTATTGACTCCCAGTCGAATCCAATTTCCGGACAGAATCTAAGTTTCCTTACAATCCTTTGTAAATGATATATATATATATATATATATATATATACACACACACACACACACTATATAGTGAAAGCTTCCATGAAGTTGGAGCCGTGGACATTGTGTAGTCTAAACTCCAGGGTTTAGGATTTAATCTTCGGCGCCAGCTGCCGCCGCCACTGCCATCGCTGCTGATACGCCGCTGCCATCGCCATGGAGGTCCACGAGCCACAATCAAAGACAGCAAAACTTATGGTCGAATCATCATCAATGGAAGATCTGAACGATGATTCGATTTATACCGGCTACCTTGCAAAGACGTTGTACGGTGCAGGCGCGTCTCTAAGATTTGGTTCTCTCTGTTACGTAATCCTCAATTTGTCGCCCGCTTTTCCTCCATGATGAAGCTGGCATGGACCTTCATCTATTCAGTACGCAGATTTGATAAGCTGGGGCTCGTGAAGCTGGGGGAAGGACTTGCCCAAGTTCACGTCAAGCGACGACGTATTCAAATCCCCAGGATTTACAATATGATCCAAACCAGACTGAAAAAGTTACTTTATCATTAAAATTCAATCATCAAAAGAGAATATATTTTTTATATTTTTTGATACCACCGAGGACGTCGGAGAAATTAATATATCAGGACTTATGTGAGAAAGTATATGATATTGTGTACTTTATGCTCTTCACAATTCTAAAATATCAAAATTTAGCATATTAGCCATAATAGATAGTAGTTATAATATATGTAAATAAGTAAAAATTAAGTTCATTATTTAATAAAGGAGAATTAATTATCAATAATACCTAAGAAATTTTAATTTTTTTCAAGATATGATATGGATGTTCTTGAATAAGATGAACAAATCATGTATAAATGTGAAGAATTAAATTTACTATATATATGTATACTAAAAATCTCATGTAATAAATTATTTACATTATTCAAATATGACTCTTCATCAAATTCATATTGCATATTTGCATAATATTTATTTAGTACATTTTTCTCCTAATTCTTTAAGTCTAGGATCTATAATTGCGGATATAATATATAAAGAATGAATATTGTTAAAATATTTATTCCATTTTAGTAAGTATTCACCCATAATAATCTCAAAACCATCACACTATAGCAAAAAAGGTCTTTAGTGATGATAAATATTGTCGGTGTAGAATTCTCGATTGTCGCTAAATATAAAAGTCATTTAAAAAATTGTCATCAATATGGATTCGTAGATAAATCCATCAACACTAATGATGTTTTGTTGTCGGTAAAAGTTCACATTTCTCTGATGATAAAGTCATTATAGAATACATTTTCAAAATTAAAAAAATTTGAAATTTAACTTTAGCGAAAACAAATGTGTTCATTATTGATCCATTTCAAAAATAATAAAATAATAAAATAACTTTTAGTGATGACATGGACGGCCATGTCATTGTCCATATCGTCGTTGAAAATTGACTTTTAGTGACAATGGAGTCATCACGAAAGTCCATTTTTATTTTTTAAAATATATTTTTAATTTATAGAAATGATATTCAATACTTATTTTTTATACTAAAATTTTAAAAATATTAAAATAAAATTTGTAAATTAAAAATATAATTAAAATAATATATTATATTTAATAACATAAATTAGAATATTCTTTATTTCAATTCAATTGAATTATTTTTAACCTTTTTTTTTCAAATTAAGATGGTGTAATGTAAATTGCACAAATAGAATATATCAACAGTATTAATAATAATGTACAATATGATCACATGATCTAATATAAAAAAAATGAATAATCATAAAACAACTATATAAATAGTATACATATACATAAATTACATATACACAATCCATATAAATGTGTACATATGAAAAAAATTGTATATATATATAATAATTTATGGGGAGGGGAGGTGCAAATATCCTGATGTATCGTCATCCGTGCCAGAATTATCATTGTTGTCATTTTGCCAATGTGGATGATATATCAATGGTGGTGGCTAAGAAGGACCGGATGGTTATGTGATGAGTGTAGTGGCAAATCAACTCAGCCCAAGCAATGTAGCAGTGAATAAAGGCGAACACAGTATGAGACATTGCTATGTAAGTAGGGAGGTGAGCTCCGTGAGATATGTTCTGAATTGCTGCTGCATCTGTTGCTACTGCTGCTGCTCCTGCTCCTGAATCAATTGTTGGCTTTGCTAAAGCTGCTTTTAACTCTACTATAGCTACTCTTGACTTTGCTATAACTACTTCTGCAACTTATCGACTTAGGACGTATAGTGTGAGCTATCTAGTGCTAAAAGTGTTTATCAAATGATAGGATTGATTAGTTAGCACATGCCCAATCGCCTTCCTATACCCTCGACAAGTGCCAAGCTCTTCATCAGTTATAGCAAACTCATTGATCTGTATAAGAGCTCCAGGTGAGCCGGTGAATGATACATTGGATTGTGCTTGCTAAGTTGCCAACTTAGTCATCATTTCCTTGAATTATTAAAACAAAATTCAATCATAAAGATTATAAGATGCATTTGTAAAATTCTATTTAAAATATAAAGTTTAGCTAACTTGCATATTGCTCTTCAAGGCTCCGATGTACCCATTCCCCTGACCTATATGTATGTTAGTCCTTAAAATTCTTAAAGACTAACTACAACTTATCAATCTCTTTATTTCTTTGTTTATATTTTACAAGAGACCAAAAAGACAAATATAATTATTAAGTTAGCAAGCAAATTGTACATTTGAATCATGAATAATAAATTGAATTATCTTATCATAATGATATGCAGTAATGGATTTCAATCCATACTGATCATTCACCACCTTATTCACCCTATTATCTACATTCCTTATAGATAGCTCTTTAAAATTAAGAACTAATCATATAATATAGTTATGTTTAATATATATATCAAATAATGACATAACTTTATTAAATATCATACTTATCCTGTAATCGTTGTTGTCAAAGAAGTCCATGCACTTCTACCACGTCTGCAGTGAGACAGATCATGGCATGCAACATCTATTATGGTTTAGGTTATAATCCTACTCCCAATCGCCCCCATACTCTAAAAAGTGCTTGTTCAACCTATATTCCAATCTATATATAGGTCAGCAGTAGTCTACATCAAACTGCTAAGTAATCTATCTCACTTACCTTTAGAGATACCTTAAAACTCGAAGTGAAACTGTAGTAAAAGACATTTAATAAATTTATGAGTATTATATTTAGAAATTTCAATATTAAATATAACTAAGTTAAGATAAAGAGGAGATGGATACTTACGTAAACCTTCTACATGACTCTATCTTGTAGTTGTTATGGCATAGCTCGCTATGATTTATAATAAGGTGGCACGTGGGCTCAGATCATGCTACTAATATCGCAGAGGAGATGGTTAGTATTCTTATTGATCACATGCCTTGTACTTGTTATATTGAACTATACAGGCACTAGTCCCTTCACCCTTTTTCCATCTTTTCGTGTAACCTGAAGGACCTATTTAGGCCTCTCTTTTCTCAAAGTTGCAGCTTTGATGAATAATAGAAAATATTAATATCATAAATTCATATTTAATCAATAATCAACTCAAGTATGTATAATAAGAAAAGATATATGATGCCTTTATTACAATGAAATATGGGTGGGCTGATATGGAGGGTCTCCTTTAGCATCACTTCCATGTTATCGTGCCTTAACATTCATCATGATTGGGATAATACACATTATACAAGTATTTAAGTGAAAAGTACACATTCAAATTAAAAAATGACATGATAAAAATTATTGTATTATATAATTCTATTACATAATTACTCTTACATAATTATGAGTTGTAATGTAAAAAAAATGTTATTTCCTTAATCTAAATCAATATCGATGAACCTAGCAAACTCATCCTCATGGTCATCAGTTCTCCATCATTATCAGACTATAGAAGCCCCTCCTCCACATAATATTTAATCGTTTCGTCTTCGAAACTGCCTTCATCATCAATGAAAATGTCCCCCACATCTGTAACAAATTCAATATTCCTAGAAAATGAAATGATTTAAGGATTATTTCTATGATCCCTCAAATTTACTAAATGAAAATTTCCAAGATCAACTGTGAGGTTGAAATTGGAGGAGTTACTTTCCTATAAGAATGGTAAATCTTGTGCACTGTCTTTATCATTAGGTAGATCTCATATGTCACAATGCACCATATTATGGATAACTTTCCAATTTAGTCTATTAAGAAGATCCTTGATGTAAAAGACTTGTTTTACTTAGGTAGTAAGTATGTAAGGGTTATCTTTGTACCATTGCCTATTAATGGAAGTGCTTATGATATTTTGTCAATGCAAAGTTTCTTCTTTGTAGGATTAGTGTCATACCATTTACATTTGAATAAAATTACACTACACTTGTTTAAATAAGTCAACTTTATGATATCTTTCAGTATACCATAAAGCATGTTATCATCAGTACCCGAAATGAAAATGCCCATATTTTGTGTTTTATGCTTCACATCTCAAGTTTCAACTACAAAGTGCATTTCATTTATAATACACGCTGAGTATATCATGATAATTAAACTCAAACTGGAAGCTAACAATAGTAACTTTTTGATGGCTTCTGGAGAACCGTTCTTATGTAAATGGTACATTTATGAAAATACCATTTTTACAAAGAATTAAACTAAAGAAAAAGTATAAGTAAGGAACAATATTTACATGATTGGTGTAATACATTTGGAAGAACAAACTTTTACCTTAAAGTAGAACCATGCAGGGAATTTTGTTCTTTGCAAATTATTAACATTTTCATCACCACTTCATTTAAGTTCTTCTCGATGCTTGCTATAGAACATAGGTATTTTAGTTCATTATAATTAATTAGGAGAAAAGTACAAATGAAGGAAGAAACTTATTGGAGATACTTTTCAATCTCGATACCGTTATTCAAGATGTACCATACAACAATATCTCGATCCTTCCTATCAAAGTGAGAAATAATATTCTCTTCCATCGATCAACATTAAGATCAGAATACTAACAATGCCTTTTTAGTTTAACTAGGTGCTACATCCGAATTTCAATCAAGTCGATTAAATCTAGTTTCCACTCCTTCTAGGTACATAGAACAAAATGTTAACATTTTATCGACAACATATCTTTCTACAATTAAACCTTTAAGTTGAGCATAATTTCAAACATAATCCTTCAACTCTTTTATATACCTCTTGTATGAATACATCCATAAAAAAGGAATGGAACCACCCTGCAATACTTCATTAAACAAATGCATCACTAGGTGAACCATTATGTCAAAGAATGCTGAAGGGTATATCATTTCAAGCTTGCATAAAATTATGACAATGTCTTGCTTGGCTTATAGGATATCCCTCATGTTGAGAGTTCTAGCATATATTTGGTTGAAGAAGTTGCATAACTCAATAATTAGGTTTGATAGTTTGTTCAACAAAAATGCTCGAACCAAAGGTCCTAACAATCTCTACATGATAACATAATAGTCATGTGATTTCAACCCCTTCAACTTCATATCATGATCAATGACATTCTTCTTAAGACTCTTAGCAAATCCATTATCAAATTTCATTCCTTATATACTGGAAAAATTGTCTTCATTCTTCCTAGTGGAGTATGTATGCAACATGTGGTTTGAAAAGTTGGCCCTTTTCCTCATACAGATACAAGTATGGCCTTATCTTTATGTTTGCTAAATCTCATCTCGCATTATCTGTATCCTTTATTTTATACTCAATATCTAATAATGTACCTAGAATATTGTCATATACATTCTTCTCAATATGCATCAAATCTATGTTATATCTTAAATTCATTGTTAACTAATACAGAAGGTCAAAAAATATGCTTTTCTTACTTCAATTAAGTTCATCGACACTTGTCTTTTACTTTAGATCACAAACTGAGCATGCTTTCTAGGAAGTCTCCGTGCCACCTTACCTAGTTAGTCTATAATAATTTCATTACTAAGAAGATGAAAAAAGGCTTTCCTCTCTAGCTTCCTATTGAATCCTTTCCTATTTTTCCATATGTGACTCCTTGGAAGCCAACGATGATGACTAACATAGGCTATTTTTTCCTTAACTCGAATTGATGGAGTATCATCATTGCACGTAGGATGTGCATTATATCCTTGTCCACTCTACCCAAAGAGACTACTTCGAGCAAGAAAATCATTTACAATCCATAATAAAACTGCCTAATGTTAAACATCAAATTTGTATTTGCATCCCGAGTTTGAACCCCCCCTCACAAAGATGCGTTAACTCTTTTACAACTGGTTGTAAGAAGACATCAAGATCATTTCCTAGCGACTGTGGCTATGAGATTAAAAAAGTTAACATGAAAAAGAACTCATTCATACACATCCATGGTGGCAGACTATAGGTAGTGATCACCATTGGCCACATGCTATAGGATAAGTTCCTATCACAAAAAGGATTAAATCCATTTACACTTAAACCTAACCTAACTTTTTGTAAGTTAGTGAAAAAATTAGGATACTTTTTGTCAAATTCCTGCCAAGCTTCTCCATCAATAAGATGTTGCATTCTCCCACCTCTGTTGACCTTTTAGTATGATGCCATATCATATCCTTTGTTTTATGCCTTGACCCATACAATCGCTTTAGTCAAGTAGTTAATGGAAAATATCTAACCACTTTTTGAAGCACCTTTTTTCCTTTTGTATTTTTATCTATTCATCGACTCTCCTCATATATTAGACAATTATCCTTTGAAGCCTATTCTTTTTAGAAAAGTGCATAGTTATGCTTGCATACATGAATTGACTCATACCCTAACCCTAACTTGTTGAGTCATTTCTTTGTACCATAATGTGATTCAGGTAATTTAGTATCCTTTAGAAGTGCCATTTTTCATAACTTCAAAAGAGTATCAAATAACTTATTTTTCCACTTATGTAGCACCTTTAAATGCATAAGTTTCACTAAAAAGTTCAAGGCTGAAATTGATGTGCGTCCCAAATACAATTTTATTTCTACTTGCTCAAACAAGTCTTTACAACTGCTATAACTCAATCTAATGTCCCTCTTAAATGCATCCTTATTCCCTTCCACTTCATTGTGAACTATTTCTTCAGGAATATGAGGATCGATGAAGTCATATATAATATCTACCATTTCATCCCTATCATTGGAAGATACCTTCCTCGTCCCTCGTAATGTACCCAATTTGTGTATAATGGATGAAATCCATTATCTATAATATGTGCCTGTAATGTTCCTGATGTCTGAAACAATAGATTTATGCACTTTTTATATAGGCATTTCATCAAACCCCTTTCATTAACAAATTTTTTTGTTTTCTTAATAAATGTCATCACACCATTTCAATATTCATTAGAAAAGTGATTTCATAGATGTATCTAAATTTTATCTATAGACATCGTACCACTGAATAAGAAAAAAATAACTTTTTATGGAATTATATGTTGTGATCAATGTTTGGTATGTGCTCTAAATCCATTGTATCACTCTAATTTTAAAAGATAGGGTCCTATCCCATTTATGATATTTTCATAGTTATGATTTTATCAATTTATCCACACTCATTATTTCTTATATGTAAAAATTTTGATAGCATCTCCTCATAGTTTTCTAAGTATGTAAACTATATATCGATATAGTTCATACCTGGAAAATAATTAAGATGCCAAGAAATTTTTACAATATCAAACGAGAGCTAGATAAATTATTAATAATAACTAAAAAACATATCTCGAACTATCCAACTTTTTAGGATAATTCAAGGGTTAGTTAACGTATATAGATTAATTAACCTTTGAACGGGTCTAAACTTACAATGCAAATGAAAATACAATTCTATTTAAAATTATTATAAAAATATGTTTACAATAATTTTAAACTTATATTATAACATTTTATAAGTATCATTATTCAAGTATCTTATTATCTGCATTATTGAATTTTTCAAATATCCACATAAATTGATATGTTTAACAATTGTATTTAAAATTATTGTAAAAATATGTTTACAATAATTTTAAACTTATATTACAATATTTTATAAGTACCATTATTCAAGTATCTTATTATCTGCATTATTGAATTTTTCAAATATCCATATAAATTGATATATTTAACAATTTCGAATTAGGAATTCAGTTTTGTGACCTACTCTACTATATTCACAAGATGTACAATTTAACTTTTTTGATGATACATTTTATGAGTATTGATAAATTTTTAAGTGTTCAAAGTTTTTAAATTTCTATTATTATATGATCATTTTAGTTATTTTGTTATAAAGTCTTTTTATAAAAAATATTATATATATTTTTCAAGAAGAATAATATGTCTGTTGTATTAATAATTAAAAAATAACATTTAAAATTATAGCAATGAAAGAAAGTAAATTTTTTCTTAAAAAATGTAACCATTGTTTTATAAAACATTTTATATTTAACATTAAATAAATAAAATATTTTGTCATAATTTTAATATTTTATATTTCTATTTTCCAAAAAAAATGTTTTTGTCAAGTTTTAAGAAGCTTTAGAGTAAATATCACTAAATTAATATTTGAAAGATTACAATATTACTAGATCAGTCTTAAAAAATATGTTACTATACATTTAATGTTAATTTCATAAGTTTTAAATTAATGTAATGTCATTGTAATTTTAGCTACTAGAATTACGTATATAACATATATTTTTTAAAATACTTAAAAATTATTTCTTCTCATTGTTTTTAGAAATTATTTTCTTATCCTCAAACATTATTTTTGAATCAAAGAAAAACTAATATTAGAGGGTGGCTGAAATTGTAAATAAAAAAATATTTCACTTAATTGCAAACTTAACATTTAGAATAAAAAATTCAAAAAGTAATTAAAGATTACTTATTTTAATTGTGTTTAGGATTTAGCTTTAAAAAATTATTTTCAAAGACAAATTTTGAAGATAGGTCAATAAAAAGGTTTTTTATTTTTAAAAATAAAAAATTATAAAAAAAGCCCGTCCATAATTGCCCAAATTCTTTGATAAAACATTATATTGAATAGGAATATATTACGAATCATGGAAGAGAATATGTTGATAAATAAGAAAGGGGTTGGTTTTTGTGTGGCCTCATTCTCATTTGGTTTTTTTTTATTGTGTAGTATAAATAGTATAATTTGAATTATTTTTTTATTTCAATTGTAAAAAAGAAAAAGCATAAACAAACTTGGCCACAAAATTATTTGGATTCAAAATTTAAATATCTAGAAAATATATTATAAGAATTATGTATTTTCTAAAATGTGTTTATATAATTATCCTAATTTTTTATATTACATTACTTCAATGAAACTAATAATTTTATTCTCCTAAACTACATAAATTTTAAAATTTGTAAACAAAATGTCATAACAATTCCATCTTACATTAATCTAACTAAATAATTCATACATATATTGTATTATATAAAATTATAATTCAAAAGTTACATAACAACAATAAATTTTATATTTATAAATTTTACACTAAAAACAAAATTATGTAAACACATTTAATTTTTACAACATATAAAACTAAACAAGGTTTATTTCATACCAAAGTAATTATACCATCAACTCCATTAATTCATTACAAACTATTCATCTCATAAATTATATATCATAATAAAATATTATAAATTTTAATTTACATACCTTAATGGCAAAAATTTATTAATCAAATATTCTCTAAATACCTACCATGAATAATGATGAATAACAATAATAACTAACAAATCAAGATAATAAATATAAAAAATTCTAATACATAAAAAATATATTTAAACAATAAATATACTATATTATAAAAAAATTACAAAACTAACTTACCTTGAGTTTCTCTTGCACTGCTGCTTCCCTCGTCACTATACAAAAAGAGAATTGAATGGTGTTGGAGTGTATTTATAGAGAAAATTTTTAGAAACAATAAAATACTTGGTTATCTTTGTAGAGTCGTCTGTAAAAACTCCTACCTTTAAATGACGACACTGTCATCATTGAAGAGTTTAATGGGAAATTGTTCCCACTCTTTAGCAATGACAAAAGTCTTCATTAAAAGTCCTGGACTTTTAGCAAAGACTTTTGTCGCCACTAAAGGGTGTCAACAGAGTCGTCACTAAAGAGTTGGAACAATTTTCCATTAAACTTTTTAGTGACAGCAAAAGTTATTATTAAAGAGTGGGAACAATTTCCCATTAAACTCTTTAACGACAACTTTGTCATTGTTGAAGAGTGGAAATTTCTTGCCCAATTTTTTTTTCCCTTTTCAACAATGACAAATTCATTGTTGAAGATTTCATTTTTTCACCAATTTTTTTGTAGTCCCAAGAAATGCAATTTCGTACATTATTGATGATTGTGTCATCGGTGATACTTTCAATGACAACTGAAAATTTGTCATCACTAAAAGTGTCATTATTGTTGCACTTTTTTCTTATAGCGTCAATACTTCTAAATTTTAACCATGCAAAACTTCAAAAATTGAATTAGATGTAAGATAATAAGAATTGGATAAAAGATTAGTTATATTATAAAATATTTGAAAAAATTGTTTGTAAATTTTTATCTTTTCTCATTCAGTATTTTTAAGATAATGATTATCTTGTATTTTTGTTGAATAAAAAGTACTCATGATATCTTTATACTCTAAATAAAATTCTAACATGTTAAAAATAGAGTTTTATCTTGTACAAATATCTTGTGAGGATGTCCTAAGTCTTTTAGACATGCACACACGTAATTGCTTTCAATCGCTTTCTAATAGCTGATGATTTGATAAATGAAATTATATTTTTAAGATTTTGTACAAGTATGGAAATAACTTCTATTACATTTTGAAAAATCAAATTTAAAATATGACATGCACATTTGAAGTGAAAAGGTTAAGAATTAAAAATAGGATTTAAAGATGGAATTAAAATTATAATACTAGTATTACTAGATGCATTGTCAAAAGTAATTAAAAATATTTTATTAAATATTTTATACTCATTACAAGTATTTACTACATAAAAAGCAATAGTTGATGCATCATATGGTGGTAGAATGGATTTAAAACAAATTATTCTTTTATGTAAAATAAACCAATCATTAATATAATGAGCACTTACATAGATATAACCTATGTAAAATGGTGATATCCAAATATCATATGTAGGTGCAATTCTACCTTTTAATTTTTCAGAAAAATTTGTTAAAATTATTTTCTTTTTACCAAATGCCATTAAGGATTAAAGTGTTGAAAAATCTTATTAAATGTTAGACAACCTACTTAACTAAAAGGCATTTTGTCATAACAAGTTCATTTATACAATTTATTTTTCACAACTATCTTGACTAGGCATATTAGTATCATTTTTTTTAGGATTTACAATATCCACATATTTAGAAGAGTAACAACATCTCAATGAAGTAACACCAAAGCTATCATATTTATAAGATTTTGGACAATACTAGCGGAATGCTTTATCTAAATCATTTATCTTTTTTAGATCAGATCAAAATGATTTCAAATATCTAAACTTTTTTATCTTTTTGCTAAATCGATTAAAGAAGACGAATTCTTTAAATTCTTATGACTACAAGCATGTCATGAAGAAGATGAATATGAAGGAGGAAGATGAGAGATACAAATTTGAGTGTGCTTAAAGGAGTACCTATAATTTTGTTATTTGAAAAATTGGTAGTTACATTTTTTTAAAAAAAATTAATTTTTCATATAATTAGGATCATTCAAATTCATGAACAACAAAAATTTACTAAATATAAAAGTTAACAAAAAATGATAACCATGAAATCAATAATAATACTATAAGAATTGAATAGTATAAAACTAAATAATAATTATAAAAATATAAGTAGAGAAAATTGAAGAATTTCGCCAATAACCTTTACAAGACAAGAATTGAACAATTTGGAACTTCATGCAACACCTTCAATTTTCTACTAAGTTGAAAACTTAGACACTTGTAGAGAGAAATTTTAGAAAGTATAGGATATTGAAAAGAGAAAAATGAAAGCTTGTGCTTTGTTTGATGTGTGAATTTAGTTTGTTTAGAAAAAGTGTTATAGAAGAATAAAAATGTTAAAAAAGATAAAAACTTATATGTTTGCTTTTTAGCTATTGCATTGCTAGTTATCACATTGCAATGGACAATGGGACTTATCTCATGAGTGTGGTTGGCACTTAATGGACCAAAACTAAAGGTCCATTAAGTGACGATATATTACATATATAATGTAATATATTTTATAAATTATATAATATATATTATATAATATTATAATATATAAATATATATGCATGCATACATTTATACATATACATATTAATCAATTAATCATACTAGGATAACAAGTTAATCTTATAACTTGATAGGCTTGCACTGATTAGTCCTAATCTTTTATCAAGTTAGACTAATTAGTCCTAATCTTTTACTAAGTCAAGCCACTATTTTTATTTTTGTACTAATCCTAATTTCAAGTTAGGCAAAATTATAACAATCTCACGGCAACCCATTTTGACACTTCCAAGCAAAATAGTTAATTTAGATTACTATAATATTCTTATGTCATTAGCATGCAAGATAGTCATCTCTTCCATGGCAATATTTTGGAAAAATATTAGGGCTCCGTTTGTTTCATCGGAAAATATTTTTTGTAAAATATAGTTATAAAAATGATAACATGAAGAAAGGTATTTTACTTATTTAATGTTAAATGTAAAGAGTTTGGGAAAAGTAATTTCTTCTATTTCAAAAAGGAATTTGCTTTCCTCCATTTTTAAACTTTTAGATGTCATTTTTTTAGTTATTAATGTAAATGATACATCATCCTTTCATTAGTTTATATACAAATGACATTTTCTTATGGAAAATACTTTTTGACGAAATAAACGGAGCCTAGGTTAAAAGTATTTTTGGGAATATTCATATTTTTTAGAATATTTTTCTAAAAGTTAAATTATATATAGAAATCTTATATCCTCTTAAAATATTTATGAGAATGTGAAAAAAATTTTGTGGATTGAATGCTGATACTCAAATTCTTAAAATAGTTATTCATCACAATTGAGAATTCACTAGGGAAAAAAAGGGTCCTATTAAACTTCTTGTATACCCTTATTCTCCTGAAAATTGGTGGGCTTTGGATTGGTAAATGCTGAAACAATAATTTGGCTAGTTTTTTTTTAAATGATATAAAAGTTATAATTTTAAATACATACATACATACATATATACATACATACATACATACATATATATATATATATATATATATATATATATATATATATATATTAAGTGAGAGAAGTATTTTTATACAAGGAGTAAATTAGTACTTGCAACTCAATTTTACATTTTCAGTCAATCATGAATTAACTAAGCTTCAGGAGTAAAAAATTTACTGTTGCTGCTGTTGATTCTAGGCCCTTTACTCTGTGACTTTTGAAGGTACATATTCTGTTGACATCATTTGCTTTGAGTTAGATCTCCCTATGTCATGTAATTTCCGTTATATCTACTCAAGAATTTTTATACAGTCATCAGTACCAATATTTCATGTACAGTTGAAGCTCTTTCTTGTGTTTAAAATATTATTTTATTGTAACTTTTTCTTTCACATAATTTATTTCTTCTCTTTTTTAAATTTAGGTGGTTGTCCTGAAAATGCTTTTTAGGTTAACAGTTTTAAGCTCTTTGGTTTTTTTGTCATATATGTCTACCATTTATTAGCTCTGATCTATTCAACAGGTGGCTTTGGATGGAACGTCACATTTACTTTCATAGAGAATAGCTGCTAGAGTGTATGTGTTGGATCTTTTTATAAAAAGTCAAGGAATTATTATTTTCTTTTTTTACAAGCGAGGGCTTTTAGAATTTTTATCTCTCATGCAGTGTAATATTGGGGCCAAGCTATTTGCAGTCAGGACTGGTGTATCACTAATAATTCAATGCCTTGCATTATTTAGGGACACCCTTTGTAACTTTTACTTCCAGTAAATTTTTTTAAAAAAATTATCATTGTGGAACTTTCTTGTATTATTTTAAATTTGACTTGAATTATGTCATTGTTGCTATATGATTAGTGTTACAAATTTGATTCAAATATTATTTTAACTGCTATATAAAAAATTCATCATTTACACCCCTTTATATTATTAGAATTTAATATATGGTGATGTTTTAAAAATATTGTGATTAGGTAATATTTATAAAATAAAAAAAACTGAATTTTAATGCAACTACTTTTAGTGACGACAAAAAAGGAATTCTTAATGACATGTATCATCTATTATCATAAAAACATTTAGTAACTGGATTATTTTATACAAAAATTTTGTTATCACTAAGAATTTTTGTGAAGAAATACTAATTTTTATGGCAATTTTATTATCACTTAAAGTAATTTTTTTAGTAGAATAGTAATCACTGGATCTTGCATTAATAGTAAATATTAAAATATTAATAAAGATCATATAACTATTTAAAATGCTTATATAATTACTTAAAAAATTTTATAACTTTATATTTTAGTTTTAATCTTTCAATGTTAAATTTGATAGTCATAATTTTAAAATAAAAATAAAAATTATAATACTGTATGAATTTTATGCTTGATAAATATTGAAAAACATTTTAAATTTATCATCAAAAGTTAGAATTGAAACTTTTGAAAAAATTTTAATACCTATTTTTTTTTTCCTTTTACGGTAAAATGGTGGCCGAGTCGTCCCTCCTATATATTAATAGGTGAATATTTTTTTACTAAATTAACACCTTTTTGGTCATATTGAGATTTTTTATTTTGATTATTTTTTCATGAGTGCTCTCCTAAGCCAACATCGACCAGATTCGAAGATCTGAATGAGGATTTGCAGACTGAAATCCTATGCCGAATTCCCCAGAAGCAAGTTGCGCTCTGCAAGTGCGTCTCCAAGAAGTGGTTCTCTCTGATGCATAATCCTCATTTTGTTGGTCGCTTCTCATCCGTCAGCAAACTCTCATGCACTTTCATCAATTCTACTTCTGTGTACGGGAACCCATAGACGGAGGATGCGATTAAGGTAACATCAAACGACTCCGTTTTCAAATCCCCTGGATTTTTCCTCCTATTTCTTTCTTTGTTTGACAATTATTGTTGTATTCTCAAGAGTCAAGACATACAAGGATTTGGTTGTGTTTTCAACGTAAAGATGACCTACAAGATGATGCACATTACATATGCAACCCACTCCCAATGCAGTGGGTTTCGTTTCCTTCATCTCCTGACCGAAGGACGACCTGCTTTTCCAACTTTGATTAAATATGTGAATTTTCCGAAGATCAAAGCACCAAAAAAAAAAAAAATCATCAGTACACCTTTAAGGTAGTGCACATTCCAAAACAATTTCACTCAATTAAAATTGAGGTGCTAATCTTTTGTCTGAGATTGGCCAATGGAATGAGTTTTCTTATTCGTTGTCCATCTCAGGTAACGTCGACTTAATTAGATTCGTGAAGTCGTTATTCACAAGAAGAAGTTGATTTTGTTTGGATTGATGAATAAAAGGACAATGATCATGAATATCATCGTTGATGACATTTTCAACGGTGGGCATGTAATCAAAATAACATACGATCATTGCACAAGATACATAGGGTGCCCCAAGGAGCTGGGTTATTCATTGCAATAGCAAAGTTTAATTATGAATATCATCCTTGGATTAAGATCTGGGAACGAGACGAAGACAATCATAAGTGGAGATTGATGCTTGATGTTTGTTTAATAGATGTAGTTTTAGACGAGTGGGTTTCAAAAAATTATTTCGAGAGGACCGCTTGGAGGAATCCTTCTGTTCTCGGACATGACCCTTATGATGTGAATATTTAAATGCATTGTGAAGATGGCATGGGTAAATATGACATTCAAAGAAGGAGTTTAAATATTGTTAATCACACTCGATTGCCCTTGAAGGTATGGGGCTTTGATGGGAATCCTCATCTCCTGATCCTCCAATCAATGCCAACACCAGTACTTCGTCTTCATCTCCTGATCCTCCAAAGAAAGAGAAATAGAAGAGTAACAGAACAGAACACAGCAGAGGATAATAGATAGACCCAAGTGACCAAAGGTTCTTTGCTTCTTCTGCAATTTCTTTTGCTGCACAACAAATTATTGTTCTTTTTTAAGCTATAAAGAGAAAATGGGTTTTTCTTTTGACAAGATCGAAGATCTTCCTGCAATCCCTATTTCGAATTTGATTCATATGGATGCAACTGTTTTATTTTTTTAAAAAAAATTTACTTTTTCATCCATTTTTATATATTATAAAGAAATTGGTTTTTTTTCCCATTTTCTATGTACCTTTTATTGATAAAATTGTAATTTACATACGTCTAGCAAATAGCAATTTTAAATAATTTACTTAAGATTTTAAATTGAAATCTGTAATATTCTGAAACATTTTTTTAAAACAAAATCTGCGGCAATTTAGCCCTTCTAAAATGAAGGAGAAAATATTATGTATAAGCTTCAGGATTTTATGGCAAAATTTTAGATAATTTGACAAAGTTAGCAAATATTGGGCAAAATTATCATATTACTATTTTTTCGGAAACTAATTTTTGTTTTACTGCTGTTTCAAAATATATTACTAAAATACGCACGACGGGGCGGAAGTGCCAAGCGAGATGGCGTCCTCAAAGACGTACAACAAGCAGAGGCGCCAGGCGGAATGGCGTCCTCGAGCGGAGGCGCCATTCAAAATGGCGCCCTTGGACATACCAAACAAATGCTTCTCATCATGGGACAATCTAATAGTGAAAGTGTAGGGACGAATCCATACGTAAAGTCACAGAGAAAGATGTGAATCATTAATTCAATCTTCCTTTAGATAACGCTTTGATACGTGCTTAAAATTTTTACAATTTTTTCTAAAAATTGTAAAATTTATAATCATTATAAAAATATTGCTGTTTTTCATAAAAAATTATACATACATATATATATATATATATATATATATATATATACACTTTCACTATTAGATTGTCCCGTAATGAGAAGCATTTGATTGGTATGTTCAAGGGCGCCATTCAAAATGGGGAATGGCGCCCTTAAGGTGGCGCCTCCATCCTCAAGGACGCCATTCCGCCTGGCACCTCCGCTTGTCGTGTGTCCTCGAGGACGCCATCCCACCTGGCGCCTCCGCCCGTCGTACGTATTTTAGTAATATGTTTTGAAACAGCAGTAAAACGTAAATTAGTTTCTAAAAAAATAGTAATATGATAATTTTGCCCAAATATTGTGTAAAAGCTATTCTTACATTCTATTCTTCTTTTTTATTCAATGGCAGAATAGGCAGACAGATAAATTCCAAATTTTTTTATATTTTTAATTTTTTTTGTAAATAGTAGAAGTTTTAATTTATTTAATATATAAGTGCAATTGCATTATTAAGGTACTGAGTGATGTCTTTATTCTTATATGCAATAATTTTATATTAATTTTTAATGTTAATATAAAATCATGAAAACAAGGGTGAATTTGACACGCCATTTTACTTGTATTAGTATTTGCATTATTATATAATTTTTTAATGTTACTTTTACCATCCTTAAATTTTCAATCACGAAAAAATGATCAATTGCATATTTCAATTATTTCTTTGATTTAAATTTCTTTACCTAGTTAATTTTATTAGTATGAGATTAACTGCTTCCAATTGTTACTTTGAATTACAAAAATTAACCTTTTTAGTAGAGTGCTAGTTGTATTAAATTATAAATTAATAATTTACACCAAGAATCTTTAATTTAAGGTTCTTTCTATGTTACCATGGGAGTTTGGAACTCATGGGTATGTAACACAATGCAAGTTACTAGATAAGGAAAGTCATTGACTGAATCAACTCATCTAATGGTTCACATTGTGCCACATTCCCATGGATTCAAAACCCCATAAATAACATAGAATTTCCCTTAATTTAAATAATATCTGAAAGCTTTGTGCCTTTTACATTCAGGGTTTTGATTTTTGCATGTGTTTGTCCATGCATAATTTAATGATCAGTCATACCGTTACTAAAAAAATTAACAGTTTATAAAATATATATATTGAATTTAAAAAGTTATAATTTTGAATATAAACTATAAAATATATTTCCTTTGAAAGTAATTGAAGTTTTTGAAATAATATTTGTCATACGTTTTTGTACTGCAGTGGCATTTAAATTGGTGCATGGATTTAGAAATATATAACGAAGAACACGTTGCAAAAATATAGAATTATTAACAATTAAAAATAGGCATTCTATAATTTTTATTGTGTAAAATGACACTCATAATACAAACTATTTAGATTGTTTATTTTCTTATTTTATTCCTTAAGCAAAAAATCTACTGAATAAACGATGAACTATGATTTTCGTCGCCTTGAAAACTTGCCTATAACTTAAAATCTTGCATGATACATTATCACATAAGACATTTTATTTGTAGCGTTAAATTGCAAAGCACTCGAGAATGATAAGCATAAGCCGAAAAATGAAAAGGAATTATGTCTTCACTAGTGGACTATTAGAAAATAGCAGTTTTCTCACGGTCTAAACTATGAGAACTAATTAATATCGTGATAAGCATAAGGCACAAAATGAAAAGAAATTATGTCTTCCCTAGTGGATTGTAAGAATATAGCAGTTTTCTCGCAATCTAAATTGTGAGAAATAATCAATTTAATTTTTGTATGTAAATAAAATTTTTGCAGCATTTTTCACAATTTTAAGACCATGAAAAAATTGTGAAAAATTTCATCTATGGCCCTTCCTATGAAAATTATATAATTTTTTAAATCACTATTTCCACAACAACAATCCATGAAAAACTAGTGCTGAAATTCTTTTTTCAATGTTTTATAGTGAGAAAATTAAAAAAAATTACAAAAAATGAAATTAATTGAAATGAATTAATACTACGAGAAATCACTAGTGAAATTTAGAGCTTAGCGATGAATTAGTGACAGCTTTGCCGAAAAAAAAAGACAAAAAGAAAGAATAGAGTTGTATATTTTTTAAACTAGTTGGGAGTGACTTGGTAAGGAATTAGACCGTTGCTAAATTTTTTTATTGACCTTCTGCCACTAAGTAAGTTGTTATATTATGCAGACAGAAATTTTATTTTTACAGTAAATTGTAATGAGGTACAGCTTTGTAGACTTTATTTCAAAGAGGTGGTGGCATTAGATTTTTTTCTAAATAGGTTTCGATTTTATGATTTATGAATGTTATATACAGAAATTACCTATTTTTTAACTGTAAGAATGTAGTTATGAATTAAAAACTTTAAAAAGTCATAATCCATCATTAGTTAACTAATTTTTGCATAAGAGCACTCGTTTTCAATTGTCTTCGTATGATCATTCAACAGAAAAAAAAAGAAAATGTGGGTTTAATGAAGTCCATCTTATTAAAAATGTGTTCAAAATTTTGAATAACCATAACTTTATGCTCGATTGTCCATTTTAAGTGATTTTTTTTATTTTATGTAACTTTTTAAGATCTACGTATTTGCAAAAAGCCAAAGGCATTTTGCCTGCTCTAGTTTGGTAAAAAAGGTATTTTTCAATGATTTTTCTTCATTTTCTTGTTATTTTTTCAACTTTAATTTTATTTTTATTAATTCAAATTTATTTGAATCCTATATTAAACTTTTTCTCCCCAACTCTTTTAGTGTCTAGTAGTGTCATAACAATTTTCTTGATAAATAAAATTAGTAAAGAATAATATATTATTATTTGTAGACTAAATAGTAATATGTTACTGTTTTGTTCTAAAATAGTAACATCAATTAAAAATTTCAAATAAATAGATAAATCAAGCCTAATTAATAACTAAACTGTTAAATAATAGTATGTTACATATGTTCTTTAGATAGTAACATGTTACTATTTCATTCCAAAACAGTAACACTAAATAAAAATTCTAAATAAATAGATAAATTAAGTCTAATTAATAATAAAATTATCAAATAATAGCATGTTACTATCTGTTCTCTAGATAGTAATATGTTATTATTTCGTTCCAAGTCCAATTAATAACCAAACTATCAAGGAAGATAATGTTACTGTTTCATTCCAAAATAATAATACTAAATAAAAATTCTAAATAAATGGATAAATCAAATCTAATTAACAATCAAATTATTAAACAATAGCATGTTATTGTTTCATTTTAAAAAAGTAACACCAAGCAAAAACTCCAAATAAATAGATAATAATATGTTACTATTTTTTTCTAGACAGTAACATATTACTATTTCATTCTAAAATAGTAATACCAACTAAAAATTTGAAATAAATGAATAAATCAAACTTAATTAACAACAAAATTGTTAAATAATAGTATGTTACCGTCTATTCTCTACACAGTAACATGTTATTGTTTTATTCCAAGCCTAATTAACAATCAAACTATCAAAGAAGAAAATATTATTGTTTCATTCCAAAATAGTAACACCAATAAAAAATTTCAAATAAATGGATAAATTAAGTCTAATTAATAATCAAATTATTAAATAATAGCATGTTACTATTTATTCTCCAAATAATAACATGTTACTATTTTCTTCTAAAATAGTAACATTAATAAAAAAACTCTCAAATAAATGAATAAATCAATTCTAATTAATAACTAAATTATTAAAGAAGTAGATGTTATTATATCATTTAAAACAGTAACATGAATCAAAAATCTCAAATAAATGAATAAATCAAGTTTAATTAATAATCAAATTACGAAATAATAGTTTGTTATTGTTTATTCTATAGATAGTAACATGTTATTGTTCCATTTGAAAATAATAATACTAACTAAAAAATCTAAATAAATGGATAAATTAACTCTAATTAACAACCAAACTACCAAGTAATAGCATGTTACTGTTTCATCTCCAAACAGTAACACCAACTAAAAATCTCAAATAAATGGATAAATCAAGAATAATAAACATCTAAATTGTCAAATAATAATATGTTATTACGTTTCTAAGTTCTTATTTATTTTTATTTTTATCTTAACTAAAAAAGTATTTTAATTCCTAAAAAATTGAATTTTTATAAATTTTATTTATAATTAAAATTTTATATTAATTTAATTTTTATAAAGTAAAAAGTCCTACAATTTTAATTTTTATAAGTTTTTAGTATTTTATTTTTTTATTTATATTAAATTAAAAACTCTCCAATTTTAATGTGTAGCAAAAAAAGTTTCTATTTTTATTTTTTTAGTCTTTTTGAAATGCATTGTAAATGTGTTATTTTTGTCTTCTAGATATCGTGATAAATTTTCACATGTGGGTGCACTAAGATGAAAGAAAATGAGTTTCGAATACTTTGCTGCAATAAATTATACTAAATGACACTGGCCTGACTTTTTCCCTTCATTTTATTTTATTTTTTTGGTCCATTTAGTGAGAGTTAGGCCGGGGATTTGGCCTCACTAATTTTTGCGGGGGGCCCATCTCTTGTTGATCCGTCGCTAATTTACAACAAAATTAAACCTCCAGTTTGTAATAAGCAATTAAAACAAGTTAACTCGCAGAGGGGATTCTGGGCGATTGAGCAGAAAACTCACCGTTGGCATTGACTTTCATTACCGGCAATTTCTCGATGACGGTGAACAGTTGCCAATAGCATGCTACTTCGGGAAGGCTATCCTTCTGTTGCGCTCTAGTGATTTTGGATGCATTGTAATTTTTATGATATCTGTATGGTTTGATGAATTTAGAGAAAATTTAGGGTTTTATTTAGACAATGTTGTTTGGTTTTCGTTTCTTCAATGAAATCTGATGGAATTTTGACATGGTTTGCACTTGTGTATCACGAGGAAAACAGGGTTTCATTTGTTTAGACATTCTGAATTAGACACCATTCTATTGATCCCCTAGGCTACGCATGTGTTGGTGTTTGTTGTCTGACTTTGCAAATTAGAGAGGAGGTGGTGGAGCCAAGCCTTCATTACAACACGTAAGATGATTCAAGTCTATTTCTAATTTTTGTTTCATTGTTCACAACTACCTTATAAAGATAGCTTATATGCTGATTCCAGCCTCCACTTGAGATTTTGTTTTATATTTCTTCTTCATGTAGGCCATCACCCGAACAATAAACTCCAATATCAAAGCCAAATCACCCACTGAAAACTTGCTAACCTCTCGGACCTGTTGAACCTTGGCTCCTGATCTTTTGCCTCTTATCCATGTTAGCATTGCTCTTCATTAGGGCCATGAATGAGTCAAGGCCTTGCACTTAAACAAACCCACATGCAGAAACAAAACTAATTGCCTGAGCTTGCTCTCTTATAGAATTGAAAAAACAGAACACCAAAGGGACATAAACATAAGAAATGGATTTAAAACTGAAAAAAATAATGATTTGAAGTTTAATACTAGACTATTTCATGTTAGCAAAGTTAGTCAAACCCCAGAAATTCAATGATAACACAAAACGTCCCAAGTTAATCACTTTCAACAGGCAAGCATTAATTCATTATAATAAATAACAGAAATTATAATCCATAAACAGATATCAAGAAAGAAGAAGGACTAAATACTGTATTTATTTAAATAGTCAAAGAGTATGATTTACTCAATTCTGGTCCTGCTGCAGCCCATGCGATGGCTTAAATTTAATATGCGATCTCAAGCATGAGCCGTCAATGTCACGCATATTTAGCAAAGAGTTGGTTTGTTTCACTTGGGCTCCTACTGCTAGTCATTTTCTATGTTATTGGTTGGAGATATTTTCATAAATTAATATTTTTTTAATGATGAAGTATAAAATTTAATCAGCCTTCAATAGGCAAGTATTTTATGAGATAAATATCTCTTTAATTGATTTTAATTGATATGCTTATTATCCACAATTACCTTCTTTATTATTTTTAATTTATTGTTTTAAATGTCTTTTTAATACTTCTAATGACTATATTCATAATCATAATTATAAATTAAGTGAATTTTATTATTATTTATTAACCAACATAAAGCCATAATAAATGATATTCAAGTCTACATTAATTATAAGTTAAGTGACCCTAATTAAATTTATTTTATGATAAAATTAATGAATAACAGCTATTTTACAGCTTATAAACTTGTGTTTGTAGTTTTTTTGTATTACTAAAAGAAATGAGTGTTTTTAAACTCTACCTAGTGAAAAAAAGATATAAACATATGCAAGACATAATTGTAAACACTATATATATCTAGGTACAGATAAAGAGGTGTGGATGAGTAGAACCCTATCTTCAATTCGGTAAAAGAATTGAAAGACTAGATAATATATGGCTATGACTCTTATATCCTAGGAGCAATGTGTCAAGACCATTGCATCAAACTGAGTAGTGTTGCCAAAATTATGCAAACTTTCATGGATAGCACAAATTACTTTAAAGAGAGTGACAACATACCCTAATCACTCCATATGCATAACATTTATTTTATCTCTAATTTTTGCCATAATATATGTATCATCTATAATATTAATGAAAATATTTATTGAGTAATTTTTCTTCACTCATGTGTCTCATATTTACAATTTCATAGATGGATGTTTTTCTAATATTTTTGACGGGAACAACATTACTCATATTTCATGCATAGAGTTTAATAATATCTATATAAATCTAGCATTAATTACATACTAACGCATATCTATATTTTCTTATTTTCATATTATTCTGCTGCAGTTAGTTATGCTTGTTTTCCCAAAATATTCGGAGAACAGAGAAACCTTATTTCATTTTGTACATAATTTATTCCAATTTATACATAACTTCCATAGAAACTAACACATATCTATATTTTCTTATTTTCACTAATATTCTAGTTGGTTTTTTTATATTAGGAGAACAAAACAAACCTTCCAATTGATACATAACTGCATAAATTAATTTTTCCGAGAAAATTATAGATTTCATGGAAAATTTTGTGAAGAACTACTAGTTGAGATTTGACCACAGTTAGTGTCAATTACTATTATAAACTATTTTTCTAAACTATAAAATATAGAAATTCATTCTTTCTAAACAATTTTAGTTCGTCTTGGATATTTGCTAAAGTTAGAAATTCAAAGTAATAAAAAGAACAGAAAGCTCACCATCAAGCTGATTGTGGGCATCATCATTTAGTACTCTATCCGGAGTGTTCCACTTATCTGAAAGTTGAGAGTAGACACATTTGATATTAAACAGTTATTATAAACTATCTTTCCAAACTGTAAAATATAGAAATTCATTCTTTCTAAACTATCCAAGTTTATCTAACTAATTCAATTAAATTAAGAATCAACCTTTTTAAAAATATATTTGTAATAAAAAATGGACGGGGAAGATAAAATTCAAGAAGAATCTACTGGGGTTGTCTTGAAATATAGGGCAAAATTGTTTTTTTTACCATTTAAGTTAACATTGCTTGGTTTCGTTATCAATAGGGGGTATCAATGTAACTTTCAAAGTTGAGGGGGCCTAAGTGGGATTAGACCACTCCTTAGAAGAGATCAAAGTAATTTACCCTATATTTGATTATTTTGATTAGAAATTTAAATAATAAAATAGAATAAAATTCTCACTATTGAGAAAGAGTAAAAAGAAATTAGATTATTCACAGGAGAAGTATAATATTATTGAATAAAATAGTAGGCTAAATTACTAATAGGACTCACCCTACTACATAAGAGCTCCCAAAAAACATAAAAGACTCAAATATCTTAAAACTTTGCATGCAAGACAAATAAAGTTATAATCTAAAATCAATAATAGTCAAATTTAAGATATTTTCTAATATAGCATAATAAATTCAAAATAATTTTTTAATATATTCTAACATTCACCATTTTTGAAAAATGTTGGGGTTGAGACCAATTGATTAGAGGTGTTTAATGGGACCAAGACTTGTGGGCTTAATGGACCAATACATTAGTTTTTTTGCAGGTTAGACTTATTAAAAATAGGCTTGCAAAAAATTAAGCTTAAACAAGTCAAGTTTGCATCAATCACGAGCTAGCCCGCAGGTTGATTGCCTTTTTAAGGCAAAATAGGCTAATTTGTGGGCTTATGATATAGACCAAACTAACCAAAATATGCTTGCTTAAAATGAGAGCGAGACTTATAAGAGCTTTGACTCGATCTGATTTGCAAAACGTATTTAACACCCCTACAATTGATGCCTCCACATTCATCTAACTATTGACATTCACAACTATTTTGAATATAAAATATTGTGAATTAAATACATATTTTTACACTAATTTTTTCTGGTATATTTAGAACTCTTTTTTAATTATTTTATACTAAATATTTTTTAATTAATTTTATTATGGTAAAGTGACCTTTAGCAAAGCTATAATCTAAAATCAATATAATTTATTTCCTAATATAACATAATTAATCCAAAATAATTTAATAATATATTTTATATAAAGCTCTTAAGAAACATAAAAGACTCAAATATCTTAAGATTTTGTGTGCAAGATAAGCAAGGTCATAATCTAAAATCAATAATAATCAATTTGAGATATTTTCTAATATATATAATCAATGCAAAATAATTTCCTATTTTATTTTAACATTCACTGTTTTGAAAACTGGTAAAGTTGAGACCATCTAATGCCTCCCCATCCCGTTCTTGCTATGATATATATACACATTTTTATACTAATTTTTTATAGTATATTTAAAATTTTATTTTTATTAGTTTACACTAAGAATTTTTTTAATTAGTTCTATTATGCTAAAGTCAATAACATTAATTTCCATGGCACCAAAAAATTTCATAGATTTTCACGGAAAAATTATGGGAACTACTCTACTAAAGAGAAGTATTTGCACAGTCTTGGATCTTTGCTAAATTTTGAAATTTAAAGTTATAAAAAGAACACAAAGCTAACCATCATTTAAACTATAGGCATCATCATCTTGCCCTTTAGTCGAAGAGTTCAACGCATCAGCAAGTTGACCAAATTTGGTATCAATCTTTCTAAACTCTCTCACGGTCATTAAGTTTAAGTAGGAAAAGTGAGAGGAATCAGTAAAGTGAAACAAGGATATTAACATATATTGAAAAAATTATCTTGGATTGATTATGTAATATTAAGAATTATTTTAGATTGATTATCATCAATACTAGATTCTAGATTAAGTTATGGACTTACTTATCTTGTATTTAAAATTAAGAGTATTTGAGTTTTTATATTTATTTGTAGTTTTATATAATTATAGTTAAATCTTATATAACAATTCATACCTTTATTCGACCAATAATATTTTAATCATCTTCCCTTAATTCAGTCAATAATACGTATGCATCAATCATGATAGCTAAGGGGGCGAAGCTTTATGAATCACGATATGTATAACTTTTAGTGCTTAAAAAGTAGATAATTTTACAGAAATAGATAATGCTACTTTTACTTGTTAAATATTACTCATGTTCTTTAAATAGACTTTTAATTGAACGAAACGGCATCCTTTAATAGTGGATAATCTAAAGTTATTCAGAAACAAGCCCATCATCTTCAATGGCATTTTTCAAGGTTTAAAACAAAATTTACTATGAATTTTGTTGGCATCATGAAACTATACTATGAATTCTTTTTTTTTTTTGAAATTCTGAGGTTGAATCATAGAAGTAGTAGTCATGGCTTAAGTTACTTAAGCAATAAATGTACATTAATTGTTTGATGAATTGATTGTATGGAATTAGAATTTCCATATCCATTAATAGTCTTGAAAAAAGTTATGATACTCAAATATATACAAAACAATATATTCTTCTATTTCACATTCAAACTAACACAACCATAAAATGAGATATATAATAATTTCTTAAGTAACAAGCCATATATTCCTTTGTCTTTAGGTTCTTCTACCTTAGACTTTGATTATGACTCTACCTTATACTTAATAACCTTATCTTTTTTCTTCTCAATCTTTTTCTCCTAAGGTTTCTATGAAGCATTAAAACTATGGCTATTTTAAGTTACCTTTACACCTTCATAACCATGTGTACCATCTTTTCCAACTTGACACAATGTTAAAGCTCTACCACATTAGCTATCTTTATTCAATTCATGAAGAAATCTAGCCATAATAGCCTCTTAATCTTGCTCCACATTAGCTTTAGTCATGGCAATTTCCATCTCCTTATGGTAAATTTCAATACTCTTGGACTCTTATGTATAGCTTTGTAACCTTTGGTACATTTCTCTGCAATGATAGCTAGGAATAAATCTCTTCTTCATGACTAACTTCTAATAAGCTTTTTACAATTTCTTTGAACATTTGTCATAAGCTAATCCTACCAAATGATGGCATATTCAATGAACTCAATAACAACAAACTTTACTTTCTTTTCTTTGGAATAATTGTGGCAATTGAAAATTAATTTCATGTTCTCTTCCCACTCCAAGTAAGATTTTGGATCATTTTTACCTTGGAAGGAATGAATCTTTAATCTAGATATTATTAACTTTAGAATCAACTTAATCTTTTCTTAATTTATTACTTCCTCTTCTTCTTTCATTTTTTTAGGACTTATTGGACTTTTCACTCCTTCCATCATTACTATTAACTTCTTTTACCTTAAAATTCCTTTCATTTTGTATTCTTTCTTTCATTTCCTTTCTTTCTTTTTCACCATGTTTGTTTCTTTATGAATGTTCACCTCTTACTCTTCCTTGTCAATCTTTTATAGTACCAAGTATCAAAGTGATTCCTTCAAGTTGTTATTGTCAGTCATTAATGTCAACCTAAGATCATTACTCACACTATCTCCAAATATCTTAAAGAATACCTATAAGAAATGGTTAGATAAAAAATAAAACTCCACTATAGCATACTTCTCACTTGATTTTAGAAGCACTCATTCTTGTGTTTCTCATGTTTGCACTTTAATTTAAAGTTTTTACACTCAACTAAACTCACACACTCTTGCATTTTTCCACTCTTATCGTTTCCCTCTTAAGGTTCTTTGGAAATCAAGAAGACATAACTAATAAAATTCAGCAATTATAGCAATCAATTTCACTAACCAAACCCAATGATTTAACAAAGGAATTCAAAGAAATAAGAATAAATTTATAAAGAAGGAAACAAATACAAAACTTAATAAGAATAAAAGCAACAAGACTAGACATTAAAAACTAAGAATGGAAGTTTAAAAATGAATGAAAGAAGGAATAAAAAGTTTGATTCAAAATGTGAAGTTCAAGAATGATGCAAAGCAATCAATGGATAATCCACTTCTCATGAAACAACTTCTTCTTTTTGTATTTTTTTTTCACTTTTGATTTTATTTTTCTTTTTTTAGTTCACTTTTGATTTCTTCTTCTGATCTTTTTTTTGTCTTTCTTTTTTTGCTTTTGATTCACTTAATTTTTTTTCTATTTTTCCTTGAATTAAACCCCAAATTGAATGTATAACCATTTTGTGTTGATAAAATAAGGGGTATCAGGGTACTATATTTGAATACCTCAAATAGGAAGAAGGGTAATCAAATAAAATAGTTGACTATCAATGATTAAGGTAGCCTCTACCTTCAAATAATCAACTATAATAGTTAAATACTAGCTAACTTGCAAAAAGGTAATCGAATACAACATTTGAATACCACCAAAATTAGTGCTTTCTACTAATGAATACTTAATTATAGTAGTCAAATATTATGCTATTTTTGTGCAATATTTGATTATAATATTCAAATACTATAAGTTGAACTTCACTCAATTTTGAACTTTAATCAAACGCTTTCAAAGAAACTTTCAAGATTAAAAAGGAACATGAAATTTACTTAAGCTTAGACATAAAAATTTGCAAGAAATAAAGCATAAATTTAAGGATAACAAAAGTAATAACAATTAGATATGAATAAGACACAAATTTAGAATCAACAACAAAGTAATTTAAATCAATCTTGAAGAATAAGACAAGAACAAAAAAATAGCAATAAAATTATGCCAAAAAAATAGCAACAACAAGCACAATTGACACAAAACAAGACACAAAAACTCAAAATTAGACAATAGAAATAAGATCAAATGAGATAGAATAGCAAAATGCAAAATTAACACAAGAACATAACAAAAATAGCAATGAAATTGCAAAAACAAAATTATAACAAAATAAACCTGAAGATTGTGAAGCTAGCTATGATAACCAAATGATGCGAATCTAACGAGCTAGAATACCAAATGATGCGAACCTAATATGAACTCATCATAGAAAACCTACAAACAATCTAGAAATATCAAGGTTCATCCTAAAAATTAGAAAAAATTTGAAAATAAAAGGATATTTAAATCACACTCTAGAATAGGAAAAAAAAGGAGAGTGATAAGATGCTACAAAGGATAAATCTATTAATAAATTTTGAAGTTCTTGCAAGAACCAAAGAGAGAAAACTCATCTTAAATCTAATTTTTGAATTAATTATCTTCACTAAAGATAACTTTGACTAATTTAGCCTTAAAAGAACTTAATTAAGCCTAATATTAGTACCTAATGGAACCACTAATATGTCCAAAACTAAGTGATAAAATAATAAGCTAAATAAAACTAATAAATAAAAGCCAAAATGTCTTAAAACATAAAAAAGCACTAAACTAAGCCTAAGATGGCCAAAATAGACACATTTTGCTCAAAAGGTATTCGAATATCCTATTCAAGTAATGTCCAAGAAGTGAAATAGTATTCGTATACTATATTCAATTACTAGTAGGCAAAGATAAGCTCTAAATGCAATAATCAAATATGGTAATTGATTATTGGTCTCTTTTGGCCAAAATACACATTAACCACTTGGAAAATCCTTACAAGCCTTCTTTTTTATGCTTCCAAGCCTCTTGAATGAACCCTTGAAAGACCTCTTTGATCTTATTAGCTCTATTCCTAGTGATTGAGCTTTCTAGTATGTGTAGATGCTCTTCCTTGCTCCTTGAGATCACATCACCTATCAAAAGGCTTGCCTCTCTTCTAGTATCTCAAGTTTCATATATTTAGGATTCAAGGATCACACATTGTGATATATTATATATCAAAGGAGAGATAAGTCCTTTGATAAGATTCATAGCATCTCTAAATATACTTCTTGAAATAAAAGACAAGCTATCTTTGAATCAAAACTAAACTTTAAAATTAGATAATGATAGCTAAAATATCGTAAAGATATCTCAAATGGAGAGTGGAATGAAATTTATGAGCAATATAAGATAGTATACATCCTTTATTAACATAAAAGTGATGTCTTGAAAATGAATTTTTTTTTCAAGTTAAGTCCATTGTTATACCTCTTAAACTGAATATTTGAAAAATTGACATTGTAAGTTTTCAAAGTCTCCTATAAACTTGTGTATGCCATAGTGTTTTTTAAATGAGTTTTACAATTTTCAATAGTATCATAAATATAAATATCAATTAGTTGCAAATAACCTTTTAATGTCAATTTTCACTTAAAATCAATGACTAAAATACAAATATTCTTTATAGTTTCTAACTACATTATAAATGTAAACATAATTGACGATTTGTATGTACAAATAATATCTAAAATACAGATATTCTTTTCAATTTCCAATAATATCATAAATACAAATATTAATTAGCTATAGATATTTAAAACTAACATTTAAAATGTAAATTTTTTTTACAAAATTAAAAAAATTTTGGCTTTTGATTTTCCTTTAGACATCAATTTCATAGACAATCAATGTCTAATATTATGAACATAAACTCTGTGCCATCATGTTTGCTATTCCTTTATGTGATAAGTAGATAAGGACAGACATAGTAAAGTAAAGTTAGGTCTATCCTTGATGTCCACATTGGGTTTTTTTAAAATATCAATGTGGTTTTCCTTATACACACACACACACACACCTTTTATGCTATAAATATAATTTTGCAAAATGAACTCCCTAAAACTTTGAATAATTTTATATAATGATATCATTCTACGATAAAGATTAAAAATGGCAACAAGAAAAAATCAAACATATTTGAAAATAAAGATTAGATAAAAACTTCAATTACAATAGATCATTATAAAAAAATTACAAATGAAAATACTAAATACCTTTATAGTTATATGTATTCCATAAAATATCTTACACAAAAGCTACACTTTTACCGCATAATGACTATTTATCTAAATTTAAACCCTAAAATAGATCTTTGTTGCAAATTTTCATCTACTAAAGAAAGATTATCAATAGTAAAAAATTCTTTGAATTTGTGGCAACATTTCATCCAAGATTGTAATATCTCATGCTATTTGAAAATAGAAGATGTTAAAATTTTGGATGGGATGCTTCCACAAAAGTCAAAGCATTTCTAAAGAATGATTAAGTTGTAATCAAATTTAGCATATACATAAAAAAAAGTGCAAGTGAAATTTATAAGCACAAAAGAGTAACAATAAATGTCAGTTACTAATAAAAACCTAATGTCCTATGTATCACACTTTTCAAAGTAAGGGACAATTCATATAATTTTAGACATCAAGTAAATCTAAACTGACACATTAATTATAAATAGTAACTAATATCTTAAGTTTTCATGGATCAACTCTTAATCTTCTAAAAGAGGCTTTATAATTTTGGCTTTTCATTGGAACCAACAAGATAAGTTACACTTATTTCAAGAATACCAATACACCAGCATAAATATCAGCTTTATCTTAAACTTGCATAGATATGTCATCATTAAAAGTTAATTCTATAGTAGTGGTTAAATCTATTTGTTTTACTACTCCAATTGCATTAATTGCTTAAAACTTGTTTATTTAGATTGCTATCCTCCATACATTCATATGAAGATTAATATCCACTACTTTTTTGTTGGACAAAATTACCATTTAAATGGTATAGGTACTTGTTCTTTAAATTTTGAACATAATAAATCACCAAATTTGTTCTTTTAGGATGAGTTAATGAATTATGTTGCCTTATATAGTTCATTAGGAGGGAAGGAAAGAGTGTGTGCTTGCATACATAAGTGAGTAAGTGATTAAGAAAGATAAAATTTTCTCTGCATTAGAAAAAAATAAAATTTTGTGCACCACTATTAAACATCTTAGGGGCTTAAAAACTAGAAAGGTGAAGCATGTATTAACTTTCATATTTTGCTACAAAGTCCTCCTCTTTTTTATAAAAACATCACGAACTGCAATAGGTTAAGATATGCAAAGATCAACTTTACATTGTTTTGTTTCTATAACTTTCGTCTTTTTCCTCTCATTTTTGCCCTATCCCATTTATAAGATAATTTAGTGCTCAATTTCCATGATTCATTAGACATAGGTTTAAAAAATAGGAAATTGAAATAAAAATTTTAATTTTACACATAATCAATTAGCATAATACCATAATTTAAAATCATATATAATTTATTCAACTGATCTCAAACTAGAATCATAATAATAATTCAAATTAATGATCAATAACATACCATTCTTTTTCACTTTTGATTTTTAACCAATTAAAATTGCTAGGGTAAGTAAACTAAAAGCATTTTAATAATTATAAAATGGTGTAATGTTCAAGTAAACAATATACTAGCCAACCTAAATTGATAATGATGATGCAAGGTTAATGAGATTTAATACAAAAATTTTACACAATTTGCAAACATAAATGGTATGCAAGGATTGCATATAAGAGAGGTAATTCTAAAAGAACATCTATGTTATCATTGGGTTGAGCTCTCTCTAAGGATGGGAGTCCAACAAAAAGTCCTTTGGAAAGTCTAGCATCCTACTTTGCTACAAGAAGGGCATGAAAAATAGAATCTTCTTGTTTAATTACTCAATTGGCATAACCAATGTTACTGCAAAGGATGAAAAACTAGTAAAATGTTAGAAAGGGAGCACAAAGTGCACTTAGTCTTTTATGTGATCTCTTTTATGTTTGAGGAGAAAAAGAAATGTTTCCCCTATTTCTGTTCTCATATTTATAAGCCATGGGCCTAAAATTAAACTCTCCACATCATCACATTCCATGTTGCCTGAGTGGATAGTCATAAGATGCTCGTAGGCAGTTATTACCAAGTCATGATCACAAAGAGGCCTAGAAAATAAAGCTAACATGTAACCATTTTGTCAAACTTTATTCTCCATATTTTAGCTCAGCCTTGGTCAAATTTCTCCATGATTAATTCCCTAATTATGTCAAAAAAGAGAAAATGGACAACCTCTACAAGCTTTAACTTTTCCTTTTCTTAGTTGAGAAAGCTTCATCTAAATTATCAAGATTTTGTGAAAAAATTCTAAGGATAACACTTTCATCATCTTTACATGGGATTAGACTTTCGAACAAGAAGCATTCTAAAGAGTAAGGTATCACATTCTATCCTAAATAAGAAAATCAAGAAAGTAAATAATTATAAATTTAAAAATTATCTATAATTCATCATTATTTTTTAAATTCAAAACTTTTGATTTTTCTCATTAAAGATTGAGGTGAGACATTTTATTATCTACAATGTATTTTTACATTTTAGAGAAGTTAAATATCTTCAAATAATGCATTTCATATTTTCTAATAAAGGATCCAATAATAATATGTTCATATATATATTAATCTAATGGTTAAAAAATGCAATTTTAATAGTTTAGAGTACTAGAAGATAAGATAATATAATATAATATTTTCCTATCTCTGTAATTTGTTGTAGTTTATAAGTTTACCTTTCATGCCCTGTAAGATAAATATCCACCCCTATTATCATGGATTAAGAACTTAATAGTCCGGACATGTGGTGCTTAAACCTTTATCAGTTGAGAAATAAGCTAACCTACTAGTTAATACACCACCCAAGCTTAGAATTAACAAACCAAACACACAAGTATAACACAATTAGGGTAATCAAAAGCATATAAGCATCATATATTGGCAACCAACAAATAAAGAAAGATAACAATGGTGTATAATATACAATGCTAACACATGCAAGTAAATGCGGCTAAAAGTGGCTAAAATTCAGGACATGCATTTTAGAAGAAGGGCTATTTCTATTATTAATATAAAGACTCATTATAGTGTTCAAAGTGTCCAAAGGAGGCACCAAGTTACACACTCCGACTCTGACCAATATCCCCCGAGCACTTCCCCCTGAAAAGCATTATAAATAGAACCTGATTCAATAAGAGTATACATATTTTTTCTGAGCTTCATAAAAACTTTTCTTAAAGCTTTAGGTGGAATTTTCCTACCAAAATATACCAATTAAAAGATAAACATCCAAGGATCACAGTGTTAGTTTTCGGATCATCTCTATGTAGCAAAATTCAAAATTTTAATCTGAATTCTACTTAGGATCCATGTAAAAGGGCATAAATCAATTTTTAAGATTTTACCTTTTTGTATGCTCATGTTCTTTCTGAATAAATCCTTGTAAGAGCAGGATGAATCACGAATAAAACGTCGGCTAAAGGTACAACGTCTCTACAGTATCCATAAGGAGTGAATGAAGACCTCTTACCCTTCACGAATCTACTAGAATACGTCTCTCTCTCCTACTAAGATTAGGATTTGTGCATTTTTGGAGTGAATTTAGGGTTTAATGGTAGCTAATAATGTCATACAATGTGCTGCCTTTAAGTTCCTTTATATAGAACTAAGGCAAAGCACATTCCTAGTCCTACTAGGACCGTCTCTACAGTATCCATAAGGAGTGAATGAAGACCTCTTACCCTCCACGAATCTACTAGAATACATCTCTCTCTCCCACTAAGATTAGGATTTGTGCATTTTTGGAGTGAATTTAAGGTTTAATGGTAGCTAATAATGTCATACAATGCACTGCCTTTAAGTTCCTTTATATAGAACTAAGGCAAAGCACATTCCTAGTCCTACTAGGATAATGCTTCCAAAATTCTAATCATACTTGAAAACTATCACATTATCCTTATCATGGAGAAAGTGAGGAGAGATAGAACTTATCCATTAATTATCTAATATTAGATAATAATATTATTTCATAATATAAATATCCAATATTAAAATGCATATAGTTATTAAATATCAGAAATAATATTATCTCATAATATAATTATCTAATATTTAATAACATAATTATCTAATATTCTTTAATATCACATAATAACCATATTTATTACATAAAAAATATATCATTATTTTAATAATATATATATGCATGAAAATAAGCCCAATTAATTAGATTTTAGTCTAACTAAAGCTTAATTAATTATTGTCTTATTCTTACTTCTTTTATGCAACCCTATAGGTTCTTACTACATTGGTAATGACCCACTTGTGGACCATAGATAATGAACGGTATTTAACAATACATCATTGCCACCTAAGTAGTAAAAATATCTACGACTCAATATTCAATTAATGTGTGAACAACACTTTACAATATAATCCCTTTTATAATGATATCTAAATCAAACTAAAGGCATGGAATACATCATCCTCATTGATGTTCAATTTATGTTTCTTGATACTAAGCAAATTAATTTAAACAAATGATTAATATCTCATATTGATCCATTTGAGCATGGCCATGCATTTCTTAATCTCACTCAATCAATGAGCCTAAGGATATCACTCCTATTATGTAATAGGAACAAAATTCTCATCTACATCACTCACATTCCTCTGCATGATTCATAATACACCCAATCAACGTCTTACAACACATCCCAGTTAAAGATGATATAGGACGACATTAAAGTGTGTGACTCCTCATGTAGAAAATTGTAGTGACTTTAGGTCAAAAGACTACGTGCATTGTAGTCACATGAGAATAACTAATAACACATGATAATCCATGTAGTTTTTTCATTGCGGGCCAGTCCAGTACATTTGTTCACTAACAATGTACTCATGTATTAACTTGATATCTCATATCCATGATTCACAATCATCAATCACTATACATACTAGTCTCGATGGATTATTACTATCCATTTCATAATAATACTTAACTAGGGGCATTTTAGGAATAGCAAAACTATTCCAAGGATAATTATTATATTAAGTTATAAATTATGTAAAGTAATAAAAATATGAAAAAAATATAATAATTTGAATTGCCTAAAATAAAACATAATATATTGTGCATTTATTACTATCATCTATATGATTGACTCCTAGGACACACACCAACAAATAGTTATGTTCTTTCCTACTCACATTGGATAAGTTACCTTGGTCAAAAATACAATGAAAGCCTTCAAGACAAGGAAAATTTGGAAAATTAGTATACAAGTTAGATTGGTCCCAAATTTAGGTTTCAAGACCTTCATCATATACTTGATTTATTTTCCAAATTTCATTCCAATCAGAGCTTATTTGCCTCATTATTTGGTTCACAAGGCTGACTTGTGACATTCTCTTTAACTTGAATAATGTCAATGTACTCATTGACGACTCAATCTAACACAGCCTCCATGAGCATCTTTAGTCTACCTCATTTGACCTCCTCCCTTGATCTCCCTGCTTGTCTACATCAGCTTTTCCAATAAGCAATTTGTCTCTAACACCTTGACCTGACTAAGATTCTTGGAAAGTCTTTAGTCTGCTCCACTTTAACTCCTCCCTTAACTTCCTTTTGGCTTGTCTCTTGAAAGTTGTTATTGATGAAGAAATCTTTTACCTCTATAATATCTTAGACTCTCAAATATGTTTGAACTAAACTTTAACTGATAGGGTTGAACAAAAAGTCATCCCTCCTATTCTACTAACACATGCCAAGCATTCTAACTTCATCATCATAAACTATTCTTATGATAAAATAACGGCATTCTCCAAGTAGTGTGAGCTTCGATAATCATTACCACAAGTTACTCCTTGCAATTAGATGGGTTAGTATGCACGATCTTAAAATACTTGTTAGCAACTTCCACTTCAATGTTATCAGGGCCCGTTAGCATTGTCATAAGCTTTTCCCAAAAGATCTACCTTACTCAAAATATCCCACTAAATGTGGTACCCCACAAGGTAAAGGACTATCCTTTCAATCATGATCACATGAAAGAAATGCTAGCTGGTACTCCGCTAACCTGCCAAGCTTATTATGGAAAACCCTTATTAGGACCTACCGTTTTGTGTTATTAGTGATATCACTCCTAAGGGTTTAGGACACACATTGCCCTAATCTTAACGTAAGACTCATCTTCATTGTTAGAATCTTCAATATCACCCTTATCACTCATTTGCCCGTTCTCTTGTGATTTGACTTATAGAACACTTAGGGCATACTTTTATGGGCAATCTACCACTTTATGTGGCCTATGACATAAGAAACATGACAAGGTCTTTAACTTCTTATTATTGTTAAGAGTCCAAGATGTTACTAATCTCTAAGAGCTAGAAGATGATCTATTATTCTTTCCCTAACTCTTAGACTTGCCCCTTTTGTTAAACTGATTGCCATTTCTACTAAAAGAATTCAAAGAACCATTTTGCAAGTTCTTGCTAAAAAGGAAACTCATTTCATAGTCACAAAGGTGCTCTATCACAATCATCACTTTAGTAAGGCTTTGGACCCTTTTCCTCTAGAGTTTCATAGCAGTTTCACGTGAAAAACTATCAAGTAGAAAAGCTTATCCTTTTTAGTCATATCTTAGATGTCCAACATGATGGTTATGAACTTCTTCATATAATCTTAAACTAACCTAATTCACCACAACTCTTGTAACTTGCATCTTACCAAGTAGTTAACATTTTGAGGGTAAAAGTGCACCTTTAGTTCTTGTTTTAACTCCTCCCAAGTACAAATATGGCACTTACCCATTTGAATATCTTGATATTTTGTCCTCTACTAGACCTTGGCACAATTTACGAGGAATATAGTGACCCAATTGAGCTTAGACTCCTCTAAATCTATTCCTACAATTTAAAAGTATTGATCTATATCAAATAAAAAATTCTCAAGCTTTTGGGCATCCCTCTCTCCTGTATATAACCTAGGTTCAAGGACCTTCACTTTTTCCCTACGCTTTAAGGCACTACCTTTTGGAAAATTATTACCTAGAGCCATCATCATAACCTTTACATTGGTATCAAGGTTGCCCATTTCCATTTGAAAAGCTATTATAATATCCTTTACCTCATTAGAAAGGTCTTTGAAAATGTCCCTTAGCTCTTATTAGGTATTCTCAATTGCAACAAACCGCTTTTCAACTTATGGAGCATTACCACTCCCCAAACCATTAACCCTCTTATTCACTTCGAGAGTCTTAACTTACCATTAAAGAGTTTCCCAATTTTAGGCCCTCTGAAAGAGTTTAGGAATCTTCTCGATTTGTGTACTCCTTATAGCTTTTGTAACTCCTTCAAGATTCTCGAATGCATTCTTGGTAGCTTCGAAGGGTTCGGCATTCATCATCTTCTTTCATTTGGTGGGTGTATTTACAAGAACAATGAAATTTATAGGAGTGGTTCAAACCACACTTTAATACCAATTGTCATAGATTAACAACTCAATAATTAGGACATGCGACACCTAAACCTTCACCACTTGAAGAATAAACTAACTTACCAATTAATATACCACCCGAGCTTAAAATAACAAACCAAACACACAAGCATAGTACAATCAAGCAACCATAAGCATATAAGCATCATATATTGGCAACCAACACATAAAGAAAGGCAATAATGGTGTATAATACATAATGCATATGAGGACAAATATGGCCAAAAATGATTAAAATTTAGGACATGCATTTTAAAGGTAAGGCTACTTCATTATTAATATAAAGTCTAGTTATAGTGTTGGAAGTGTGCAACGGAGGCACTGAGTTATACACTTTAACCCTTAGACTAGTGCTAAGCAACTACCAAGGTCACCTGAGCACTCCTCTCCCCCCCTACCCAGCGGAAATAGACATATTTTTTCCAAGGTATTAGAAAAGCTTTTCTCAAAGCTCTAGGTGGAATTTTCCTACCAAAATATACTAATTAAAGGATAAAAATTCAAGGATCACAACCATGTGCTTTCCTACTCACATTAGATAAGTTATCTTGGTCAAAAATATAAAGAAAGCCCCCAAAATGGAGAAAATTTGGAAAAATAGTATACAAGTTGGCTTGGTTTCAAATTTATGTTTCAAGACTTCTATCATATACTTCATTTATCTATCAATTTTTGTCACAATTGAAGCTCGTTAGCCTGATCATTTGGTTCACAAGGCCGACTTGTGACATCATGAAGGAAGGAAGCCTCACATCCAAATTTTTGCTGACCCCAACAACAAAAGCCTTATCAATTACTTGTTTTTTAATCTTCCCCAAAATGTAAGTTTTAGATCAGTATGTGCACATTTTAATTATTCAACTTTTTCAAACGAATTTTTCAAGGGGAAAAAATGTTGTTTGAGACTAGTTAAAATCAACTATTCATATTAATTTGGCCTGGCTAGACATAACTTTTTCTTTCAATTCTTGATTTTTTTTTGGTTGAAATGTGTGAAACTCAAACTTTAATATGGATATGAACATTAAGGCTGATTCATTCAACCACTACAAGTCCTTGGAGTTGTCAACTATATGCGCAATAAACTATACAAAGATGAGAAAGAAGAGCTCCAAACTCGAATTACCTTTCCTCACAAAATAAATATCATTATTAAGGTTTATTGGTGATTAACTACTTGAAAATGGAAAAGTGATTAAATTTTTTCTTCTAAAATATTCAATCAAGCCAATATATATCAATTTTAATGCAAACAATTTCCCATGGAGAACATAATTTACAAAATTTATTAGAGAAGAAAATAAATTTGGAGTACAATGAAAAATCTAAAATTTCTTACTTTCTTACTTTTATGCACTATTTGTGAGGACATAATTTTTGTGGAACCCACATTTTTTATTGCAATTTTATTAATATTTAAATTTTTTTCATATCAAATAATAATAATGATGATGATAAAATAATTTTTACCACTTTTTTTTGTCATCTTCTTTCCACTTTTTTCATTGGAACTAAACAAAGGGGTACGTAGTTTCTTAAAGATGCAACAACGATTTAAATTCTTAATGACTCCCAAAAGTCTTGCAAATTGTGATGAATAGAGATTAAACTTCATCCTTAAATTTTCGTGGGGAGTTGCTGGAAAGCCACAGCTCCTAATTTCAAACACAATTCTATGGTCAACCAAAAGTTTTGTCAACAAAACCTTAATAATCTAATACTCCCTCCATTTTTCGAATGTCATTTAAAAAAAACTATTTCTATTTATTTATCATTTTATAAAAGTTAAAAATATATTTATTATATTTTTTAAATATTACTTTTATGATCTAAATAAATATTCAATAATTTTATTTATTAATTAACTTTTAGTAAATAATATATTAATAAATTATAACACATTTTTTTAAAAAAATTAAGATTATTTATATCTTCGTTAATCCTTATGTAGTAATCTTAAATGACACCTAAAAAGAAATTGAGGAAATATATATCAAAATTTGTATTCATGGTCAAAGCTTAAAATATAATTAATCATTATATAGTTTTCTAAAAGGGTTATGTGTGATGATTACGACTCAATTCTCTCATTTTTTATATAAAAATAGGGTTATCATTTCGTATTATATATAGTCGCTTATCACCTTTCTTTTTTTAAAGAGGTCAAAAACAACGAAGGCCTATTGAGGTTGATGTCAAAATGCCCTATGTATGATCATTTGACGGCAAACTTATGGAAGCTTCTTTGAAATTGACCCCTGGGACTTAACAAGATTAATTTTCAGTTGCCACGCACGGTAGCTTTGACCATTAAGCTATACCACATTTATAAAACATCCTAGCTCATAACGTAAGACATGATGCCTTCGGATGGGGGAAAAAGCACGTTGAAAATTATTGCTTTCATATGGTCAAATTATAAATATAACGGAAGAAGAAAATTCATTCGGATAATGATCTGACTTGTTGGGAAAAATATATATAAAAAAAACTGGTTTTGGCTTCTTACATCAGAAGGAGTTTCGTGCAGGAATTGACATTTGATTTTTTTAAAAAAAAATTGATTATTTATGAATTACACTATCTATTATTTTTATAGTCTTGATTAAAAAAACTAAGGAGAGTTTTGAATTTGTGTATGGTGTACTAGGCATATTTGGATATATTTTTATTTTTGTAACTTTAGAAATTATTTTTAAAAAATATTTTTCTTTTAAAAATTATTTTTATATTGGAAAAAATAAAAAATAGAAGGTAATCAATGTTATAAATAAAGAAATATTTTATTTCATTTCAGAACTGATATAAAAAAATAAGAGAATAATTTTTAAAAACATTTCAAAGTTATTTCTATTTTTCCATTTTTAAGTTGCACATTTGGAGTTATAGTTTTTAAAAATAGATTAGGTTACTAAATAAGTTATTTTGTTTTTAAAAATAAAAAAATTATTTTAAAAATAGTAAGCAAACAAACCCTTAGATTTTTAAAAAATAAAGACATTATCGATAATTGAATTTTAGTATGTTATAATTGGTTGGCTCAATAGAAATAAAATGAGTCTTAAAGTATTTCAAATTAAGCAAAAGATCATAAATTTAATTTTTAAAAGTATATTTATTGAGAGTCTCATACCTTAGTATAAATAAAAAAAATGGTGATAATAACATTCCAATGAAATTCTCCATACCTAATCGGCCACGGGCACCAACTATATTTGAGATCCTCACCTCTTGCCCATAGAGGCTAGGTGACCAGTCAAATATTGCTTCATGAAGACTCACCTTGCAAGCTTAAGTATTTGATTGGCACTTCTCCATGTCATACAAACATTAAAGCTTAATATCTAATCGGCCTTTCTTCAAGTCATACAAACATTCGAATACTATGCAAACCTATACTATTGGCATGGACTAAATACACTTTTTGTGAGGTCATAACTTCCAAAAATATGTGTTACATCTCTATTAAGTGGATCTATGTTGACTAATCTAAAATATTTCTTATAAGATTTACTCTCACATTTTTCATCTATTAACCTTAGACTATAAATAGTAATGAGAATCCCTATTGTAAGGGAGGACAATTCTAAATGTAACATATTGGACCCTCGTTAGGGTCTAGATTCATTGTAAATTTATCAAAAGGAATGTTATAATTTTCATTTTATTTGTAACTAAACCAGATTTACTTTATCAAGAGCTTCTTATATATTTGTCCTTCTTTATTTAATTTACTATATATTTTAAAAAAAAAATTAGAACAATCTTCAATGCATGTCTCAGCCTCTAGGGAAAAAAAAAATTATAGTAGTAGCGTGGCAGTTCAAACTCATAACAAATTTCTTACAGTTCAATAGTTTCAAATTTTAGAAGAGAAATTGCATATAACTTTCTCTGACACTTAAAATTTTTAATATCAAATATATATATTTCGATAAAATTAAGATTATTTGCTCTATATTAATAACAAGCAATCGGGGCACCTTCTCCATTATTATTATTATTATTATTATTATTATTATTATTATTATTATTATTATTATTATTATTATTATTAAAAGTGGTAATTTACACACAAGGTCATGTGTTGGCTCCCTCTTTATTATTTTTTGAGTTACATAATACGACAAAATGAGATTTTTTTTAGTTTTTGCTGTTTTCACACCCGTTCAGTTTTAACGAAGTTTGAAACACTTTATAATGTTTTTTTAATAATTGCGCATAATTATCAAATGCGGTCCTACTCCTACATAACAAGAATGCTATATACACAGAATATTATATTTAAAGCTAAATTTTGAATGACAATTAAAAGTTATCAATAAATATTGAATGATTAGGCAAATTTATAAAATTTAATTTAATGAATATAAAAAATTTGAAATTTAATTTCAAATTCTATTTTTTAGTATTTATAATATTTTCTTGTAAACAAAAGGCCAAAAAGAATGCCATTTGGTTCACATTAAAAGGCATGTTATAGTGTACATCATACAAGATTAAAATAATAATAATAATAATTTAAAAACTGATTTATTTGTTGATATTTCCAGCAGTGTGCGATGACACTCAATGGTGCCTGCCTGGATTCTTAACTTAATATTTTACATATGTTATATAAAAAAAATTACTGAAGTTAACAGAATGTAATTATTTTGGAAATAATTAAGATACACTAATGAGCTTAAACTATTAAATTTCATTCAATCCTTATAATACTGTACAAATTAATAAATTTAAATCATCGATCCGATTTAGTGGTGCATGGCATCAGTGAGATCTCTTAGACGTTCCCTTTAATTTTCTACGAAACCGTAAGATGTATTCAGTGGGCCAAAGAAATTGCTGATGATGTGCCCTTTTCCAAAACGTAAACGGTTAGATTTGGTGGATGAAGTTTTCATATGATCTCAGCTTTGCGTAACCCAAAATGATATTAGACCCTTTCATGTCTCACGATGACAAAGCTGACTATCCTTTTGAAGATCCCGTAGCCATTCAGTTGTTTTAAAATACAATTTGTCAATTTATATAACGTGCATTCACATTATATACATTACATAATGATTTACCGGACATGTGCTTCATATTTTTTTCTTATTACATATATTAAAATTATAATCACATTAACAATAGATAAATTACTGTCATATTTTCCATTTTTCTTTTACTATCGCATACCATAAAAAAACATTGGATCATAAAAAAATTTCAACGTGCAACAATGGGACTCATGGAAGCTTCGCCGCCGCCGCAGACGGCTGATCAAAGCTGTCCAACCACTTTCCTTCCTCTACCAATCATTCAACGAGAACCCCTCCTTCTTTTTCTTCTCAGACAAAAAACAAGATAACTAGAAAGTCAAACATTGTTTCCTCTTTTTCTTTTTTTTTCTAAATCAATTATTTTATACATGTCTTGCAATGTATGTATAAATCCGCAGCATTGACTTCCCATACGTCGACGTTCCAACTGGCCCCGTCCGCCGGTACTTGTTGCAGAATCAGAATCATTCGAATAAACAAAGAACTTTTCAACCAAATATTGTTCTTAGAGGAAGAATTCAAAGCTCAAATCTAATGCAGCCAGCAGCCAGCCTTTTCTCTCTCTTTCTTATATACTCTCCATATTCTATACATTCTGGATTCCATTCATTTTCTTTCCAACCAAACACAATCTTTGCCGGGAATATGAGCCTCCACTTCTTTTTAGCAACTGTTCTTTTTCTTTCACTCTCTTGTACTCCTATTTCAGCTCGCTTTTTCCCAAACGTGTCCTCAATCCCTTCATGGATGAACAAAACCGCTCCTCAGGGCGCCTGGGAAGCGTTCAATAACTTCACCGGCTGCCGCCCAGGCCAGAAGTACGATGGCTTGTCGAAGCTGAAGAAGTATTTCAACAACTTCGGTTACATCCCAAACTCGCCGACGAATTTCACCGACGATTTCGACAACGTTCTCGAATCCGCCATTAAAACTTACCAAAAGAACTTCAATCTAAACGTCACCGGCCAGCTTGACGAAAAGACCACGCAGCAGATAGTTAGTCCACGGTGCGGCATAGCCGACATCATCAACGGCACGTCGACGATGAACTCCGGGAAGGTCAACGCGACGTCGTCCAGAAACAGCACGCTATTCCACACAGTATCTCACTACACGTACTTTTCTGGGACCCCGCGGTGGCCGGAGGGAACACAAGAACTGACCTATGCGTTCGATCCAGATAACAACTTATCAGAAACGGAAAAGAGCGTGTTCGCAACGGCGTTTAGCCGGTGGTCAGAGGTGACGACGTTGAGTTTTCGGGAGGCAACGTCTTATGACTCTGCGGATATTACGATCGGGTTCTACTCCGGGGACCATGGCGATGGAGAGCCATTCGACGGAGTTTTGGGGACATTGGCCCATGCGTTTTCGCCGACGAACGGAAGGTTCCACTTGGACGAGGCCGAGAGTTGGGTGGTGTCCGGTGACGTCACGCAGTCGTCGCTGAGTACGGCTGTGGACTTGGAATCGGTGGCGGTGCATGAGATCGGACACGTACTGGGGTTGGGGCATTCGTCGGTGAAGGAAGCAATCATGTATCCGACCCTATCAACGAGAACAAGGAAGGTGGAGCTGACGGACGATGATGTTACCGGCATTCAGCAACTATATGGTTCGAATCCAAACTATAATGGAACCTCTGCGTTGCAGTCTGGGCAGAGCGATAGTAGTGATGCTGCAAGACTTGGTGTTGTGGGATCCAGATGGGGCCTGGTCACATTTTTTATCATTGGATTGGGATGTTTTGTTTTGTAGGAATTTAGGTTATTCTTTTGTGGATGGTTCTGGTTCTGATATCTGTTATTGGCTTGCTTGCACATACAGAGCTTTGCATCTCATTGATTATACTGTTGTAGCTTGATCATCACAGTTCTGTACTTTGTATAATTGGAATTCAACATTCATGATTGATATATATTAAGGATTTCTTCTATATTTATTTGGAAGAGTGGCAATTTTTTCCCCTCAAAAGTTCAAAACTTTTCTGGTTCTTGTGTAAATTTTATGCAGGTTTTTTATCGTAGTTATTTTATATGAGAAGGTATCAATTGTTAATTCATACTTATAGCATTGTATAACTTTTTAAGAAATATGTTTTTCATTGTATAACTTTTTGAGAAATATATTTTTCATATAATATATTGTTGGATTTTTTTTTATAATGAAAATATATTGTTGGGCTTAAAATAATTATCATCTAAATTATTCTTGTGAAATTTTGTATCAATGTTTCAAGTAGTAAGTGTTTTGGTGTTTCCATCCAACCTAGTTTGATGCACTCCTATCCTAGGAAAAGCTTGGCCTAGTGATGACATAGATGTCTTCCTAAAATTGTTTCCTTTTGTATGCAATATTGTGTAATATATTTAAAAATTGTGTACACTCTTAAGCATTCCTAGTTAACCTTGCATGATCAATTTTATTTGGGCTCCGCAAGTATACTGTGTACATGAATCTTAACTTTTGCTATTATAGTTAGAGTTGCTTTAATCATATATTTTGTTGGATTTAAAATAACTATCATATAAATTATTCTTATGAAATTATGTATCAATATTACAACTACTTAAAATTGCAAAATATATTATAACTCTAACTATAATAGCAAAAGTTAAGATTAATGTACACAATATATTAGCGGAACCCAAATAAAATTGATCATGCAATGCTAACTAGAAATGATTAAGAGTGTACCTAATTTTTAAACATATTACACAATATTGCATACAAAAAGGAACAATTCTAGGAGCACATCTATGTTATCATTAGGCTATGCTTTTCCTGAAGACAAGAGTACATCAAACTAGGTTAGAAACACCAAGATTCTACTACCTTGCTCATGAAAGGTATGAAATCTTGTTGTACAACTACTTGAAGATAAAATAATAGCTATTAATGATCAAGGCTGGCAAAAAGCTAGGAAAAGGGCATAGGGTGCATATGTTTGCCTTGTATGGTCTATCTAGTAAGAAAAGTCTCCTACCTTTACTACCATTCACCTATTTAAATGCTATGGATCTTAACCTAGATCCCTATAATCATGTTCCTTGGTTTCCAAGAATGGGTGGTTATTACACATTAGTATGTTATTTAGCTGCTTCCACCAGTAATCCTATGATACAGAAATAAACTTGTAAGAGTTGGAATAATTATGCACAACTTCCTTGTTAATCTCTAGTTTATATATGTTTCAGCTTATCCTAAGCAAAATGAGTCTCTAACAACTCTTTATGCCAAGAAAAGAGCATGAGTTGTCCTTGTAAACTTTGACTTCTTCCCCATATGATCAAACGAAGGAACTTCGTCAAGCTTCTAAAATTTCACAAAAGCTTAAAGGTAACACAAGCCCCTTGATTTTGTTTTCTTGTTTGAAGTAGGCATGAAAATGAAATCAAATTACTTCAAACCTTTTCAACTTATTAAGCAAGGATTTCGACTTCGGCACCTAAGAAAAGAGGATGGTGAATCATTGCTTATTACCTTGGTAAGCTAACTTTGATCATTCTCTTCTAATTCTTCAAGATTTTAAGAATGTAAAGATTCCAAATTGGCATATTATTATTGGTTATACTCTCCACATGCTTCCAAAATAGACATATTTTGTGGAATTTGCTTAAAGACACTTGATGAGCTAAGATCTCTCTACCATTACATAACCTTTGTTGGGCCTAAGGTAAGTTATTATAAAAAGTGTATGCATCTATACTCTTGTGACTTTTCAAAACTACTTTAAAAAGAATAAACAATCTCTAATGGACAGTCGCCATTAAGCCCTATAAAAGCCTGCCATCTACATTTTGATTAAATAAAGATTTTTCCCTCTTTGCCATTTTTCTCACTTTTGCTATTTGTTATATCTTCCTACAATCTTTTTTCTTTTGCATCACTTATTTTATACTTTAATGGCATTTGGCTCTCACACTACTCCATCTAAGATCTAGGCTAATTAAGGATCACTAATTTTATTCAAATGGAGTCTTCTATGCTAAAACTCTATGTATTATCTGTTAGTGTATGTCCTAGAGCCAATCATATAGATGATTGAAGTTATATACAATGTATTATATTTTAGGCAATTTAATTATTATATTTTATTTTTATTATTATGCACAATTTATAACTTAATATAATAATTATCCTTGGAATAGCTTTGCTATTCCTAAAATGCCCCTAGTCAAGTATTATTACGAAAAGGATAGTAATAATACATCGAGACTAGCATGTATAGTGACTGATGATTACGAATCATGGATATATGATATCAAGTCAATACATGAGTACATTGCTAGTGAACAATGTACTGGACTAACCCACTATGAGAATATCGTATGAATAAATGTGTCATAAGTTATTCTCATATGATCACAAATACACATAAACCTTTGACCTGAAGTCACTACGGTTCCTTACATGAGGAATTACTCACTTTAATATTGTCCTATGTCACCTTTAATCAGGATGACAAGTAGGGCATTGATTGGGTGTGTCATAAATCGTGCAGAGGGAAGTGAGTGATGTAAATGGGATTTTGTTACTCATGTATAAAAGAGAAATATCCTTGGGCCCCTTGATTGAGTGAGACTTAGAAATGCATGGCCATGCTCAGTTAAATTAATATGTGATATTAATTATTTTAAGTCTACTCAGTATCAAAAAATATAAATTGAACATTGATGAGGATGACACATTCCATGCCTCTAGTTCAATTTGGATATTATTACAAAAGGGTTATGATGCAAAACGTTGATCATATATTAGGTGGATGTCGAATCACAGACATTCTTACTACTTGAGTGGCAGTAATGTATTGCTAGATACCGCTTGCTGTCTATGGCTCAATAATAAGTCATTGTTAACGGAGTAAGAACCTACAGGGTCACACAAAAGGAGTAAGAATAAGACAATAATTAATTGGACTTTAATTATATTAATATCCAATTAATTGGACTTATTTTCGTGCATATATATTATTAAGAATAATAAATTCATATTATATATATATATATATATATATATATATATATATATATTATGTGATATTATTTGATATTAAAGTAATATCAAGTAATTATCTTATCAAATATTAGATAAATATATTATGAGATAATATTATTTTGATATTTGATAACTATATGCAATTATTTAATATTAAGATATTTATATTATCAGATAATATTATTATCTAATATTAGATAATTAATAGATAAGTCCTATCTCTTCCCATTATCTCTAGGATAAGGATAAGATGAGTTGTTAAGTGTGATTAGGATTTTGGAAGCATTATCCTAGTAGGATTAGGATTATGGCTTGCCTAAGTTCTATAAAAGGGGACTTGAGGGCAGCACTTAATGATCACGTCCAAAGCTTCCATATAAACCCTAAATCACTCAGAAAACATCCAATCCTAATTCTTAGAGAGAAAAACACATCCTAGCAGACGCGTGGAGGGTGAGAGGTCATTGTTCACTCCGTGTGGATACCGTAGAGACGTTGTACCTTCCGACCGGTGTTTGATTCATCCGCTCTCAAGTTTTGATCAGTAGAAACACGAGTGCCTAATAGGTAAAACCCTAATCATTGACTTATGCCTTTTGCATGGATCCTAGGTAGAATTCGGATTAAAATTTTAAAATTCCGCTGCATGTGATAATCCGAATTCCCAACAGTGGTATCAGAGCTTCTTGCAAAAAATATAGTTCTGATTATGTGTTTTACCATTTTTGATGAATATTTATATGATAAATACATGTCAAATTTGTTTCGGTTTAAATCAGAAGTTACACGTTTTGATGAATAATTATGTGATAAATTAATATCAAATCAGTTTCTGTTTAAACTAAATATATATGAGATACATGCTGACTTGTGTATGATTTTAATTTCATAGATATATATATGATATATATGATCTGAATTTCGATTCTAATTATCAATTGATAAGATTAATTGTATGAATATGATCATGCATTTTTCTGCTTCATATTCAAATCTATCTATGTGTAGTTCTGAATTTTCAAATGATAAACCCTTGAATCTATTCTGAACATGTGATGTTCTCTGCGTTTAAAGCATATAACCTAGTCAGCATAGAATTGATGTGATTAATTCTGAATCTGTAAAGACTTGTTTAAATTTGTTTAATATGATTAAGTTGAATCTGGTCTATGAGGTATATGTATGCTTTAAATTATTTGAATATGGCTGGATCTGTTTTGATATGATTAAAATTATTCAAAGTGTTCGGACGTAAATCCTATTTTAAACCTAGCGGGACCGCCATGCTAACTCTGTGTAGCGTTCAAAAATTGTTTTTGTTCTTAAGGCGCCGTTTTAGAACATGATTTTTTATGATGAATATGTTATGAAATATATATGTCAATCATCCTCCTTATCTTGGTCACATATATTTCTTAGCAATTATTACATATGATGCATGAATGTGTTGCATAGTATGGCCCTTGGAGTTTTTAATGGATGGATTTTAAAATACGACCTGCGTGTCGTGTCTTCCTCTATTTCTCTAATGTATATTCTCTTCTCATCTCAATTTCCCCCGAATGTAACTCAAGGTTTCTGTTGTAAATTTGTAATTGCAATGGAGTATTCTTTGCATGGAACAAAGAAAAGCTAAGGAGCTATGGGACAAGAAGAAGCTAAGGAGTTAGTTAGGAATGTTATTAGAAAATAGAGTTTTAGGCCATACTATGTGACATTTTGTTTTCTTTATTATGTGATGATATTGATGAGCATGCATTTATTATGTGATAGAATATGTTCCTACTATGTGATAGTTCTATTCATTGCATGATATATGATATATGGTAGTCTATTTTATTCATTTACTTTATATGATATATGAGATATGCTAGATATATTGCATGAATAAATAGGCTAATTATGGTGAGATCTGATAATAATTAAGTTGAAATCCCTCACCTAAAATATTAAGTCAGTAATAATTAAATGATGCCTTCCAATATTTGGCACTCATCAAGGCCTCGATCGACATAAGGTAGGTTTGCCAAAGCAAGGTACCTCATTTATCTTGGTGAGATGCAACTGGATAATAGTGATATCCGAATGTCAAATATTGGGTCCGACTTAACTAGGATATCTCAATAGGATTGAGACCTAGAGGCATAGAGTTGGGCTTTAGTTCATAAGATAGACTAGAACAAGTGTTGTTCACCCAACTATCCAAGAGTTGTATATGATACAATTGGCAAGTGTTGCTTACCTAAATAACTAAGTTTTAAGTGATTAGCCAAAGCTAACTTAAGACTTGGTGAAATATGGATCTTGGCCCACTAGAAAGCCTAAATAATATGACTTTCCAAATTAATAGTGAGGGCTATTAATTTGAATGAAATAGTGGGAAGTACATTTAATAAAAGGCCTTATTAAATGTTTTAAATTTAATACTTACTTTTCATATTTCTGTCGTAGATAACCAATGGCTAATACATCAAATAACTTATCACTGCGATCGGTCCTTGAGAAGGACAAACTGAATGGAACAAACTTCCTGGAATGGTACAGGAATTTGAGGATAGTCCTCAAACATGAGCGCAAAATGTATGTCCTAGAGGGACCTGTTCCTCAAGAACCTGAAGCTACTGCCCCTCGAGCTCAAAAGGATGCTTATAAGAAGCATCATGATGACGCATTAGATGTCAGTTGTCTCATGTTGGCTACCATGGACTCTGAGCTTCAGAAGCAACATAAGAACATGGAAGCTTATGACATGCTTGAGCATCTTAAGAAGCTTTATGAAGGCCAAGCTCGGCATGAGAGGTTTGAGGTGACAAAATCCTTGTTTCAGTGCAAACTAGCAGAAGAAAACCCTGTTGGGCCTCATGTACTCAAAATGATTGGGTATGTTGAGAATTTTGAAAGATTGGGTGCACCACTAGGTCAAGAGTTGGCCACTGACTTAATTCTGCAATCGTTGCCACAAAGTTATGGTCAATTTATCATGAATTACAACATGAATGAAATTGACAAACCACTGCCAGAATTGTTAAGCATGTTAAGAACTGCTGAACAAAATTTGCAAAAGACTAAGCCTAATACCATAATGATGGTTCAAAAGGGCAAAGAAAAAGGAAAAGGCAAGGGCAAAAACAAGAAGGATTCCAAATCCAAAGGCAAGCCCAAGTCTAAATCCTCAACACTGAAACCAAAAGGGGGTGTGGCTAAGGAAGGGACATGCTTCCATTGCGGTCAAACCGGACATTGGAAAAGAAACTGCAAGGTCTATTTGGAAGATCTGAAAAAGAAGAAGGGAAGTGAGACTTCCGCTTCAGGTATCTATGTTATAGAAATTAATGTTTCAACTTCTACATCTTGGGTATTAGATACTGGATGCGATTCTCACATTTGTACAAACGTGCAGGAACTACAAAGAAGTAGGACTTTAGCTAAAGGCGAAGTGGACCTACGAGTTGGCAATGGAGCAAGAGTTGCTGCGCTAGTTGTAGGGACATATTATCTATCTTTACCTTCTGGTTTAGTAATAGAATTAGAGGATTGTTATTTTGTGCCTGCTATCAGCAAGAATATTATTTCTGTTTCTTGTTTGGACAAGAAAGGTTTTTCATTTATAATAAAGGACAAAAGTTATTCAGTTTATTTAAATGAAATGTTTTACTGCAGTGCACAAATGTTCAATGGGCTCTATATTCTTGATCTTGAAATGCCTATCTATAACATAAACACTAAGCAATTTAAATCAAATGATTTAAATCCAACCTATCTCTGGCATTGTCGTTTGGGCTATATAAATAAGAAGCGTATATCCAAGCTTCATAAGGATGGATTCTTGGATTCATTTGATTTTGAATCATATGAAATATATGAATCTTGTTTGCTAGGAAAAATGACTAAAACACCATTCACTGGACACAGTGAAAGGGCTAATGATCTATTGAGTCTCATACATACTGATGTATGTGGGCCTATTAGTTCACCTGCTAGAGGAGGTTTTCAGTACTTCATTACATTTACTGATGATTTCAGTAGATATGGATATGTGTATCTTATGAAACACAAATCAGAATCCTTTGAAAAGTTCAAGGAATTCAAGAATGAAGTGCAAAACCAACTTGGTAAAAGTATTAAAACATTTCGATCAGATCGAGGTGGAGAATACTTAAGCCAAGAATTTGATGACTATCTAAAAGAGTGTGGTATAGTATCACAACTCACTCCACCTGGAACGCCACAATGGAATGGTGTTTCAGAAAAGAGGAATCGTACCTTGTTAGACATGGTACGATCTATGATGAGTCATATAGATTTTCCAATCTCCTTTTGGGGGCATTCTCTAGAGACAGCTGCTTTTACGCTCAATCGTGCTCCCTCTAAAACGGTTCAAAAGACTCCATATGAGATATGGACTGGGAAACATCCTAACTTATTTTTTATGAAGATTTGGGGTTGCGAGGCCTATGTAAAACGTCAAGTTTCTGATAAGTTTGGACCCAAATCGGACAAGTGCTACTTTGTAGGGTATCCTAAGGAAACTAAAGGATACTATTTCTATAATCCTAGTAAAGGCAAAGTGTTTGTCGCACAAACTAGTGTTTTTCTGGAAAGAGAATTTATCTCTAAGAAAAACTGTGGGAGAAAAGTAGAAATCGAAGAAGTGCGAAACTCACAAAGTAACACTGAACCTATAATAGAGCCTGAAAAAGGACCACAAGATGTTGTGGGTCAGGAACTAGTTCAAGTAACACAAGGCCCATGTAAGTCTGGTAGGATACGCCATGAGCCCGAGAGATATGGATTTCTTGTAACTCAAAATGGCGATGTTTTGCTCATGGATCAAGATGAGCCTATAACTTACCAAGAAGCTATAAAAGGGCCAGACTCTGAGAAGTGGCTTGAGGCCATGAAATCTGAGATGGATTCCATGTATACTAACCAAGTATGGACTTTGGTTGATCCACCTGAAGGGGTAAAACTCATTAGGTGCAAATGGGTTTTCAAGAAGAAAACTGACATGGATGGTAACGTGCAAACCTTTAAAGGATGATTAGTCGTAAAAGGTTATAGGCAAGTTCATGGTATAGACTATGATGAAACCTATTCCCCAGTTGCCATGCTTAAATCCATCCGGATTTTGCTTGCTATTGCAGCTTTTTATGATTATGAAATTTGGCAGATGGATGTCAAAACTGCTTTTCTTAATGGAAAACTCCTTGAGGATGTGTACATGACACAGCCCGAGGGTTTTGTCATTGCTGAAACTGCTGGAAAGGTATGTAAGTTACAACGATCCATTTATGGATTAAAGCAAGCTTCACGGAGTTAGAATCTTTGTTTTGATGAGGCAATCAAAGAATTTGGTTTCATAAAAAATGAAGATGAATCTTGTGTTTACAAAAGGGTTAGTAGGAGCACAATTATTTTCCTTGTATTGTATGTGGATGACATACTACTTATCGGAAATAATATCCCTACACTGCAAACAGTAAATACTTGGTTAGGGAATTGTTTCTCGATGAAAGACTTAGGCGAAGCTGCCTATATATTAGGTATTAAGATCTATAGAGATAGATCAAGAAAATTGCTTAGCCTAAGTCAGAGTACATACATAGATAAAGTGTTAAAACGGTTTAACATGCAAGAATCTAAAAGAGGATTTTTGCCTATGTCATATGGCATAAATTTGTCCAAAACTCAGTGTCCTTTGACACAAGATGAGAAGGACCGCATGAATAAGATACCATATGCGTCAGCAATTGGATCTATCATGTATGCCATGATATGTACTCGTCCTGATGTCTCGTATGCTTTAAGCATGACGAGCAGGTACTAGTCAAATCCAGGTGAACCTCACTGGACTGCCGTTAAGAATATCCTTAAGTACTTAAGAAGGACTAAGGATTCATTCTTAATATATGGAGGAGAGGAAGAACTTGTTGTAAAATGTTACACTGATGCCAGTTTTCAATCCGACAAGGATGACTTTAGATCCCAGTCAAGTTATGTATTTAGCCTGAATGGTGGTGCTGTATGCCGGAAGAGTTCAAAGCAAGAAACAGTGGCTGGCTCTACTACAGAGGTTGAGTATATTGCTGCATCTGATGCGTCAAAAGAGGCTGTTTGGATCAAAAAGTTCATTACTGAACTTAGCATTGTTCCTAGCATTACAAACCCAGTGGATCTCTATTGTGACAACAATGGAGCCATTGCACAAGCCAAGGAACTCAGATCTCACCAGCGATCCAAACATATACTTAGGCGCTTCCATCTCATTTGAGAAATTATCGATATAGGAGATGTGAAGATATGCAAAGTACCAACTGATGATAATATCGTCGACATACTGACAAAACCTTTAGCGCAGAAAAAGCATGATGGTCATACTATGTCACTTGGTATTAGATACATGAGTGATTGGCTCTAGTCCAAGTGGGAGATTGTTAGTGTATGTCCTAGAGCTAATCATATAGATGATTGAAGTTATATACAATGTATTATGTTTTAGGCAATTTAATTATTATATTTTATTTTTATTATTATTATGCGCAATTTATAACTTAATATAATAATTATCCTTGGAATAGCTTTGCTATTCCTAAAATGCCCCTAGTTAAGTATTATTACGAAAAGGATAGTAATAATACATCGAGACTAGCATGTATAGTGACTGATGATTACGAATCATGGATATGTGATATCAAGTCAATACATGAGTACATTGCTAGTGAACAATGTACTGGACTAACCCACTATGAGAATATCGTATGGATAAATGTGTCATAAGTTATTCTCATATGATCACAAATACACATAAACCTTTGACCTGAAGTCACTACGGTTCCTTACATGAGGAATTACTCACTTTAATATTGTCCTATGTCACCTTTAATCAGGATGACAAGTAGGGTATTGATTGGGTGTGTCATAAATCGTGCAGAGGGAAGTGAGTGATGTAAATGGGATTTTGTTACTCATGTATAAAAGAGAAATATCCTTGGGCCCCTTGATTGAGTGAGACTTAGAAATGCATGGCCATGCTCAGTTAAATTAATATGTGATATTAATTATTTTAAGTCTACTCAGTATCAAAAAATATAAATTGAACATTGATGAGGATGACACATTCCATGCCTCTAGTTCAATTTGGATATTATTACAAAAGGGTTATGATGCAAAACGTTGATCATATATTAGGTGGATGTCGAATCACAGACATTCTTACTACTTGAGTGGCAGTGATGTATTGCTAGATACCGCTTGCTGTCTATGGCTCAATAATAAGTCATTGTTAACGTAGTAAGAACCTACAGGGTCACACAAAAGGAGTAAGAATAAGACAATAATTAATTGGACTTTAATTATATTAATATCCAATTAATTGGACTTATTTTCGTGCATATATATTATTAAGAATAATAAATTCACGTTATATATATATATATATATATATATATATATATATATATATATATATATATTATGTGATATTATTTGATATTAAAGTAATATCAAGTAATTATCTTATCAAATATTAGATAAATATATTATGAGATAATATTATTTTGATATTTGATAACTATATGCAATTATCTAATATTAAGATATTTATATTATGAGATAATATTATTATCTAATATTAGATAATTAATAGATAAGTCCTATCTCTTCCCATTATCTCTAGGATAAGGATAAGATGAGTTGTTAAGTGTGATTAGGATTTTGGAAGTATTATCCTAGTAGGATTAGGATTATGGCTTGCCTAAGTTCTATAAAAGGGGACTTACGGGCAGCACTTAATGATCACGTCCAAAGCTTCCATATAAACCCTAAATCACTCAGAAAACATCCAATCCTAATTCTTAGAGAGAAAAACGCATCCTAGCAGACGCGTGGAGGGTGAGAGGTCATTGTTCACTCCGTGTGGATACTGTAGAGACGCTGTACCTTCCGGCCGGCATTTGATTCATCCGCTCTCAAGTTTTGATCAGTAGAAACACGAGTGCCCAATAGGTAAAACCCTAATCATTGACTTATGCCTTTTGCATGGATCCTAAGTAGAATTCGGATCAAAATTTTAAAATTCCGCTGCATGTGATAATCCGAATTCCCAACATTATCTCCTTCTTCTACTTTTGAAATGCTTGAAGGTAAATCTTCCCCATATTATCTTGGTTTTTCATCTATAAATGTTTTGGAGGAAGATTAAAACTTCTTTTGTAGCCAAAAACCAATTTTTACTTCTAATATCATAGATATTTATCCATTGGTTGTCAACGAGTCTAGAGTTTTTAGAAATTTTTCCACCCCACTAAAGAATACTTGCCCTAGTTAGATCATGTTCAAATTGCAAAAGGATACCTTCGGAAACATTTGGTGATTTTTGGCATTATTCAACATTCATGCTATTCTTTCAAAGTCAAAGTAGTCATTTTTAGGCTTTGCCCTATCTTTTTACTCTCTTTCAACCAACAATCTCCATTTGCCCTATGGTATAATGAGTTTTTCTCTTTTCAATCTTTCAACTATAATAAGGTTACTGGTTACCAATGATTTTGTCACTTAAATTTTCATACTGAAAAATAAAAAATATAAAACTCTTTTTAAATTAAATGTTAAGTCTTCTATTTATTCAATTGTTTTAAGAATAAATATGGGTTTATTAAACACTTCTATTTTTTATATTAAACATATAGCTTTTTTTTAAGTTGCCTTTGTAAACATCTATTTTAGATTTTAGCTCTTAAAGTTTCTTCTTCTTATCATCCTCTTGCTATTATTTTAAGTGAAGTTTGGCAACTAGCATTAGGCTAACTTGTTTTAAGTTGTCTTTTTAAGAAAGCAAATACTGTTATGACTCATGTGAGAGCTTAACAAACTTTTTGAAACTCAAGAGATCCATTTTTGGTTTTTCAAATGTAGTTAGTAGCCTATTTCTAGGAATATTTTTCACTTCTTAAAAATTAAAAATCCTATTTTGGGGTACAAATACATCTAAGTCATTCCACTTCATGCCAATAAAAAATTTACCCTTTTTTAATTTTTTTCATTCATACTTTAAAACCTTTTATACATGCATTGTCAAACATCTTATCAAGTGACTATCACACTTTACTTTTAGGCCAATTGGTTTTTCCTAGTTTATTTCAAAACTTTAGCCAACCAACCCCTAAAGTGTTCAAATTTAGTCAAATCTTTTGTGCCTTTAATACTTTCTTACTAACTTGCCACAAGAAAAGAAAAAAAAACTAGATCGATTAAGTAGCATTTACCAAATGCCACAGCCTAACAAATCAGCCTTATTTAAGGCTAACTCTTAATTATTTTGGATTCTTATTATTAAGGTCAAGGATAGACCTTAATAGCTCTTGATATCCTTATGATTAAAACCTTTAATCAAAACATGCTCAACACTTTCACCCTTTTTTACTTCTCTCTTATTTATGCTTTTGTTGGAATTTTTAAGGAATAATGATCAACCAATACTTAGGCTTATTTCAATTCATCTATCAAGGAGAAGTTAACACAAATTGTTGATGTGCAAATGGTTGGCAATTCTTAAAAGATAATAGGTATGCATTATGATACGTAAAATATTTACATATTTATTTTTCCTTGTATGATGCATTTTTGGATGTTATCTTGTTAAATTAAATAAATTTAGTTGCATTTTGTGAATGGATCTTGAATTTGAAATGAAATCAAATATTTTAGATAATGCTGTAATCCGATACTGTTTCAGGTTTTAGGCCATATCTGGAGTTCTGGATGTCCGATTGGGCTGTTCTTTATATGGATGGAAAGCTAAGAAGAAGACCTAAAACTTTCATGTTTTAAGAAAAGCCCAGTTCGGGACCTAAGGATCTCAAATTCTGCTTGGAAGATGAAACAGTGATTCTGACGGAATCTGACATATGGCTACTAATCTAATCACAACTTGAGCTAGATATGTCCAAATTAGGAGTTCTTTATATGCAAATTGAATAGAAGATCCAGCCCTACAACTCCTATGTTGACATAAAGATGTAAATCAGCCATTTCGGTGGTCAAAAGTTGCCAACAAAGTGAAACAACTTGTGCTGCGAAAATCAAAAATGTTGGCTGCGTGTGATTGGTAGCAACTTGTCAAATTGGATGGCTTGCAGCTGGTTTATTTACCTATAAATAGGTGGAAGAAGAGAGCATTCAGGATTCCAAGCATTGAATCATTCATTCATGCATCTTAGATAGTAGTTTAGTTTATGCAATTTTTAGTTCTTGTTTGCCTCCTACATGGAAGGCTAGGTTCTCCTCCTACATGGATGGTTCTACCTCCTAATGGATGGATAGTATTTTCATTTTCATGCATTTGTAATTGTATCCTTATGTTCTCCTCCTACATGGACGGTTCTACCTCCTAATGGATGGATAACTTTTATATTTTCATGCATCTGTAATTATAATCTTGTGTTCATGAATGTGATGATGTTTTTATTCTATGTTTGTGTTTAATTTCATTATGTTCTAATTTTTTATCTTCCTAGGGTGATGACGTAACTTGATAATAATGGATTGAATTCTAATCTATTGAAACTAATTTCGTTTTTACTTCCTAGATTGAGTTTTAATTATTGCTCTTAATGCTTTCAATTGATTGGCCACCTTTTGAATGAACTCAATATGTGTGTTGAGACCGGAAGGAGATACATGTGTATGGAACCTATAATTAAAACCGTAAATTGCATATGAAATAGGAATATATTCATATGGTTTATGTAGTCTTAATGAGTTCCATAAATCCTAATGCATGATTAGTTGTTTTAATTCACATAGGAATATAGTGGATTAGCAATTAATTATAGAATTACTTGACCTTGGAAGAGGCTAGTAATTAATTTAGGGAAACTCGACTATCAATTAAGGAAGTTAAAATTGGATTAGTGTAGATAGGTGATTCAATCCGAAATTATTAAGTGAAGTCTGATCCCTAGGTCTTTTATTCATCTTCATCTTTACTCCAATTGCATCCATATTTATTTTAAGTATTTTCTGCATACATCTTTATTTAATTGCTTCAAATCCAACTTAACAATTTGCCAAATAGTGTTAGGATTATAAATTTTGGTACTTAGTGAAACAATCCTCGTGGGAACGATACTTACTTATCACTTTATTACTTGTTTACGATAGTGTGCACTTGCGCTAATTGATAAACCATTTCACACGTAACAAGTTTTTGGCGCCGTTGCCGGGGATTGTTATCATTAATATCAATACCAAGTAATCTTAATCCTAATTTGGTTTTTATTTTACATTTTCTTCTTTCTTTGGTGTTTCTTTTCTCTTTTCAGGTTTGTTCCAGTGTATGACCAGATCAAAAGTTGCTGAGCCACTGCTATTTGATTTTGAGATCGAGAGAACTTGTCGAAGGAATCGAAAGATACAGAAGCAGTCAATTGTAGATCAAGGTGAAGCAATGGCAGATATGAGAGAAGAACAAGACACCAAAGCACTCCGTGACTATGCCACACCAACAGTCATGGATACCATTTCTGGAATCAGGAGACCACCTATACCAGCTAACAACTTTGAGATCAAGCCAGCCATAATTCAAATGATGCAAGCAAATCAGTTTGGAGGTTCTCCAATAGAAGATCCGAATGCACATATAGCCAGCTTTCTAGAAATCTGTGATACATTCAAGCATAATGGCGTTTCTGATGATGCCATAAGGTTGCGACTCTTCCCTTTCTCACTTAGGGATAAGGCTAAAAGCTGGTTACACTCTTTACCAATGGGGAGCATCACTACATGGAACATATTGGCACAAAAATTCCTAGCAAAATTCTTTCCTCCAGCTAAAACTGCAAAAATGAGGAATGAGATTGCTTCATTCACCCAACATGACATGGAAAGCCTTTATGAAGCATGGAAAAGATACAAGGAGCTGCTAAGAAGATGTCCTCATCATGGGCTACCAGATTGGCTACAGTTGCAGACTTTCTATAATGGATTGTCTAATGCTACCAGAACACTTGTAGATGCTGCAGCTGGTGGATCATTAATGGGAAAAAGCATCGAAGCTGCTATGGAGCTGTTGGAAGAAATGGCAGCAAATGCTTACCAATGGCCTTCTGAACGCAGCACTTCAAAGAAAGCACTTGGAGTCCATGAGCTAGACATTCTAACCACTTTGTCTTCTCAAGTTACCTCTTTATCCAAGCAAGTGAGTTCATTAACAGCTCAAGCAAATGCAATTAGAACTCCTGCAGATGCTTGTGATTTATGTGGAGGCCCTCACATGAGCACACAATGCCAAGAAGGAAATCCATTCATTCCTTCTCAACTTGAACAAGCCAACTATGTGGGGAATCATGATCCCTTCTCAAACACATACAATCCAGGATGGAGAAACCACCCTAATCTAGGGTGGAGAAGTAATCAGAATATGTTCAAACCTCAAGGGAATTATCAACAGCAAATTCAGCAATCACCACCACAACCAAAGGCAAATTTAGAAGAAGCATTGGCTCAACTAACCATGAATACTTCCCAATTCATGGCCAGAACAGAAGCTACACTCAAGAATCATGAAACAATCATGCAAACTCAAGCAACCTCAATCAAAAATCTGGAGGTGCAAATGGGCCAAATTGCAAGTATGCTGAATTCCAGACAACCAGGCACTTTACCCAGTGACACTGAAAGAAATCCTAGAGAGCAAGTAATGGCTGTTTCATTAAGGAGTAGGAAGCAGTTAAATGAGCCAGAACCAAGGAAGAAAAATGAAGAAGCTCAGAAAGAAGATGAGGTGATTCCAGGAAGAATGACTTTTCCAGATAATCCTCCACCATATGTTCCACCAGTTCCATTTCCTCAAAGATTGGTGAAAGCTAAGCTAGAAGAATTTCTGGAGGTGTTTAAGAAGTTGCATATCAACATCCCATTTGTTGAAGCTTTAGCCCAAATGCCCAGTTATGCGAAATTTATGAAGGAGATTTTATCAAAGAAACGCAAACTGGAAGATTTTGAAACTGTGGCCTTAACTGAAGAGTGCAGTGCAATTCTCCAAAAGAAACTACCGCCAAAGCTTAAAGATCCTGGGAGTTTCTGCATACCCTGTACTATTGGAGAGTGTGAATTTGAAAAAGCCTTATGTGACCTTGGTGCAAGTGTGAATTTGATGCCATTATCCGTCTACAAGAAGTTGGGATTGGGAGAAGTAAAACCAACTACCGTGTCACTGCAGCTAGCAGATCGTTCAATAAAGCATCCACGTGGAATCCTTGAGGATGTGCTAGTAAAAGTTGATAAATTCATCTTCCCAGTGGATTTCATAGTGCTTGACATGGAAGAAGACCAAGAAATTCCTATTATTCTTGGGAGACCATTTCTTGCAACTGGACGAGCTCTAATTGATGTGCAGAAGGGAAAGCTAACTTTACAGGTTCAAAATGATCAAGTATCTTTCAATATTTTTAAAGCTTTTCCATATGAAGATAATATCTGTTATAGAGTAGACACATTGACTAATTGCATGAAAGATGTAATGCATAAAACTTGCACAGAAGAGCCATTAGTGGTAGGAATGGTTGATGCATCAAAGTCTACTGATCCTAAAATCCTGAAGCAGATTAATTGCCTTGAGGTAAACCACGGGCAAAGATTGAAAGAATACAATGACAGTGCATTCAAGACCATCAAAACTGTCATCACGCTCGAGGAGCCAGCTGGTAAGTATAAAAGAAAAAGAAAAAGAAAAAGAAAAAGAAAAAGAAAAGAAAGTAAAGCAATAGGACTTTGTCTAGCTAAAGACGTTAAAGAAGGGCGGCTGCTTGGGAGGCAACCCAAGATTTCTTTCTCTTCTCATTTCTTTTCTTATTTAAGCACACATCGCACAGCATTTTTCACTCACAATTTCAGCTTTCATCATTTTCATCATGGAGGAATGCCTTGTAAAGCTTAAGAGCAGATTCCCTACTCTTCCTAAAGATGTGCTCAGGAAAATCTACAACTGTCGACTTGAAAGAATGAGGGCATTTAAGCATTTGGGTCTTCCCGAGGACATACGCTGGATTATTGAAGCTAAGGTACGTTTAGCAGGTGAGTTTAATGAATCATTTGTTAAACGTATGCCAGGTATGGGAAGAAGTTCTTACTCTAAAAAGAGAAGAGCTAAAAGAATGAGAGTCTGTCATAAGTGTGCAAGGTGGAACTGTAATAGGCTCTGTAGGAGTAAAGGAATGATTTCAGTAAATCGAGAGGACAAAATCCGATTCATAAAGGATGGACTGAGTAAAGAGTCATTGGATAATATTATTCAGACTCTTGAGACGCATCCTAGCGGAGATGTTCATGTTGTTCTTCTTGATTTAATGAACTTATTCCATACAGAAAAGGAGCGCTACAGTCTTGGGAATCTGACTGTAAAAGACCCTGTTTGCCAGTTTATAAGAAAATTGGATGGGAAGCAAATCCTCGGCTCATAGAAGCCATTTAAGCCGTTACTGAACGAAAAATCAGAGGAAGATGTGAGCCACAATCACAACTACTGTACATATTTGTCTACTTTACTTTTCCTTTATCTTTTTATCTTTACAGCTGCTTTTTGACTTTATGTACATTTCTCTTCTTTTTAAGTTTACCTTTTCAGCAACTTTTTGACTTTCCTTACATTCCGTATTCTACTTTATTCACGCCATTATTACACTTGTCAGTTTTGCACAGCATTTTTCTGATATTGTCTGATTTGCGTGATTTCTTTGTTTCTGCTTTGTATTATAAAGATGCATTTCAGCAATCACACTTTGCAAAATGTCTACAGGTAAGAGTAAAGAAGAGGAAAAGGTTGAGAAACCATCAAAATGTAGATTTAAATCTATCTGTGTTTTTGGTGAATCTTTTGCTGGAAAGAATGTGGAATTTCTTGTAGCAGCAACTGAACTTGGTCATGCATTAGCTGCTAGAAAGATTGCCTGTGTGTATGGAGGAGGGCTTCATAGCTTAAAAGGAAGTGCAGTAATTTCTGCCAACACTGGAGGAAGCAAAATACTGAGTATCCTTGTGAATGGTTTAGATGATAAGAAAAACGCCATCGGTAAAACAGTAAAGGTTTCAAACTTGCCTCAACGTATGGGATGCATGCTTTACACTGCTCAAGCCTTTATTGCTTTACCTGGTGGTTTAGAAGCATTAGATGGAATTTCTAGCATTGCATATTGGATTAACTTGAACTTTCATCAGAAGCCAGTAGGTTTATTGAATGTTAATGGTTTTTATGATAGTTTGCTGTCTTTTTTAGATCAAGCTATGGAACAGGGATTCATACCCCAAGCGACTCGTCGTGCCATAATGTCTGCCTCAACTGCTGATCAGCTGATTGACCAATTGCAAAGCTATACACCTAAACCAGATCCATCAGTGAAAAAGAAAGATTGGCAATCTCCAACCAGCAGTCAGAAGCATGAGCCCGACACCACTCTCCGGTTGTAACTTTCTTTACTCTTAGTTTTACTCCCAAAATTTTTTTTATGTGTGCGTTGTTTATGCATTTCCTTTTAATAAGTCCGTTTTGCTACTCTGTTGAAGACATTGGGGACAATGTCTACATTAAGTGTGGGGGGGATTATAAAAAAAAAAAAAATTGTTTCTATTTTCGTAGGTTTTTTTGGTAGTAAAACCATGAGATTCATTATAAAAAAGGGGGGATGGCCGAGTAAAGAGCTTTTTACTCTTGATACGCATCCTAAAAAAAAATTATTAAAATATATATATATATATATATATATATATATATATATATATATATATATATATATATATATATATATTTTCCTGCTTATTAGGTTCTTTTCAATAATTTTAAAAGATTTCATAGCATGATTGAACAACTTTCTTACTTCTTAGGATTGATAGATTTTGCAATGGATTTTGAGTTGGATTGAGTTGGAAACCTCTAACCGTGAGATTTTGAGCCTATTTGTTGAATCAATATTATATTTCTTGCGTGTGATATTCACCTGTTAAGTTGTCACTCTAGAACTTGCATGAAATCTGGTTGAGATTACAATTTACATGCATACTCAGATATGATAAAGGCATTTTTTTTTCCTCAATTTGAACTAAATAGCCAACCCTGCAGTTTTACCATTGATAAACCCCTTTGAGCCTGATTAACCGTTTCTTTGCTTTAACCTATTAATATGTCATTTAATGAAATATCAATTGTCTTTACTTAACCCTAGGGATTAGTAGAGCATTTGAATTATTGAAAAATGGGTTTTTGACAAAGTGTGGGGGAATATGTATTATTAACTTCAAAGTTGCAAGGGTTTTTATTCAAAAAAAAAAAAGAAAGAAAAAAAAGAAAAAAAAAGAAAAACTAAATAAAAATAAAAATAAAAAGAGAGAAATTGATGAGAATCGTGGGCTGCTATGTTAAGATAAAATTATTTAGAGATTACCCATGTTTTAATTGCTCTATTAATTTCTCTCCTTACTTCAGCCTTTCATATCCCTGTTTTATCTTTCCTTTACCTTGGCCTCATTACAATCCTTAATAAGACCTTTTGATTTGAAGTGTGCATGTAAATCAGGTAGTGGAGATTGAGAATTTATGCAAGCCTATGGTAGTGCAATCTTTAATAGGATGAATTTGAGTGAAACACTTGCCAATAAACATTTGAGAGAGGAAGAGTTCCAGTGATTATATCAATCTGATTCAATCCTTCTCAAATGAAGTTGCAATTTCTTTTTGATTTTATATGTCAAGATTTGTTGATTCATGAATGCTATGATATCTTTGTACTTTAATTATCTTTCTTATGTTTTTCTAACTATCTCATGGGTAGATTAGTACTAACATTAGCATTAGTATTAGTTTTCTTTTGTTTTGTGTTTGTCCGAGGACGTCCAACAGCTAAGTGTGGGGGAATTTGATACGTAAAATATTTACATATTTATTTTTCCTTGTATGATGCATTTTTGGATGTTATCTTGTTAAATTAAATAAATTTAGTTGCATTTTGTGAATGGATCTTGAATTTGAAATGAAATCAAATATTTTAGATAATGCTGTAATCCGATACTGTTTCAGGTTTTAGGCCATATCTGGAGTTCTGGATGTCCGATTGGGCTGTTCTTTATATGGATGGAAAGCTAAGAAGAAGACCTAAAACTTTCATGTTTTAAGAAAAGCCCAGTTCGGGACCTAAGGATCTCAAATTCTGCTTGGAAGATGAAACAGTGATTCTGACGGAATCTGACATATGGCTACTAATCTAATCACAACTTGAGCTAGATATGTCCAAATTAGGAGTTCTTTATATGCAAATTTAATAGAAGATCCAGCCCTACAACTCCTATGTTGACATAAAGATGTAAATCAGCCATTTCGGTGGTCAAAAGTTGCCAACAAAGTGAAACAACTTGTGCTGCGAAAATCAAAAATGTTGGCTGCGTGTGATTGGTAGCAACTTGTCAAATTGGATGGCTTGCAGCTGGTTTATTTACCTATAAATAGGTGGAAGAAGAGAGCATTCAGGATTCCAAGCATTGAATCATTCATTCATGCATCTTAGATAGTAGTTTAGTTTATGCAATTTTTAGTTCTTGTTTGCCTCCTACATGGAAGGCTAGGTTCTCCTCCTACATGGATGGTTCTACCTCCTAATGGATGGATAGTATTTTCATTTTCATGCATTTGTAATTGTATCCTTATGTTCTCCTCCTACATGGACGGTTCTACCTCCTAATGGATGGATAACTTTTATATTTTCATGCATCTGTAATTATAATCTTGTGTTCATGAATGTGATGATGTTTTTATTCTATGTTTGTGTTTAATTTCATTATGTTCTAATTTTTTATCTTCCTAGGGTGATGACGTAACTTGATAATAATGGATTGAATTCTAATCTATTGAAACTAATTTCGTTTTTACTTCCTAGATTGAGTTTTAATTATTGCTCTTAATGCTTTCAATTGATTGGCCACCTTTTGAATGAACTCAATATGTGTGTTGAGACCGGAAGGAGATACATGTGTATGGAACCTATAATTAAAACCGTAAATTGCATATGAAATAGGAATATATTCATATGGTTTATGTAGTCTTAATGAGTTCCATAAATCCTAATGCATGATTAGTTGTTTTAATTCACATAGGAATATAGTGGATTAGCAATTAATTATAGAATTACTTGACCTTGGAAGAGGCTAGTAATTAATTTAGGGAAACTCGACTATCAATTAAGGAAGTTAAAATTGGATTAGTGTAGATAGGTGATTCAATCCGAAATTATTAAGTGAAGTCTGATCCCTAGGTCTTTTATTCATCTTCATCTTTACTCCAATTGCATCCATATTTATTTTAAGTATTTTCTGCATACATCTTTATTTAATTGCTTCAAATCCAACTTAACAATTTGCCAAATAGTGTTAGGATTATAAATTTTGGTACTTAGTGAAACAATCCTCGTGGGAACGATACTTACTTATCACTTTATTACTTGTTTACGATAGTGTGCACTTGCGCTAATTGATAAACCATTTCACACGTAACACATTACAATTAAATTCTTGCCTTTGAAAAACATTACAAGTATACTTTCAATCATCAGTATATACAAGTCATCATCCTAGATATGGAAAAGAAACCCTTGAGAAAAATAAAGAAAGCTACAATGCTTATTATAGGAGAAAATGGTGGAAGAAGTATTAGAAAAATCCTAATACTAGCCTTTCTTAAATGCTACCCTTCAAACTAAAACCAATTCTTCTACTAAATACTACCTTTAGCATTACGAAGCACATGCATACCTTTAACAACGAAAAAAGATGAATTAAACCCTAGGGTGACCATAGCCCATCATTACCCTTATTGTCACAAAAATATTTATTTAGTGGCCAAACCTTATCCAATAGCTCTAGTCATGTATGAGGAATTACCTCCCCCAAAAGATACAAGTTTTATTTTCTCAACTATCCTTTTAATCTATTAACTTAATATCTTTAATTCTTTTATAAATACTACTATTTTGACAAAATTCCATGATATTTTTCCTAACTTAGTAGTCCAAACAAGCATGATTAAGCTAAGTAGACCTTTCCTAAGGAAAAGGAAGAGATTGATAATGCCCTTTTTAATACTAGGAAAAGAAGATAAATATGTTGTAACTTGATAGAAAATGGTAACCAATCTATAATAGGTGGTAGCCAATGTATAGAATCAGTCGTAGGAAAGAATAGGAAGATTGTCACCTCTAGTTAGCTGGGTGGTCCCATGGTGACTTTCATTAAAAGTAGGAGTCTAGTTATGTAACAAACTTCTAGTTCTCTTACTATAAAAGAAATTGATCGAGCCCAAGTTAACTATAATTCACTTTTCTTTTTTTTTTTTTGGGTCCCATATATGCATACTTATCCCTTTGTCTTTTATGTAGATAAATCTTGTTATGACACTAACTCCAATAACTCATTAAACTTTGACTCTCTTTGCCTAAGTACAAAATATTGAAGCCTTAATTTTTATTAATATTTTGAGAAGTAATACATCCAATCAAACCAACTTTGGAAAAATTTATTTCAACTTGGGGCAATTTCAAATCAAGATCGATGCAATTCTTAGCTAATATAATAACATTAAAGCTAATACTAAGGCAGTGGTATCACCACATGAAGGTTATGGATTGAGATTAAGCAATAAGAATCATGTTAAACTTAACTTGCAAAAAAAATAAATATAATAATTCTAGGAATCACAAAAAAGGAGATGGAACCAATAAAAATGATCACCCAAAATATAAGGTTAAAGGGGATGATGACAAAGATTCTTTTACTATTTAGAGTTTGCTTATATCAACATATACTTTTACTTCAACTCTAGCACCTACAAATGAGGAACCCTAAGTTAACTTGGAGAAAGAATGCAAAAAAATAGTCTAAAAAGCATGATGTGAGCTAAGTGCCTTATTTACAATGAATAATAGAGTAAAAGTGGTTATCCACTACTTGTAATTCATTTGCTTATAACAACAAAAAAATTATTATTTACGTAAACATATACAATGAAAATACTATTATTTACAATGAATAATAGACTTTTCATTCACAATAAGCATACATGGCATCCATACATAAATTAAAAGGAAAGGCGGTTTTGCTTGTAATTCCTTCATATTCTTGATTGCTTTATTTGCTATAAGCCACTTATTATCCATTTTTCAATTTGAGAATGGACATGATACTTGGTTTATGTCCTATCTTAAACTTGATAAGAAATGTCTTATTTATGTCATGCTAATTGGTATTATTCAATACATGGCTATTGAGAAGGTTCTAAAATCTTTTAAAGTTTTATGCATAAATGTAAAATATAGTTATATAGAAATAGTAAGTTATAATAAGATTATGAGGCATTAAAATTCATGCCTTTATGAACTATGTTATGTCTCTTACAAAGCACAGAAACATAGTTCATAGAAGTGTGAGTTTTGATGTTCGTAATCTTTTTTTAACATAATTTTCACTTAACCTTATTCTATATTTATACATGAAACTTTAAAAGATTCTCGAACATTTACCCTGCATCAAATAGTACTAATGCCAACTAGGACATGTTTTACCAAGTTTGAAACAGTACATAGATAAGCAACATGTCTATTCTCGCATTAAAATATAAGGACAGTCAATGAGGTCCATTACAAATGAAGCAATCAAGAACTTTAAAGTTAATAGATACAAAATTAATGGAATCAAGCATCTTAAAAGCTTTCTTTTTAATAGAAGGAAAGCCCTCTTGATAGATTATCAACTTGTTTTAAACAAAAATAGAGAGTCCTATTTATAAGTTAAGAACAAATCATTAAATTTTAGTTATTAATTTAAAATTGGCATTTTAAGTTTGGTCATATGTATGATTGTGATTCCCTAAGAAGTCGATGAAGTACTAAAATGATGTATAAACTATTAATGAATTGTCACAATAACTAAAATAGACTTAGATGACGATTACCATAAATAAGTTGATATTCTAAGTTCCTTACCTTCATAAATGTAGTTATTAATCATCTTTACTGCCATTCATTTATATTTCTTCATAAATTCCATTCATTTAGTTATCCTCAATTTTATTCATTCAAACTTATTTATAAATAACACCCATTTAAACTTCTTCAATTTTGTAGGAAATGCAATGATATTAGACATCAATTAATCTTAATAATAACATTTTTATGTTTGCCATTTCTAAAACAAAAACCCTTCAATTATCTATAGAACTCTATTATGTAAACAACTAGTGTTATAAGAATCTTCAATCACAATTTTGAAAAACATTGTGAACTTTTTTTTATATAAATTCTACAATATATCTAAGTAGAAATTATAAATATGAAAAGAGAGTTATTTTTTAATTATTTTGATATAGAAAATTTCATTTGTTTTAATTTTTTTCTCTTTATTAATTTATGTAATCCAAATCCCCATTATATAATTTTAATGTAAAAATAACTTATAAATGAGTAAATATAAATGATTATGTAAATTTATATAATTTTAATTATGACATTGCTTCATTCATAATAAAAGTACTAATAGATAAGAGAAATAATATCTACAAATTTATGTACAATAACTATACTAAATCATCAATAAATAAAAATTATATGTCTACATAAATACACAAAAATAATAGTAAAATTACTATATATCAAAATATTTATTGATGATGCAAACTCTATTATGTTGCTCAAATTTCTCTAATTTATACATTTTGAAAATATGAAAATGGAGTGAAAGTACAAAAGAACCATACGTATTAAATCATCATCCACCAAATTTTCCATTTAAATTTTACCCCATTTCAACTAAGAAAATATACAATAGGAGAGCCAAAGGTTTAGTTCTCCCATCATACACTTTCGTAATTAAAGTGAAGTAAGAGAAAAAGTAGAAACATTATATATTAAAATCATCATACTTGATACAAATTTTAATTTATTGCTTATTTTTCCCCACCTTATTCATGAAAGTATATTGGATACTCTAATAATGAAAGTGGCTAATCATTAAATATATATTGAGAGAATATTAGAAAGTGAGATGTCAAAAGTATTTTATATATTAATAAGAGAGAGTCAAAGCAAAAGTTTATAGGAAAATAATTAATGTCAATTAATCAATAAAATTAACATCCTATGTATCTACAATGTCCAACAAAATTTTTAAAATGCTTTTTAGATGTTAGTTATTAAATAAAATATATGTCTTATACATGTATAGTTTCCAATAAGATTTGGAATACTTTTTAGACAATAGTTATTAACTAAAATTGACATCTTATCTATTAAAACTAAATTGTGTTATCATAGAAAGACTTTCAAAATATCTTTTAGATAATAATTAAGTTAAAAATTGACATTCCAAATTTCCACACAATATTTAAATGTCAATTATTTGATAACAAATGTAATAGGTTCCCACCATTAATAGAAATAGTGATCATATTATTATTCATCATTTTAAGTTTTCATATTATTTAAAAAATATCATCACATTGAAATAAACATCCGTGCTAATCTAAATCAACATGTATTGATTAACATAAATCACCATTTCTATAGTAGTGCATACAAAATCATAAGTTGTATTCATTAGGCTAAAAAAATTGCTAATGATGTGCTAATGTAGGACAAAGAAGATAGGTTAATCACAATTACCTTTAGATTTTCATAACTACAGTAATTTTATATTTATTATCTTCATAAATTTTATTTAATTATGTAAAATTAAAGTCCCAATAGGATACTATATGGGTTTGGAATAGCTTAAAAGGATATTTATTTGATAAGGCATGAATATGTAAAATGTGATGCATAATATTTTTATTTTAATGATATTAAGGAGTTTTCTTCTAGTAAATTCGAAAGCTGATTACCTAGTGGATTCTAGGTCATCAACTAGAACATTATTTAGTTCCTATATTCACACTTCCATCCTATGTCAAGTAGTATCAAAGCAAGAACCTACCTTGCTTAATGGCTTGTAGCAATGATTGTCAACAAAGCAGTCCTCTCAGCAATAACTAGTAAGATGGTGTTTTTATGCTTAATTTTCAAGAAAAGCCTTATTTTTTTGGATATCTCTTTAAATAGAATTTATTAATTAGTTCTTGGATCTTGAATGTTACTTTAAGATTAAAGAAATTTCAAATCTTAATTGAGTCAAGCTTGCACCTTACAAATTAATTAATGATGTTAAAGATTGGTGGAGAAAATTAAAGAAATACCAAGCTAGAGATGGTATGAGGTCTCTTCTTGGTCAAAGATGAAAAAGTTATTAATTGTTATATTTTTCTTCTATTATTATGATAAAGTTTTATATAGCATGAAAAAATGAGTTAATAATTTTCTTGAGAATTATGTTGAGCATTCATTTAGTTATATATATCCTAAGTTGAAAGTTTTTAGGTCTCAAAATTGTAACAATAAGAAGAAATTGTCACATAAGAACTACTATATCAAAAGGAAGAAGTTCAACATGAATCTGAATAAGAAACACTAGAAGCCATCAAGGAGGTAGATGAAATTCCACATATTCAAGTTGCAAAAGATTCGACTATTGAAGAGCATATAAAAGATTATTCCTAAATCATCAAATAAATAGCCATTCAACCATTAAAATAGGACAATGTACAAGATTAAGATTCAAAGATTATGGAAATTTCAATAAATTTCTCTAATGAAGATACCCAAAGCAAACTAAAATTAAGTAATCAAGTAAATCAAATAAAGATGCAAGAAGATTAGAGTACAATTTCTCAAATCATAAAAAGATAAGTTCCAAAGAAATTTTAGAGTCCAAAATATTCAAAATATCTTTTCATGTGAAATGGTGGATATCAAGATTAACCTATAAACATAAAGGCGAGTTTTTTCTAAAATAGGGGAGTTTTATGTAGGATAGAGAAGATGGGTTAATCACAACTACCTTTGATGTTTCATAATTATCTTGTAATTATTTTCATAATTATCTTTAGGGATTTTATTTAGTTATTTAATATTACAACAAAATATATTAACACTAACAATATTTTCAATAATGACAAATATCGAGTCATTGATGTAGAATCTAATGACTTTTACCGATGACTAAAATAACACCATTACGAATTAAACAAGCAAGAAATGGAATACTAGTGATGACATTTGTCATCACAAAAGCTTTCAAACTTTTAGCAACAACACTCGTCGTCGCTAAAAGGCTAAGCTTATAGCGAAACTCATGCCGTCACTATAGGTCTTTATGTCATTGCTATAGGCAAAGACTTTTAGCGATAACTCATATTGTTGCTAACGAGTTAGCACTGTTTCTCATACCAACCTTTCAGCAATAACATGAGTCATCGCTATAGGTGAAGACCTTCAACAACAACTCTGTCGTTGCTAAAAGGCTGGCATGAGAAACGATGCTAACCTTTCAGTGATGACATAAGTCAGTACTAAAGGTCTTAGCATTTAGTAATAACCAAGAAATTTATTATTACTAAAGGGTAAGTTTATAAATGTGCTAACTGCACGCTTTCAACCTCATTTTCGTGCAATTAGGAAGGAAGTTGAAGGCAGAAAGATTCAGGTATGTTTATGTATATTTTAGTATATTTTTTATTTATATTTTTTAATAATATATTTTAATTATTTATATATATTGCATATTATTTTATTTTATTAGATATTGTTGTTGTTTTCCTATTATTTGTATTTGGTTAAAGGACATTTGATTAGTAGATTTACTTTAGTAAAGTATATGTGTTAAATTTTATAAGATTTTATTTCATTATGTTATTTATAAGATGAATAATTTGATATGAATTTATCTACTATAATAATATGTAATAAATTAATTTAATTTTACGGTATGACATCTTTAGCATGAAATTAATATTAGTTAGATTTATATGTTAAATGTGTTTGTATAATTTTACTTCCATGTATGATTTATAAATATAAATTTTATTATTATTATGTTACTGAGTACAATTGTAGTTTTGAAAACTCGATATATGTGTAGATTATTCAATTTGGTAGATTATTTTGTAGATAAAATTTAGTATGTGGTTTTGGAATACAAAATTTTCTAATTTTGTTGAAACATAGTAATGTATGGAATTAGAATAATTATATAAATATTTTTAAAAAAATATATCCACACAAAAATAAACTTTTAAGTATATTGATAATTTTTTTCAATATAACTTTGTAAACATACTTCAAAGAAAATGTATAATGAAGAAAGTAAATGTTAATACAATATTTGATGGAAATATGGTATTTAATGAAAAAAATTTTATATTTAATAATAATATTAAAAAATTCAAGATATAACTTTAGAATTTCTCACAATATAATATAATTTCATATGATTATACAATTTCACAAGTATCATAATTTATAAAAATTTCATAATAATGTATACTGACTAAAATAAAAATAAATTATTATTTAATAATTTTTTATGTAATTTTTAATCAATAGTTCATATAACAATTTATGCAAAAAAATTATGTTTAAAAAAAAGAATGAAGATAAATTGTTACATGAAATATTTTTAATATAAAATTAAATGAAAATAAATTATTATATGAAATTTGTCATATGATAGATTGTGAATGAAAATATTTATTGATTTTTAATTCTTTAATGTAAAAAATTCATATGGAAAAAATTTTCAATTTTTGCTGTCATAAATACTTCATAACATTGCATGTTGATTAAAATAAAAAAATTATCAATACAAAAATAAATTTCATATTACAACTTATGTACTAATATAAGAATTTCATATGAATATATGCTTTAATAGGGATTACAAGTCACACAAATTTCATAATAATATATAATGTTTATTCAATAACGATTAATATATATTCAATGTTTTCATTGGAAATGTATTAAAAATAATAACCAATCAATAATAATTCAAATAGATTTTATTGTAATTTCTAAATAATTTTTCATTTTATATACAATTATATATAATATCTAACATTTTTATTTTGTATAAAAATAATATCTACTCAATATTGATCATCGGTATTTGTTCAATGCAAATATTTTCAAATATAATATGATTTTTTTATAAGATGAAACCTATTTGAAAATGTGAATTAAAAATATTAAATATTTGACAATTAAATACATAAAAATGTTTCATTTGAATACATTAATATTGAATATTAAATATTTGAAATTAGATTTTTTATATATTCAATAATAATAATAATAGATATTTTATACATGATAAAAATAAAAAATTTATATGACAACTACACACAAAGTGGTAACAATAAGATTACATATAATTATATATTTTAAGAAAATTACAAAGTAGTAACAATAGGATTATATATGAGTATAAATTTTAAAAGGATTATGAAGATTTAAATTTGTATGTCAACAAGAATTCTTGTGTAAAATACAATTAAAATGAATTTGATGATTATATACTAATAGAAACTTGAAAACTTTGAACCTTTGAAAATATATCTATACTCATAAGATGTACGTTTAGTCAAAAGAATTGAGTACTTATTAAATATACGTCAAGGCAAAGGAGTTAAACTATACATCTTATGAATGTGATAGAGTAGGTTTCAAAATTAAATTCCTAGTTCTAAATTATTAAATAGTAAAAATTTATATGAATATTTAAAATAACTAACTATATAGATAATAACACACTAGAATAACATAACTCATAAAATGTTGCAATGTAAGTTTAAAATTATTGTAAATAAATTTTTATAATAATGCTAAATAGAATTGCATTTGTATTGTAAGCTTAGACCAGTTCAAGGGTTGGTTGATCTTTATATATCAACCAACCCTTGAATTATCCTATAAAGTTGGATAGTTTGGGATATGTTTGTAGTTATTATTGAGAATTTATCTGGCTTACATTTCACACTATAGAAATTTTTTGGCATCTTAACTATTCTCTAGGTTTGAACTATATCAATATATAGTTTACACATTTAGAGAACTACGGGGAGATGCTAATGAAATTTTTGCATGGTAGAAATGATAAGCATGGATGAATTGATAACTACAGAAATATCTCATATAGAATAGGACCTTACCTTTTAGAGTTAGAGTGATACGATGGATTTAAGACACATAGCAAACATTAATCCCAAGCCTTAATTCCATATGAAGTTATTTTTTTTTCTATTTAGTAGTATGATATCTATAGATAAAAATTGGATCCATCTACAAAATCGCTTGTCAGGCGAGTATTGGAATAGTGCAATGGCATTTGTAGATAGAGCTAGAAACTTTGTTAACGAAAGGGGCCTAGTGAGATGTTCATATAAGAAATGTGTGAATCTATTGTTTCAAAATTTAGGAATATTAGAGGCACATATCATAGATAATGAGTTTCACCTATTATACACAAATTGGGTACACCATAGTAAAATAGTTTCCACTTCCAAGGGAATGATGGGAGTATTTCCTGATGATAAGGATGAGATAGTGGATATTATACCCGATTTCATTAGCCCTCATGAAATTGAAGAAATAGTTTGCAATGAAGAAGAGGAGAATAAGGACATATCCGAAGTGGACATTAGATTGAATTATAGCAGTTGTGATAATTTATTTGCATAAATGAAAATAGAACTATATTTGAATGGCACACCATTCTCAGCTTTAAACTTTCTAATGAAACTCATACACTTGAAGGTAGACTAACAAGTCATTTGATGCTTTCTTAAAATTGTTAAAAGAGGTGTTTTCGATGGATAATAAATTACTTGAGTCACATTATAGTGCAAAGAAATAGCTTAACAAGTTAGGGTTGGGATATTAGTCAATCCATGTATGTAAGCATGACTATGCACTTTTTTAGAAAAAAGATGCTTCAAAGGATAATTATTCGATCTATGATGAGAACTGATGGGTCAACAAAAACACAAAAAGGAAAAAGATGTCTCAAAAAGTGTTTCGATATTTTCCATTAACTCCTTAACTAAAGCAATTATATGGGTCGAGTCATACTGTAAAGGATATGATGTGGCATCATACTGGTAGGTCAACAGAGAATGGGAAAATACGACATCCTGTTGATAAGGAAGTTTAGCGAGAATTTGATAAGAAGCATCCTAATTTTTTCAATGACCTATAAAATGTTAAGCTGGGCTTAGGTACAAATGGATTTAATCCTTTTGGTGATAATAACTTGTCATATAACATGTGGCCAATAGTTTTGACTACCTATAACTTGCTACCATGGATTTACATGTCTTAATCCTTTTTTATATTGACTCTATTAATACCAAGGCCTCAGCTACCAAGCAAGGATATAGATGTCTTCCTAAAACTGGTTATAGAGGAGTTAAAGCATCTTTAAGAGATAGGGGTTGGGACTCGAAATGCTAATACAAATATTATATTTAACATGTGGGCTGCTTTGTTATAGATTGTAAATAATTTTTCTGCTCAAAGCAGTCTCTATAGGTGGAGTGAACAAGGTTATAAAACATGTCCTATATGCAAAGTGGATACTCCATTAATTTAAGTTAGGAAAAAATTGCTTATGTTGATCATTATTACTAGCTTTCAAGGAATCACACATAAAGAAATCGAAAGAATTTCAATGGAAAGCTAAAAAGGCGAGCCCCTCCTCATCCTCTTACTGATGAAATTATCATGGACCAGTTAGGTAAGGTGGCACATAAACTTCCTAGTAAACATGTTCAGTTTGGTGGTCTAAAGTGGAAAAAGGGTACTGATGAACTTAATTAGAGTAAAAGAAGCATATTTTTGTGCATTTTGTATTAGCCAATAATGATCTTATGACATAATGACAATTACAGAAGGATTTGTTGTTGATGAGGCATTGACATTTTGTTCCATGTATCTATAGAGGTGGAAACTAGATTCAATCAGCCTGACCGAAACCAAGACGTAACATCCAAACATACAGAAAGGGCATTGTCAATGTCAATGTATCTAAAAGGGGTGAAAATTAAATTCAATTGGCTTGATCAAAACCAAGATGTAGCATCTAAACATACAGAAAGGGCATTGTTAATGTTTCAATCTTAATGTTGACCCTTAGGAAAAAAGATCATATCTTACTTTGATAAAAAAGATCGAGATGTTATCATATGATACATCTTGAATAATTGTATAGAGATCAAAAAGTATTTTCGGTGAGTTTCTATATTTATTCATACATTTTTTTGAAATAATTACAACGGACTAAAATACATATGTTTTGTAGTAAGCATCAATAAGAGTTCAAACGAAACGGTGCTGATAACATAGATAAGTCACAGAAAATAAAATTTCTCGCATGGTTTTACTCTAAGGTAAAAGTTTGTTCTTTCCAAACATGTTATATCAATCATGTAAATATTGTTCCCTACTTGTAATTTTTTCCAATTTAACTTTTTATAGAAATGTTATTTTCGTAGATGTACCATTTACATAAAAATGGTTCCCCCGAAGCCATTAAAAAGCTATTATTGTTAACTTTCAGCCCTAGTTTTACTATTATAATATACTCAGCATGCATTATTAATGAAGTGCACTTAGTAGTTGAAACTTAGGATACAAAGCATAAAACATAGAATAGTGGCATTTCCATTCCAGGAGCTGATAATAACATGTTTTATAGTGTACTAGAGGATATTATAGAGCTGACTTATATAAATAACTACACTATGAGTTTATTCAAAAGCAAATAGTATGATACTAATCCTAGGAAAAAGAAGCTTTGCATTGATAAGAACATTACAAGCATCTTCGTTAGTGGGCAATGGTACAAAGATGACCTTTACATTCTTGCAACTCAAGTACAACAAGTCTTTTTTATCGATGATCCTTTTAATGAGCCAAATTGTAAAGTCATCCATACTGTTGTACATTATAACATATGGGATCTACTTGACGATGATGTTAATGTACAAAACTCGCCATTCCTGCAAGAAAGAAACTCATCCACTTTCAACCTCATAATTGATCTTGGAGATTTCCATTTAGTCAACTTGAGGATTAGAGAAATGGTCCTTCAATTATTTTGCCTTCTAGGAATACTAGGTTTACAATATAGGGAGTGGACGTCTTTATCAACGATGATGACAACTTCAAAAATGAAATAATTAAAGATTATATGAAGGATGTACTTGTACAATCTAATGATGGTGAAGAAACAAAGGACCGTGGGGATGATTTTGTTAGGTCTACTGACACTGAATCAGATTAGGAAATAATTTTTTTTTTTTTGCATGATAACTCATAATTGTGTAAGAGTTATTATGTAATTTCATTATATGAATATAATAATTTATATCTTCTCATTTAGTTCCATTGTGGGCTTTTCTCTTAAATGCTTATACAATATGTGTTATTCCAATCATGGAAGAAGTCGGAGCATGACACCATGAAAGTGATGCTAGAGGGGACCTTCCACGTCGGCCCACTCACATTTCCTCACAATGTAAGGGATCAGGTATCTTTTTATAATTATCCATACTTAAGTTAATTATCTATTAAATATGATTTTATAGTATTGATACTTTTTGTTATCCATCAAAGTTGCAGCTTTGAGAAAAAAGGGTTCAAATAGGTCCCTTAAGCTACATGAAAAAATGGAGAAGAGTAGAGGGAGATTGGTACCTATATAGTTCAATACAATTGGTACAAGACATCTAGTTAGGAAGAATGCTAACTATCTCACCTGTGATATAGGCAACATCATTCAAGTATATATGCCATCTTATTATAAATCATGGTAGTCAGTGTCTTAACAGTTGTGAGATAGGGTTATGTAAGAGTTTGTGTAAGTATCCATCTTTTCTTTCTCTTAACTTAGTGATATTTGGTATTGAAAATTTTGAACATTATTCTCACTAATTTGTTAGTTATCTTATACCATAGTTCCACTTTGAGTTACAAGGCATCACTAAGGCCGAACAGGATAAAGTACTTAGTGATCTAATACGGAGTGCTGCCGACCTAAACAGAGACTAGAAGTACAGGTTGAACAAGTACTTTCTAAAGCACAGGAGTGATCAAAACCAAGATTTCGACCTAAACCATGCTAAGCACTTTGTGTCACAATCTGTCTCGCCCTAACCATGGTAGAGGTGTGTAGATTTCTTCGATAAAAATGATTATATTGTAAGTATGATATTTAATAAAATTATGTTAATATTTCATATATTTAAATTGTAAACGTAACTATATTACATGATTATTTCTTAATTTGCAAAAGCTATCTACAAGAAATGCAAATAATTGAACAAATAAAAATAGTGAACGATCGACATAAATTGAAATCCATTACTGCACATTATTATTTTAAAGTAATTTAACTTATTATTCATTATTTAAATGTATAATCTTTTACTAATTCAATAATTATATTTATCCTTTCTTTTTCTTGTCAAATATGAATAAAGAAATAAAGAGACCAGTGAGTTATAGTTGGTGCCAAAGAATTTTAATGACCGACACACATATAGGATAGGGCAGTAGGTGCATCTGACCCTCGCGAAGCAATATGTAAGTACCCTAAATTTTATATCTTAACGATACAAATTTTCTTATAATTTATATAATTAATTCTTATTTTAAAAATTCAAGACGAGGATGATTAAGCTAGCAATGCCTTAAACTTTATATTTTAATAATATAAATTTTCTTATAATTTGTATGATTAATTCTTATTTTAAAAATTTATGACGAGGATGACTAAGCTGGTAGCCGAGCACGCACAGTCGAGTGTATCATCCACTAACTTGTCTGACACTCTTATGTGAATCAACAAGGCTGCCATTACTAATGAGATGCTTGGCACTCGTCGAGGATGTAGGAAGACGATCGGTCATGTACTGGCTGGCTAGATGTACCATTTGTTGGGCACCTCCAACTCTAAGGGGAACTCCCATTACGTGTCCCAAGTGGGTAAGTTGCAAGAGCAACTACAGCATAGTAAACAAAGGCTGGAGCAAAGTTAAGAGAGTTTCAGCAAAGTCAATTATTGATTCAAGAGCAGCAACAACAGCTTGATCGACAGTAGCAATTTGAGACATACTTGACAAAGCTAACTTTCATACCCAGATAGTAGGATTTCACACTACTTATGCCACCATTCGTTGTTGCATTGCTTGGGTTAAGAAGATTTGCAATTACACCCCCTACTAAGTTAGCTAGTCCCTCCCAACCTATCAGTTCATCCTAGCCACCACCCTCTATATATCATCCACGTCACTAGGAGAATGATGATGATGATGATGATGATAATGATAGTCCTAACACGGATAATGATACATTAGCTTATCTGCATTTTCTTTTTTCTTAGATTTTGTATTTAGGATTTTTTTTTCATGTACAAATATTTATATGAATCATGTACATAAAATTTAATAAGTATTCAATTTTTTATATGAATTATGTGATTTTGTTATATTGATACCATTAGCATGTTTGAAATAAAAAGTATTATGATATAAAATTATAGAATTTAAATTATATAAAATTAAATTAAAAATTATCAAATTAACTCAATTTATTAGAAATAAAAAGTATTATCTATATTGTTAAATATAATATATTAATTTAATTACATTTAAAAAAATTATTATAAACTTTTAGCAATGACATTTTATCATCACCATAAGTTTAAAGAAAAATAAAAAAATATAGAATTACTTTTAGCAATGACTAAGTTGTCACTAAAAGCAATTCTATATTTTTTTATTTCTTCGATTTTAAGATTTTTAGCCACGACTTTGTCATTATTGAAAATCAATTTTTTACCAACAACAAAATATTATTGACATAAATTGTTTTAGTGACGAACCTATACCGATAACATTTTTAGAGATGACTTTTTCTTTCTACGGTGATCAAATTATTTTTAATAATGATAAATGTTGTCATTGATGATTTCTCTTCCTGTAGTGTAAAGTTATTTTAGGATAAATAATGTAGAATTAGAGTCCTAATAAGATATTATATGGGTTAGAAATATTTTATAAGGATATCTATTTATTGAAGGAATCTTATCATACCTATAAATAAGACATCAATATTTGAAATATGGTACACATTTTTTTTTATTTTAATGATATCAAGAAATTTTCCTTCTTCCTTGTAGATTCCAGAATTATTTACCTAATGAATTTTAAATCGTTATCTAAAACCTTATCTAATTTCTATATTCGCACACATAATGTGCCATTTTCCTAAACATAAACGGTTTAAATTTGGTAGAATGAAGTTTTCATACGATCTCAGCTTTGCGTACCCTAAAATGATATTGGCCACTTTCAAGTCTCACGAAGACAAGGCTAACTATACCTTTGAAGACGCTATAGCCCTTCAATTCTTTTGAAAAACAAATTGTGAATTTACATACCATGCATGCATTCACATCATATATTACATGAATTACGGTCGTATGCTTCAAAATTTTTACTGTATATATTAAAATTATAATTATATTAACTATATAAAATTTACATGTGTGTTTCATATTTTTTTAACTATCATTTTATTTAAATAAAATTGAGAAATATTGAAAGGATTTAACTTAAGTGATATATAGTATTAAGAACTTTATCTTCATCTACATTCTAAATTAAATGTCAAAATTTTGCATATGTGGCTAGTAATTCAATCCCTTTTATTATTTGAAAAAAAAAAAAGAGATATGATTAAAATAAAATATTTCAACGCGCAACAAAGGATCTCATGGAATTATCGCGACCGCGGCGGACGGCTTATCAAAACTGTCCAAACACTTTCCTGGAGAAGCCCCACTTCTCAGACCAAAACAAGATAACTAGAAGGTCAAACAATGTTTTCCTCTTTTTTTTTTTTAATTAATTATTTTATATTCGTCTTGCATTGTATGTAGAAATCCGCAGCATTGTCTTCAAGCTATATCCTTCCCATACATCGACGTTTCGACTGCTCCGTCCTTTTTTGGTACTCGTCGCAGAATCAGAATTGTTCGAATAAACAAAGAATTTTTTCAACCGAATATTGTTCTGATTCTCCGACGTAGAATTCAAAGCTCATATCCAATGCAGCCAGCCTCTTCGGTCTTCTATATACTCTCCATATTCTATACATTCTTAGACTTCCATTCATTTTGACTCCAACCAAAAAAATTTGCCAGGATAATGAGCCTCCACTTCTTTTTAGCAATTTTTCTCCCTCTTTCACTCTCTTACGCTCCTATTTCAGCTCGCTTTTTCCCTAACGTATCCTCAATCCCTTCATGGACGAACAAAACCGCTCCTCAGGGCGCCTGGGAAGTGTTCAATAACTTCATCGGCTGCCGCCCCCGCCAGAATTACGATGGCTTGTCAAAGCTGAAGAAGTATTTCGAAAACTTTGGTTACATTCCAAACTCGCCGACAAATTTCACCGATGACTACGATGATGTTCTCGAATCCGCCATCAAAACTTACCAAAAGAACTTCAATCTGAACATCACTGGCCAGCTCGATGAAAAGACCATGCAGCAGATAACTTCTCCACGGTGCGGTACCCCCGATATCATCAAGGGCACGTCGACAATGAACGCCGGGAAGGTCAACACGACGTCGTCCAGCAACAGCACGCGATTCCACACCGTCTCTCACTACACGTACTTTGAGGGGAACCCGCGGTGGCCGGAGGGAACAAAAGAACTGACCTATGCGTTCGATCCAGATAACAACTTATCAGAAACGAAAAAGAGCGTGTTCGCCAGGGCGTTTGGCCGGTGGTCGGCGGTGACGACGCTCTCTTTTCGTGATGTAACGTCGTATGACTCGGCGGATATTACGATCGGATTCTACTACGGGGATCACGGCGACGACGAGCCATTCGACGGAGAATTAGGGATACTGGCCCATGCGTTTTCGCCGACGAGCGGGATGTTCCACTTGGACAAGGCCGAGAGTTGGTCAGAGTCGGGTAACTTCACGCAGTGGTCGCCGAGTACGGCTGTGGACTTGGAATCGGTGGCGGTGCATGAGATCGGACACTTACTGGGGTTGGGGCATTCGTCGATGAAAGAAGCGATCATGTATCCGACCATATTGCCGAGAACAAGGAAGGTGGAGCTGACGGACGATGATGTTCGTGGCATTCAGCGGCTATATGGTTCGAATCCAAACTATAGTAATGCTGTAAGATTTGGTGATGTGGGACCCTGGTGGGGCCCCGTCACATTTTTTACCCTTGGATTATTTTTTGTAGGAATTTAAGTCATTCTTTTGTGGATGGTTCTGGTTCTGGTTCTGATATCAATGAATGGCTTGCTTGCACATACAGAGCTAGAATGGTTGCTCCAGAATTTTGATATCATTGATTATACTTTTTTAGCTTGTATCGCAGTTCCATACTTCGTGTAATTGGAATTCCGCATTCTTTGTTGATATATTTTAAGGATTTCTTCTACATGTATATGAAGGAGTTGCAATTTTTTGCCTTTAAAAGTTCTTAACTTTTTTGGTTCTTGTGTAAATTTTATGCAGGCTTTTGATTGTAGCTGTTTTATATGAGAGGAGACCGATTGCTAATTTATACTTATAGCATTGTATAACTTTTTATGAAATATGTTTTTCATAGAATATATTGTCGGATTTAAAATAACTACCATATAAGTTATTCTTGCAAAATTATGTATCAACATGAAATTATTTAATTTTATTATTATTTTAACAGGCTCCCTAACATAATTGTTTATTTGGGTTTGGAGGGTGAACATTTATTTAATATCATGTTGAGTGCTAATTATTCCTGAAAGTTTAAATTATTAAGAGAATCATAAGATTGATTTTATTATTATTTTAATAATTATTCCATCAATAAATTTCACATTTAATATAAAATATACTTATGAAATATAAAGAAATTTCATCACTTTGATTATATGTATGTCGTTTTTTTAAGTTTTTTAAAAATTTTCTTATAAAATTAAATGAATAAGATAATAACTTGTCCTAAATACTCTAGAAAAAATATTATTATTAATTAATATAAATATTCTAAATTATGTACTAATATCAATTGATCTGTTTTAAAGACGTGTCAAGAGAGTGTTTTCACTCTCTTTTCAATAGGTCTTACTACGAAATGGAGCTCAATTAATGGCTGGTTTCTGGGAACCAAGCTAACTAGGGCAAATTAATGGCAGAAATTTTTACGTCCGCTGACTATAATAATTATTTTTAATTATATTTAATAAATAAAAGATAATAATTATTTTATAATTTAATTATCATTTTTATAGTATTCATGCGCATTAAAATTCTAAATTCTCAATGTCAATGATATTAAAAATTATAAATTTAATAATTTTTTATTTATTGGGTATGATTGAAGATAAGTATTATAATATCAGAACATAAGAATTTCTCATATATTAGATTCATTGAAGTTCCAAATGGCTTGATTAATGTCATATACGTTATTTCATGTCAGAAATTCGAAATCCCACCATGTACGTAATTATAAACCCGAAAATCCTAACATCCCTGTAAATACCAAGAGGTAATTTTATACAAGCTTTAGAAGAAGAAACAAAACATCAAGTAAACGGGAACTCTCACCATGGATACATGTATGATCTGCCGAGGGAAAAACTTTTAGATTTTAGTGATGAGTTTAATTTGACAGGAAATATTTTTAGTAGAAATAATTTTGTCTGCTTGTATTCATAGTTAATTATAAAATATTACGATAATAAAAAAAATTATTAAATGTAGGAGGCATGTGATACACCCCTTAAAATTTAAAATATTTTGTATGAAAAATAATTAGTTATTATGATGATATTTGTAATGAAATTTTTGTGTGAAGTAATTGAGAAAGGAGTACTATTATGAAATATTTAAGGGCTAATTAGGAGTAGAATTGAGTATGTGAGTATGGGAAGATTTAAGGCATTCTCTCATTTTTACCTTATGACCGTATTTCCTCTTATCTCTCCATTTTTCAACCATCAACCTTCATTTCTCACCAAAAATACCCCAATCTCTTCTTCTTCTCTTGGCAAGCAAAGGAGCACCAATCCATACCAATTTCATATATTCTCTCATCCAAACAAGGTATATCCTTCTAATGCTCCAAACTTTTGCAAGCTTTCCTGTTCATTTTTCTCTTTAGGTTTAGTATAATTAAGGTTTTGGAGTTAGAAAAAGGAATTTGTTCCCTGACATAGATTCTTGGGATTTTGAATGTACTAGATCAAGCAAACCACAATTTCTTTCATGTAGCATGTCACCCATGCATTCTTAATAGATTTTGATGATTTTAGATGATTTGAGTTGAATAGTATTAGGTTTTGATGCATTTTCTTAAATATAGAGGAAATGTAATGATTTGTGTGTTTTGAGATGAAATTCTTGTTGGATCTAGCTTATATAGAGTTATGGTTGTGATATATGGTGTGTTGTTAAGTGTTGTAACATGTAAGATAAAATCTTGATGATTTATCACTACTACAAAAATATCTTTTAACGCCAGTTGTTTAACATATTTAACATCAATTTTTATATAATGTATATATAAATGTCTTTGTATGTTAGATAATTCCACATCAATTTTTTAACTAATTTAGAAAAGTAAAATAACATCAATTTACAACCATCATCATTTCTTCATGTGAATACAATAGGAAGAATTTTTATTACAAAATAATATCTATTATTATGAACAACTAATGTGATATGTCATTCCCTTTACCCTCCACCCTAAACACTAATGAACCCTAACCACTTACCATCCTCCCATCCTCCCTATTCCTTATATTTTGCACACCCTAATCAGAAAAATATCTTCATCTCGATATCAACAATTTTAAGTAAAAAAAATTTAAAAATGGTGAAAGGTTACCTTGGTTAGAAATGAGTGCTTCACTAGAGGTACTTGTTACTCAATATATGATATTAGCATTTCTTAAAAAAGTACATTCAATACTTATAATTGTAATGAGTAGCATTATTAAAATTTTATATATGATATTACATTGAATGTCATAAAAAAGAATGAAATTAAATTTCTTACTTATATGAACATGAAAAAGTAGCATCAAAGTGAAAGATAAAAAAATATGGTCAATTATAAAATCAAAAATAAATTACAAAAATAAATATAAAATGTAAAATAAATCCTTACATTTATATTTTGCACTTTTCTAGTAAATGCTAAACCTCACATATTTAATTGTAGGTTAACAGAGCTTTAGTCCTATAAAATAATTAATGAACACAAACATAAAACTAAAAAAAAATCATCTTAAGGTTAGAAAAAAAAGCATACCTCGTTAAAGAGAGAATCATTTTAATTAGAAAAACTTTATGATAAAATTGGCAAATAATACCACAACTTCATTTTTTTAATTTTCATCTTACACCTGGATTTTCAAACTATTTAAGTTTGTACATCAATTAATAACAAAAAACTAACATGATTAATAAAATGACATCATTCAACTTTATAATATTAAACATCGATTATTAAATAAAAATAAGTGTCATTAGCAAAATATTTTATTTTTCATTATGTTTCAAGTAAAAACTTTATAATTTTATAAGTCAATAGCATTGAAATTATTTTTTACATTACAATATTTTTCTTATACAATTATACAAATAGAAACAACAATAATTGAACAATCTAACAAATGAGAAATTATAAAAATAATATACTTTAAATGAAAAGAAAAAAATAAGATACCTTTTTTTGTAATTCTTTTATATTACTTGAGGGTTTCTAGGTTGAAGCATGTAAGTGGTTGCAAATTAATAATAAGTTATGTAGTGAAAAAAAGCAATATCACCATTCATGCATTGAATTCAAGCTTAATTAATACAAGAATGGACATGTTATTTATTCTCACAATAATTTATTATCACTTTGCAACCCATCTTTGCATCTTCTATATAATTCTAACTATACTTTTTGACATGGGGGTGTAGATCAATGACTTTTGAAATCCGTCAACAAAGATAGATTTTGAAATGAAGGGTATCGATCATAATATTCAATATTACTTAAACAATTAAGAAGATCTTAGAATAAATTAAAAGTCCTTCTAAAGATTCATACTAGCACATGGATTCTATGAAACATTTGGAAGGATTCTTTTTCAAAGTCCTTGCAAGTGCTTCGCAGAGGTTTTATGTTCATTACCAAAGTATGAGTACAACTCCCTATAAGATTCTGTTGAAGGATCCCAAGACCTTTCAAATAGTCCTAATAAAGTCGAATACCAAGATCTATACACCAAAGATCAAAAGTCCTCTTTTTGATGGAAAGAGAATTATCTTAAAAAAATTACTCATTTGTTTTAAATAAGTAAATAGAGCTCTATTTATAAGATAAAAATAAATCATTAGACATTTTATAAATTATTATGAATTATCATGACAATTAAAATGACTATATGGCCATTGGTATACCTTTAGATGTTGATTTTTTTTAAAATTGGTGTGGTATTAAAAAATCATGTCATTTTCAAAAAATAATCAACATTGTTTAAGCTTTTTTTAAAAAAATACAAGTACATCCTTACATTTTTCTAACAATGACTTACATAAAAATTACGTTAGATCATTAATACAGTTTACAATATAATCATTATATAACTCAAAATTAAAATTAATACAATTCACAACATAATCACAACAAAAAAATGAAATTTTTGCAAGTTCTCATGTGTTAAAAAGAGATCTAATCTATTTTTTTTCATATTAAAGTGCTTTACAAGATTATGTACACAATAGCCATGCATTCCTTGCAATATTAGATAAAATGTGATGACAACTCACCTATCAATGTTGCACATTAAAAAAGCTTCAAAATTTATAACCATAAGAATTGAATCAAACTATGGATATATTTTACCACTTAAACTATTTAAGGGTAAAAGATAATTATTGCTTGATAGGATGCTCATAATAATAAAATTCAAAGCTTTTATAAATGTCTAGTGAGAATGGGTGTGTTATTCTCTTATTCCACCTAAACAAAAGATAGATGAAAGAGAAATTCATAGATAGAATGAAAATTAATATATATCAATTATTAAACAAAAATAAAAATTATAAGTCTTGGTAGTTTTAATACATGTTATTTCATAAAGCTTAGTATTTATTACAAGTTAAGTGATTGTTTATGTACATTTAAACATCAATTATAATTAAAAATCGATATGGTCTCTACTTCCAAATCTAACTTTGCTAAACCACCTTGGTTTTAATAAGTAATTAACATTGTTTAGCAAGTTTTTTTTCTTAAAAATATAACTTCTATATCCTGACATTTTTCTAATGATGACTTACATAAAAATTATACTAGATTATCAACACTTCTATCTATGTTGCACATTGTTATTTTGAAAAATAAGTACTTTGTCATTGACATTTAGGGAGATATAAAGATTATCTATAACTAATTAATATTTATTTTTCCATTACATTTTAAGAAAATAACTTTTTGCAAGTTCTAGAGTATATTTTTATCTTTAAAAAAATACATCCATCAATTTTACACATTCTTACTTTCAAAAAATTATCATTGACACATAGGAAGATACAATTTTTATAACTGTGACCACTTCAAAGAAAAATGATGGTAATTATTTTCATAATAAAGGGTAAAAACATGGTTCATTAAAGGCAAAAGTTTTGAACTCAACCTTGAAGAGAAGGAAAAAGTTTTTACTTAAAAATATAATTTTTGTATCCTAACATTTTTCTAATGATGACTTATACAAAAATTATACTAAACTATCAACACTTCTATCTATGTTCACATTCTTATCTTGAAGAATAAGCATTTTGTCATTGACATTTAAGGAGATATAAAGGTTATCTATAACTTATTAATATTTATTTTTTCATTATATTTTAAGCAAATAACTTTTTGTAAGTTCTGTAGTATATTTTTTATATTTAAAAAAATAGGTCCATTGATCCTACATATTCTTACTTTAAAAAAAAATTGTCATTGACACTTAGGAAGATACAATTTTTATAACCATGACCATTTTGAAGAAAAGTGATGGTAATTATTTTCATAGCAGAGGATAAAAACATGGTTCATTAAAGGCAAAAGTTTTAAACTCGCAACTTTAAAGAGAAGGCAAAAATTTTTTTAAAAAAAATACAACTTTTGTATCCTAACATTTTTCTAACGATGACTTACATAAAAATTATACTAAATTGTCAACACTTCTATCTATGTTACACATTCTTATCTTGAAGAATAAGTATTTTGTCATTGACATTTAAGGAGATATAAAGGTTATCTATAACTAATTAGTATTTATTTTTTCATTATATTGTAAGCAAATAATTTTTTGAAAATTCTCTACTATATTCTTATCTTAAAAAGATACATCCATCGATCCTACACATTCTTACTTAAAAAAAAATTGTCATTAACATTTAGGAAGATACAATTTTTATAACCATGACCACTTCGAAAAAAAGTGATAATAATTATTTTCATAATAGAAGCTAAAAACTATTAACCTTAGCCCCTTTAAAGAGTTTTGATGATAACAAAGTACTTTGATGACTTTTGGATTTAGCCTTCCTCATCAAGGAACTAGTTATAAATTTTGAAGATAAAAAGAAAAAGATCATATTTAGATTAGTTAGTTCTTAGTTAATTCCCTTAGAATTTATCTATAAGAGAGGATTCAATATCAGGTATTTCTTTCAAAATCATAATGTTAATCTTGTGTCTTTCCTTTAAACAAAGCATGGGTTATTTTCAAAGTTATTTATGGGGTTAAATCGTTTCCAGAATCAATTCCAAGCATCCAGAGAGCAAATTAGACTGCTTGAATCGATTCCTAAATTAATTCCATGCATCCAGAAAGTAAACTGGTTTGCCCGAATTAATTCACTAATCGATTCTAGGCATCCAAAGAGCAAACTAGCTTGCCCAAATCGATTCAACAATTGATTCTCAAGGTTCAAAAAGTTTTTCAAAGAAAAATCAATCAATTTTCGAATCGATTCATGTTTTCAAAAGTTTAATCTCTCTTTCTAATGAATTGATTGCTCAACCCACTTTTTATGTCATGTTTTTTTTCTCAGTCTTGTTTCAAAAAAGGCTAAATCGATTCTTAAGTCGATTCAGTTCATCCAGAGCTGAAATGGAGTTAAAGTGAATCGATTCAGCAATTGATTTACTAAGGAGTTTTCCAAGTATGAATTAATTCCTAAATCGATTCATTAACCTTTTTAAAATTTTTCATAGGGTCCCTGAATTGATTCCAAAATCGATTCACAGGGCGCCAACAACTCCATAATGGCTATATTTACTGAGTAACAGCTTTTTGACTCTTCTAAATCCTATATAAAGGTTTCTTTTCAAATTATTTCATAAGAGAAAGAGCTTATATTGTTACATAGGCACAAGAAACATTCTTTCATCCTTTCATAACCTGAAATTCCTTGAGCTTACTTGATTGAAAAACTTCTCTCATTAAGCTTCATTGTATAATCCACTTTCTAGAATTTTGTGAGTTGCATTCTTGTATTACTTTCTTTCATTTTTTTGATACTACGGTGAGGTATCCCCAGAGACTTCAAGAATGATAAATCTCTTGGGATTTGTTAAGTGCTTTGAGAGAGGATTCTCAAAAGGATAGTGAAGGAAAAATAAAGTCTGTACTGAGGCTTCTTCAAGTGCCCTTAAACTTGAAGGGATAGTGGATAAAACTTCAAATCCAAGTTAAAGAGGCTTGGTAGTGGATGTACACCTTAGAGTGTTGGATCTTCAAGACTAGAACTACTATAAATAGCAGTGTTTGATATCTTTTTTCCCTATTTCTTTACTTGCCTGACATATTGGTTTGTTCTTTACATTCTTTATCATATTGGTGTATTATCTTGCATTCATTTTCATATTAACACTTATTCCTTATTCACATTATCTTCAAATTAGGCATAACTGCAAAAAAATTTTAAAACCTAATTTACCCCCTCTTGAGTAAAATCTTGGCTAACAAAAACATGGTTCAAAAAAGGCAAAAATTTTAAACTCATAACTTTGAAGAGAAGTGATTATGAGTGTCTTCATAACATCCTCGAAACAATTCTTTGCTTTCATATCCATAAGAATCATATTTTATCTCTAATCCCTTGCTTTCATATCCATAACAGCTATATTTTATTCCTAGTCCCTTGATTTTATGTCTATCATAACCATATTTTATCCCCAAATCCTTGCTTTGAGTTAGCAATACACAAAAGAAATTTAACATAGATTACGGTCGAGAAAGGATAATAGTTCAAGAGCAATAGCTTGCATCTCAGTAGTTAATAATCAAATAGTATCAATCATGTATTGTTCTCATATGCCACTTAAATAAAACAATATAATGAAAACTAAAATGAAAAATGGAATGAAAGAGTATCTATAAAGTGAATGCTTAAATGGAAAATAGAGTGAAAGAAAAAAGAAACTATGGACATATTTCATAAGCAACAAAGGAAATTCTATATTAGTTATTAATAGAGAATCAAAATCTTAAAAATAGATTTTTTTTTCATATTAAGTTCATTAATATACCTTTTAGATATTGGTTATTTGAGAAATCAACGTTGTAAGTATTCAACTTATGATTGTTAAAGTGCATTTTAACTAAGCAAATCATTAAAATATAAATAATATTTATAGTTTTTAATAATTCTATAAATACAAACATTAATTAGTTATAAATAACTTTTGGATGTCAATTTTTAAGTATAACTAATGTTTAAAACACCAATATTTGTAAATACAATCAATAATTAGTTGTTAACATTCCTTTTTTTGTTGGTTTATTGTACAACCATTATATTAAGTTTTCCTATTTCAAACCCTCTATCTCTCATTGGAAAGTAAGACTTTATAATGTTAACTTACTATTATAACTAACGTTACATTAATTTTAAAAAATGTCAACATGTCATTATAGATGTTCGTTTACACTTTAACTAATATAAATAGGGCAATGTTAAAGGACAATTTTGTAATAGTATATTATTGAATGAATAGTGAATTTGCCAAAAACACTTGTAGAATTCAAACTATAATCAATTACATAATAATTTATCTACTAAAGATTTGCTTCTTGGAAAAACATAATCAATTATGCACCTGAGGATTTATTTATTAGACCTTTATAATCAATTATATCTAAGAACCCCTTACTCTCTTAATTAACATAACTAATTATATAATCAATTATATGCCTAAAACTCATTCTTTGTACAATTATAATCAATTGCATTATCAATTATGCCCTTATAAAGTTACTCTCTAGATTAGCACAGTCGATTATATAATCAATTATACTTTAGGTCATTCTAGTCATTACTTGTTTTAAGGGTTCTAAGCACTCGTTTAATTATTCTATGTTATTAATACAAGTTAATGTGCACTAATTGATATTAGATATGTATTTGACCATGCAAAGAGGCATAATGTTCTCTTGATGTATGAAATGCATTACAAAATGGTTCTTGTGATATATAAGTTTAACTTACCTTATTGTTTATAAGAATTGAGATGAGGTCAATGTGACATTCTTGCAAATTGAACATTAGATCCAATATATATTTGTATCAGATAAGGATGCATAGGAGTTACAAAAAAAAATTACCTTCTGCCATTGTTTATTTTCTTGTCTAATTGTTAAATAATAATCTTTGTATTGATTTGACAAATTTGTTACTAAGAAATGTAACTCTAGCAAGATACTAAGTAGCATATACAAATTAATTATTTTCTATAAAGTATAGTGAACCATAAGGCATGCTCATATTTTCTCCAAGGCATTTAATTGTATCTTATGCCTAGAAACATTAGTCTCCCTTGAGATTCAATCATAAAGTGTAATTAAATTTATCCTTTTTATTATTTCTTTGATGCTTTCTTATTAAGTTTCTCAAAACTCACTTTCCTTATATTTCTTTCTTTGGAAATTTATTCCTTTAGGTACTCAATTGCTATTGGACGGGTTGAAAGTGTGCTCACTTAAGAATTTTTTATGTTCAAGTAAGTTATGAGATAGTTGGTCTAAATGAGCTTTAAAAATACTAGTTGCTACATGCATTCTTGAACACAATTTCTTGTACTTGAAAATGGTCATAATATGGATTGTTATGAACAATTATATGTCCAACATTGTAATGAACATGTATAAAAAAGCTTGTGGGAAGTTGCTTTAACAACTTTCTACACTGATTGCATGTCCTAGTATAAGTCTTGAACCATTAAATACTCAATACATAAATAAACTTAAACTTAATGCTTGAAAGAACTCACTAAAAAAATTAATTTGCTTCATCCTCAAGAGCCTTACAACTTACCTTTTCAGACCAAAATGCTTAACCAAAGCCATGTCATGTTGAGCCTTTACGGGGAATTATTATATACTTAGATTATAGCATATTTTCTTATTCTTAAATTTTAATTAATAAATAAACTTTAATCGTTGAGTTTATTAATTATTTCACTATTCGTTGGTTTTGACAGATTTAATATATATATATATATATATATATATATATATATATATATATATATATAATTTTAATTTTTTAATTTTTAAGACATTAAAAATTAAAGTATAAAAATTAATAATTAAATTTTATTTATTAAGCGAAGTAAGCAAACTAAATATAATTAAAACATTTATAACTTCACATGAGCATAGGCAAATTGTTAGGTGCTTCCTTACGTTCATTTCATTATAATGATAACTCCTGCACCGAACAAATACAGGCTGACAGGCCCATTCTATCGTCGACTTCCGGAATCATTGGAAGGAAACCCATTGGGCCAGCAAAGTCAACATGTTACATATGTATCCAACTCTAAACCACAGGGAAATAAAACCAAATAAATAAAAGAAACAAATTTACCCCAGCAGTTTGGTTATCTCACACCTTGTCATTACTTGAATATCATTTTCCTCTTTGGATTTGTACAACGTTTGCCATAAAAAAATGGATATTCTAATATCTTATGGTGAAAGGTATTAATTAAGTATAACAAAAGTGATGAGAGCTTCTCTTTAAATTGAGAAAAAAGTTTTTCACTTAATTTTTACATAGACAAAATCAACAATTTAATTGTTCAAATTTTCCACTTATGATTATTGTAAAATAGAGGATATTTCAAAAGATCTAGTATCTTAAGAAGTTTCACGTTGCCTGAGTCAAGTCAAGCTTTACGAGAACATCTATATACTAAGATCCAATATATATGATAATTGTTAAGCAAATATATATTGGATTCGCATATATATATATATGAGGTGGAATAAATCAAGTGTGAAAGTTGAACAATCCTCCTTGTATGTGAATATCTCATGAAGCCCAGATTCAATTTTGTAAATTAATTTTAAATTATATTTAAAAAAAATTATTTTATTATAAAATTTTATTTATTTGAGATTTTCCAACTATTAATTTACAAAGACCATTTGCTAATAGAAAATTCATAATAGCAAATTTCCAATGGTTACTTTTCAATGATTATTTTATGACAGTAATTTTATTATGACTATATTTTTTTTCTCTTATATTAACTTACTATTTGAGAACTTTTGTGATTATCCAAAAATAAAAGCCTTCTTTATTCTTTCAACTCTCGTTCAAATTTCAAGCTTTGCTTTCTACTTACAACATCAATGTTATCAAAATTCTTTTTAGGTTAATATTTCTTAAGCTTATACCTATTTTAACCATGCAATCAAAATAAAATAGAAGAGTTTGTTGAATGCTATAGGATTGTCAAAATAAACTCTGTATGAAGAGGCATAATAATTTTTTAGTATAGTGGTCTTACATTCCTCAAACTCTCAATATTCTTTTATAGTAATTTAATCCCTAATACTATTAAGGTGTCACTAATTGTAATTGATTCGATGTCATTTAAATAAAATAATCTCTTAATATTTTCTCATTTTTTAAAAATTGATGTCTTTAATAATCACTTAATAAAGGTGATTATTGGTCAAATTATCAAGTTTTGGGTTGAACTTTTCTTATATAATTATATGAAATATAATAGCCTCAACTCTAGCCTAACCTATTTAATTTTTCAAAAATTTGGCCAAACCTACCTAATTAAACTTTATACATGTCTTGAGGTTTGGCTCAAAAGTCTAATTATTATAATACATAATAAAAAATTTTAAATATATAAAATATATAGTAGTGTTAAATTAAGTATTTTTACATTAAAAATAAGTATGTATAACTATTTTTATAACATATAATTGCACTAATGAAAATAAACTTATACAATTGAGTTAACCTTAACCTACTGGATCCATATAATTATGGTTAGAGTTGGTTTGAATATTAATCAAGGCATGAAGAAAAAACTCAATTAACATTAGGATCATTTAAAAAAAAAATCAAAATCTCTTCTTTTTTTTGTTGGGCCTATCGAGTTAGGTAACCTTACCCCTAAATATCTTATTAAACTTAACCCAATTCTGATTTTATAAATTGATTTTGAATTATATTTAAGAAAATATTTTTATTGTATTATAAAATTTTATTAATTTAAAATTTTCAATTACCATTTTCAAAAATCAAAGGATAATTGGATTAACAAATAGTTTATGCCTTAACCTAACTCATTTAATTTTTAAAAAATTTGACCTAACTTTGTCTAATTAAAATTATACATAATTTGAAGCCCAATTCAAAAGCCTAATTACTATAATAGATAATAAAACATTTTGCACTTTATAGATTTTAAGTCACACTAGATGTTATATATATATATATATATATATATATATATATATATAATCCCAATGCAACAAAATAGAAACATAAACACAATTGCAAAACTAGTATTCAATATAAATGAGCAACATTTGAACCAAAAATTGAAATAGGCTTCCATTAAACCATAATTCCATACACTAAGTAAATAAGCATCACTTACAATATTTCAAGTAGCATCATCTTCTTTAAATTAGTTTTCATTTAATATCCTAATTACACCATCCCAAAAAAATCAAAAAATTGGCTATTACATGAACAAATTTCCGTCCTAACTTCTTGCTTGGTGAACACCATTTGAATGACTTGTATTGTTGTTTGTTGAAGGAGCTTGTGTTGGAAGGGTTTAGCCATTTGAATTTTGGGTATCAGAAAATGACAATGTCATCAAGACTACAAATAACGACCCTCACAATTGGGTAAGTTATTGATTAGATTTACGTTGTCATTCTACTACCAATGTTCTCACTTATCTAATATTTGTTCAAAGGCAATACAAAAAGTAAAGGCAAAAATCATATCATCAACTATAAGTTATGATTGTGGGGGTTATGATGTAACAGATGAACTTAATTTTCTAGCTACCAAGATAAGACCCTACTAACCTTAGTCCAAACAACCTTCCTTTCTTAGTTCCACTAACTTACTTGTAAAATATATTCACATTATTAGCTTTAGATAATTGCCTTGTCATATTGTCCACACCATTAACTCCCTTTTAGCCTTCATTTGAGTCTTTTCCTAATTCTTCAATGACAAGTTATGTGTACCTTTCCCCTGATAGAGACAAGCCAAAAGATATTTAAGGAAAATAACCAAAAAAAATTTAGACAACATAAACATAAACTCAAAATTTTAATGTCAAAAATAAATGGATGTATTATAAAAATTGCCTAGATTGCCTTTCATTGCTTCTATTAATTAACAACAAAATCCTTTTTCAAAGACAAAATAAAAATAACTTAGAGTATTAAATCAGAAACTTAAAGCAAAATTTTTCAATTAGTACTTACTATATAACTATCCATAGCCTTAAAACTAAAAAAATCCAACCAATAAAACCCATTTAGCTTTAACACAATTATTCATAATCCAACTAGTAAAACATCAAATGGGTGTCCAAAAATCATATGTATTTTACACCTTTTAAAATATAAAATATTTCATTAGACAATAAGTAATTATAAAATAATTGAGAATGACCTTTATTATTATATTTTACATATATGAAGATATATGGAAATTTGGTTTAAGGGTAAGTATATTTACTTTAGGCTAAGTGTGATTAAAGACAAGTACTTAAGTATGGAGGAAACTTTTTTTCAATTTTCTTTGTGATCCTTTTTCCCCTTTTCTATTTCCCATTTTAGCCCCTACCTTTAATTCTCTGCACCAAAACTCACAAAACCTCCAACTTCCTTTCCTCTTATCTTTCTACCTTAATTATTATCTTTCTCAATCTTTCTCTTTCCAACTTCAAAGTAAGCAAATTTAATTTATAATCCATGGATTGTACTTATTTTATTTCCTAATTGGTAATTGGTAGCTTGAGATTATGCGATCAAATATAAAATTGGAAATCCTAAACCCTAACTTTTCAATCTTATGATTCTTGATGTTTAGGGGTAACTTTATCTTCAAACTTAAAGCCTACCATCTATTCCATAACCTATGAGTGAGAATTCTTCAAATTTTTACTTGTTTTCAAAATTTTGAATAAATTGAGTTAGCTTTTATTAGATATTTGATAACTTGGGGTGAGTGGCTATATGATGATATTTGGCATGGACTAAATGCTAAATCTAGTAGCTAAGATATTGTTTTTGTGTTAAATAGGGTTTAATTTAAGTTATACCACATTTATACTAAGATTAGCTAGTTTTTGCTACATATGAATAATAATTTTTCAAGAAAAATGCAAAATCTTTATGTGTAAATCAATTCTAAAATTGATTCATTGAATCTAAAATGTAGAAATTGTAGTCAAGAGTTGATTCTAAAATGAATTTAATCCTTTTAAAAGCAAATTTATGGGAAGAAAATCTATTTAAGGGGTGGTAAACAGTTACTACCCCTACATATAATCAATTTTAGGCTTTCATAATTGAAATTTTCACCCTCAATCAATTCAAGACTTATAGTAAGTTATTGGAAGTTTTAAATCAATTTTTTTAGTTAAAATTTGTACTTTACTCTCAAAATTAAAGGTAATTAACCATCTTAGTGTTGATATATACCATTATGTTATGATTTACATATTTTTATGACAATTAAGCTTGTCTTGTTTTAGTACTTGTAAAGGTGAAGATTATGATCATTTTAAAACACCAAATTCAATAACAACTTATGAATGATAAGATTGATCTAGAAGGATAAGGATAAGAATATATGAGAATTACAAAGAGATTTACTTTTTTTTTCATTGTAATTTATTCATCTTATATGATAAAAGTATTTAAGTTAAAGGAAAGTAAATATAGTTAATAAAAATTTAAATAGATTATCTTATGTTTGGTATTTTACTCACTAAGCCCCAAACTTACATTTTCGTATTTTATTTTATAAATTTTCAAATTAATTTGCCTCGTCCACCATTACCATAAAGATAGATTCCTTATGAGCCCTCTTAGAATGGCAACTAGCACCAATAAATATTTTGTTATAAATAATATATGTTGTTAGGCCTTGAAATGTATAGGGAAAAGGTAGAAAAATATTAACTCCTTTTAGTCATAGTTAGTTAGTTCAACTTATCCTTAAACTATAATGGATTATATGCATGTCTAACTTCTCTTTACTATAGAACCATTTTAATGAATATCATCCTTGTGTCTTTCATTGCTTTTTCCCTTGATTATCACCTTTCTTATCCTCTACATGCACATATACATTAACAAGGGAAAATAGAGTAGCCTTGTCATGCCTTTCCTAGGCCATGACTAGTGTGGAACCTAATAATACAATTTCCAAAGCCTAACCTAACTTTATTATTTGGTATCAACATATGATTTACTAATAATTCAAGATAATTTATAGAACAAATCAAAATATCTACAATTAAGTATTATATTAAAAACTATTAAAGCAAAGGAGTTAAACTTACTTATTTATCCTTGTGATTTAGCGTTAGGCAAGTTTAACTAACCCTAAAATGTACAAGTACCATTATAACTTATAATCTAATTTCACATTACAAGAGCTAGGAAATATTCTTGTATACAAACAAAATAAAATTTTAGTTATCTTATACAAAATAAGCCCTAGAAGATCTACTCTTGCTATGGTAATGGTGGAGAATGGAAAATTAAACAAATAACAGAGTGAATCTATGACTCTATAAATAAATAATCTATTTAGAATCATATACAAAAGAATATTTGCAATATCTCACTACTCAAATTATTTGTCAATACACACTAGTATAATTATAAACAACAAGATAGATAATCAACAATATTTCTTTTTAAGATTATAATGAAAAATAAATAAAACCAAAAAGCATTTACATCTTCTTGTGACTCTTAGTTAATTTTATCCTTTTACAAACCCAATATTATCCCTCTAGAGTCTACATTTTCAGTTCTAATTTCATATCACACATTCATGATTTCATCTCCCTCTTTCTCAATTCTCAAAATAATAAGATCCCATACCAAGAATTTAGCATAAAAAATAAGTACAATTGCATCCATATACTAAACATGTAAATATATGAACATTTTATTAATATAGGATCATAAAATTCCCTAAATTATGTAAAATGAAAAGCAAAAAGGTAATAGTCAATTATGTAATTGACTATAGGGATCCAAAGGTGAAATCTACCCCCTATAATTAACTGTGTAATTGACTAATATATTCTGAAAGTAACTCTAAAGGGCATAATCGACTATAGGCTTCTAAAGAGTAAACTTTTTGATGTAATTAACTATAAGCCCTCCAAAAGTAACTCTTAAAGTCATAATCAACTGTGAGCCAAAATTCTTTTTTCTTTTTATGCATTTTTACTTTTCATCCAACATTTATAAACTAATTTACCATTATACACCATCCCAAACCTAAAATTTGTGTTAAACAAGTAACCATATCATATTCAAACCAAATACAATAAGAAAACCACTCATAACAAGAATTTGCATTTCTTAATCACAAAATCATCAACTTCCATCATTTTAGCCTTAATAACACAAATTTACATATAACTGGTTTAATCTACATAAATTGCCTACTTATCTAATTATAGAGGAAATGACAAAAGTTAAGAATTGCTATTGTCTGACCGTATTCAACACAAGTTCAAAAAATTGAGTGTTCAAAATCTCTAGTCTTCCTTTTTTAAATCAAAATCCAAGAAATGCTCATCCAAAAACTTAAATTTACAAGAATTATCTTAATTTATCTTAAAATTGTTGATGGTTAATGGAGATTTATGGCTCAATCTTGCTAAATCAGCTTGAAGGGCAAAAGAAAAAGAAGAGCAAAGGGCAAGGAGTAAAGAGAAATTTGTTAGCTAGAAATGAAACTAGGGTTATAAGGTTAATGATATAAAAGGAAATAAGAAAAAGTTTAGGGGTAACGTTAAAAAAGTTTTTTTTAAATCTCTCTTGTACGCTTTTACTTAATTTTAACTAAACATTAGATTTTAATTATTTTATTTCCTTCTATTCCTACTATTTTACTTCATAATTTGCTACAAAAAGCCTATTATTTCCTACAAAATTCTCATTCTAAAAATAGCTATAATAATCAAATAATTGTTTCTAAGCATAATAAATATTTAAATTACTTTTTAATTTCCTAAAGAGTATAACAAGCTCAGTGAAAACCAGTTGATCAGATTTCATATCAACCACAACTTAGAAAAGGTTAATAACAATTTATCAATTAAGAAAAGCCAAACATCGCATAACAAAAAATTCTGCATAAATCTACGTTAATTTGCAATACCAACTCTGAATACACAAATTGTACATTATGAACCGGTATGAACATAATTTTACACGTGCAAAATCTGCATAATACAGAGAATATGGCCTTAAAAGAAAACAAAACCCAGTTTAATTACAGTTCCATAGCGCAAAACTAACCAATAAATGGATAAAAACAAACAGATTATCCTAGATGAGAAAAGCTCATTTTACCTTCATTCTTTACAAAAAAAAAAAAAAAAAAAGTGAACTAATTCTGTATATATAGTTCTATAAACCTTGAACAAAACACATTTGCAGATTTTGCTGCTTCAACTAATATATTAGTAATTTTGTTTTATTATATGTATGCAAGTGAAACAATTACAATTACATAAACAACCAGAAGCTGATCAGAAACATCACAAGTAACATCATGCATCTGCCAAAAATAAAACCACTTACTCACAGTTTCACACACTACAACCTAAATGCCCTTGGAAAGAATCATGTAGAAAGTAAACAATATATATTCTCTAATAATAACATAAAGCATCGCAATATAGCAATAAAATAATAAAAGAACCATTGAATTAAGGCCACTTACCCATATTCATTGAGACTTCTTGCAAACAAATTACTCACTACCTTTATAGGTGTTCGAAAATAGTTATAATGAAGTTAGCCAAATCCCAGTCAACTTTTCCTCCAACGGAAATTGTAATTATCATTTTTCAACCGCAATACATGAATTTCAAATGACATCATAAAAAAAATTGTAATTATTATTAATTTCTTACATGCTTATACTCAAACATGAGTAATGATCCTTCTATGTGCAGAGAAGGACTTAGGCCTCCACCATTAGAATTTCTATTTTCATTATTCTATTCTGAAAGCTTCTTGAAGCAAGCATCTGATTCCCACAAGTTGAGCATTGTTACCAATTGGGCCCACCTATCCATTTAGGCACCACTCCTTTCTCTTTATATGCATCCCTTACCGTATGCACAAGTTGAGCATGTTAACCCATTGGGCCCACCTATCTATTTACGCACCATTCCTTTCTGTTTGTATGCATCCCTTACCTTACGTAGGAGATCAGACAACCTTTCATTGCATTTATGTTCACAAACCCATTGGATTTCAAGCTCACGAGCATCATCTCATTGGTATTCTCTCTTTAAGCCATTAAGCAAAAACAATGGTGGAGTGTTAGATAGGAACAATCCATAATAAAAACTAGAGAAAATAGAAAAAAATGTCCAAGTTGGAAAATGTTGTTGACATAAAAAGATTAAGGCCCTGAGTTCGACCTTGAATGATGCAAAACAGACTTTTTTCTGTTCATCCGGTACTCTAACTCAACTAATCTATGGGCTATAGAAAAATCCCTGCATGATTTTGGTTAGTTTTCTCACAGTAGCAACTGCAGAAAATCTAACAAAAGAAAAAGAAGGCGGGGGGGGGTTCAACATGTCATCCTGTTCTATAATATAAAAGCATATCATCTTGTACCTACGTTTTCCTACATGCTTCCAAGGTTTTCAGTGCAACCCCAAGTCCAGAGGCATCATCTTGTCGAGAATCATTCCATTGCGCACGTGCATCAATATTATGCTCCTCGATTTGCTGCCCATTCCCATCCTCAATTGGGGAACCAAACCCTCCCCCATTCAAGCCCATGCCTTAGCCTTTGCTCGAGCTTGATCTCCCCCCAACTCAATCTTTACCTCTTCCTCAAGGCATGCTTCCTGTAAGGCATTGAACAGAGAATCAGATTAATCACAAAAATAGCAATTCAACATAAATAATCATATCAAAAATTGGGAGTCAAGGTGAAAAAGATCGTCTAGTTTACATCCAAGAATGCTCTAATTTATCCATCCCTACTAGAATTTGGAAGCACAACATTCCTCGAATATCCAAAAGTTACAGGTCATTCAAAATAATGTGCATACTATATTATGTGGGAAAAAATTATCATTTCTCAAGTAGAATTTCAGCAAAACATAATTTGAATTAGGAAAATGCTAACTGAAATATTATATACCCCAGACAATACCCAAAAGCTCAAAATTACTATTCTGGAAGATGTATATAATGAATTTCCGAATGTATTTAGCAGGTCTTCAGTGTAAGTAGTAGGTCTCAAGAATCTAAACATTTTTTCAAAAGCCAAGAGAAAATATTAAAACCTCAAAGAATCAGAATTTCTATAATCAATACCATCATAATTCACAAGTTTCTAAAATATCAATCAATAACCATAATGGTGCAATTCCCAAGTATAAAGGGAAAAAAGAATGGGTAGCAATAATATGTTAAAATCAACACACGAATGGTGGGAGCTACTCTCAAACATCATTTTCCTCTTTATTTTTTTATATTCTTTGCAATATTTGTTTACTTATTTTCTACAACATATGAATAAAAAGAAAGCAAATAAGATCACTGTTAGAATACCAAAAATGCCTATAGCCATCAATGTCGAATAATTGGAATGCTTCCTTAATATACTACCTCTTCGGCTGGGGGTAATCCATTGTTACAGAATCAAAACACATATAATTTTAGAAAAACATAGAACAAATGAGGAGAAGAAATTACAGCAGAAGTTCTGTTTTTTACTTTCTTGTTTTTGGCATATATAAATATAAGAAGCTCAAATACATAATTAACTAAAAAGCTCGTACCTGAAGTCATACTAAGAATATATCAACCTACGACAACAAAGAGTAACCAACTTTTTCTGCTCTGTTACAATTCAACCAGCAAAGGAAACTAAATTCAGAGTGTTAAGGGTGGAATGGATCAAGTGTTAAAGAGTTCCATAATTGCATTGATTGAATGCTAGAGTTGAGAGTTAATTAGTTAATCAGACTTTTACAGGATTATTCATATTCATTCATGGACCTTTAAGGCTTTATAGGAATGGGAGGTATGGGATTATTGGACCCAGCCAACAAACCATCCATTTCACTTATCTCTTTTATATGTGAGCCTAAACAATCTTAAGCTTCAAGTCTGAAAAGGAAGAGATTAACACACTCTGTGGACCCAATAAACTAAAACGAGTAACTTAATTCCAAAATTAGCATTCTGATAATAATTATATGCTTCTTACACAAATGGAATGATGAGAATGATGTTTAATGCTTATTGTTGGTATCTACAAAACCAGTTTTGGAAGTGAATTGGATTTTTCTTCTGGAAAACCAGTAACAAAAATTCCTGTCACTTTAAATCATTATCACTACAACAAATTATATGATTGTGTCATAATTTAAATCATGACATAAGATTAAAATTTTCGTAACCATGTTATTTAGTCATAGGAATACTAATTTGATAGACCTGTGATATAAGTGAATATGATAAAAAAAATTTTACAGAAAAAAGGACTCAGCATAAATTTTTTTTTTTGTCATGGATTTATCCATAGCTAATAGATCCTTATAATTACAAGTATAATTGTGACAAAAAAAGGTATATTTATAATTAGTAACTCATATAATTACAAACAAAAATGTGGCAAAAATTTTTAAAAAATATATAACAAATGCCATGGAAACTAATGCAACTAGTTAAAAAAAATTATAATCCTAGATTAAAACGACTGTTCAAATAGTAGTTTAACCAATAGCTAGTTTATTATCTGATTTAAACATCTTTTGAAACTCATTGATGCCTTATAAGAATCCTATCTATTTAGAAATTACATTTATGAGAAATCAGACTTACATCTCCAAATTAAGAAGTAACAAGCCTTACCATCACCAATTTGATTCTTTAGAATTATAATGCAAAATATTTTATACAAAGCTTTTGTTGATTAATTGACTTTACAAATGAAAATATACTCACACAATATTAATTATATGATAATAAAATATAACATAAATACACATAATCTTAATTGATGCTAAAAAGTTTTCTGATTTTATTTTGAGTTATTTTTTATAAACTAAAACCCCACTTAATACTTCACTAACTTAATTCTATCAAATTTGTCTCTTACGTATGTCTTATCTTAATTTTGTCTCTCACAAATAATAAATTAATTAATTTGATCTCTTTATTAGGATTTTTGTTAATGAGTTAATAGATAGAGAAATAGAATGATTAAAATAACTAATAAATAATTTGTCATGGATAAAACTAATATTGAAAATTTTTTAGGTTTCAAATTGATATAACTTAAAATAATTTGTGAGGGACTTAAAACAGAAACAAAAATTGAAAGAATTAATTAGCAATGATTTAACTATTAATTTTCAATATAAATATTAAATAGGCATTTTAAAGTATAAATTACCAACAAGTTATATATATATATACAGAGAGAGAGAGAGATACATGCATACATACACACACCTACAAATAATATTTCTATGAAATTTTTTTGAATGTGGATAATAGTAATACACATAGTTAAATTATTATAAAATAAATTTAATTCAAAGTATTATATTTTTATTTATTATTTTTAATTAATTTATTATAAGATAAAAGTGAAAATTTTACATTTTTGAGAATTTTTTATTATTTTCTCAAATATTCTATCAATAAAAGTTGAATTATTTGAAACCAATATCGATATAAATTATAATTTTAAGCTACCATACATACTTAAATTTTAATTATAAATTAATATTTAAATTATTATAAATTTATTTACTTTTAAGATTTTTGTTTATAGTATCTATTTTATTTCTTCACAAATATAAATTATATCATTTGGTCATTTACAAAATTTTAGTTTCATTTTCATCCTTCACATATTTATATTAATCTTTTCATTTATCCAATCATTAACCCATTAGCACAAATACTAATAGAAGGACAAAATTAATTAAATTATTATTTATAAGGAACAAAGTTGATACACGTAAAATTAAGGAGGGATCAAAATGAAATTTTATTCTATTTTATTTATATTACTCCATTCAATTAAATAACTTAAATATTTTTAACATAATAGCTTAATTATTATTAAATTATATATAATTTTATATAATTATTATTTTCTATTTCTTAATGAAAATTTCTTTAATATTGCATGATGAATATAATACTTGATATTAGATATAATTAATTTAATATTATTAATATTTTTATAATATACATTCTTGCACTATTATTTGAGTTTAAATTTAATCTACTAATAGTATAAAATATTTTACACTATCAATATATAAAAGAAAGATATATAATTAAAAAAATAAAAAATAATTAAAAAATTTTAACCATAATAAAATAATTCTAATAATGTTTTATTAATATAACAATACATAAATAACTAATAGTATAAATATGATTTACACTAAAAATAAATTAAATTTAAATCCTTATTATTTTTATAAAAACATATAAAAATAATATCATTGTTTCACCTATTGATTCAACTAGTCTAGCTACGATTCATCTACCTCACCAAATCCACCAAATGAGAACTTATAAGTAGCATAGGTTTATCCTTTCAAATTTAAAAAAAAAAATTAATATGACATTTTTTATATGTATATTCGTCGTGGGTAAATTTTGTTTATTCATATCCATAAGTGATATTTTATAAGAAATAAAAAAAATTTAAATAGAGAAATGGTTAAACCACATAATACATACAAAAGTCAAGAATTAAAATTTTAAATGTAACGCAAAGCACAACTTTAAAGAAAAATTTTGAAAATTTTCTTACTGTCACTTAAACGAAAGGCATTGCTAAGTAAAATTTTCTTACTTATATCATTGTACAAATGATATTTTGTTTTCATAACTTAATTTATAACACAAACAATAATTTATTATAAGTAAGGTTTTCTTATGACATAAATTTTTTTGTCTTTATAAATTTGTTTAAATTTTTTTAATTTTCATGAAAAAAATAAAATAAAATTACCATAATTTTTAAATTTTTATAATATAATTTATGATATAAATGATAATTTATTGTAGCATACTGTGCACCATGTGCAATTTTTGGTATTCGTAGTACGCCACGTGCAAGCAATATTTAATGCCAAAATATCAAATCAACAGAGACCCTAGGAGTGAATTTAATCAGAAGAACAAGACAAAGAAATGGTAACAAATTAATGGCCAAGTTTAGACTTGCAGAAACAAGCACGACGTTTTTCATTAATCAAACAAAATTTCATCAAAGAAACATAAATAAAAAACAAAATCAGCTATTAAAAATCTCCCAAATTTTTGTTAAGGGGGAGTTTGATTAATAGAATCATACACTCCCAATAATTTTAATATCGTTGAGAATATGATTCTTAAGAATTTAATTGTTGAAAATATAATATTAACATGTTTGTTTCAAATAAAAATATTTTAAAAAATATTAAAATATTATATTCAATTATTTTAAGTATTTTTAAAAATATTATTAAATTTTCAAAAATGTACTCATTAAAAATGAATAATTAATGATAGTAAGTGGTGATCAACAGTGACAGATAAGTAATAACAATAATAATAATAATAATAAAGGATGATCATTAATAATGGTTAGATAGCGGTCGATAGTTGGGTGGTAATTATCAAGATAAGCAATAGACAATAGTCATCAATAATAAGTAGTGATAAACTTTAGTCATCAATGACAAGTGATCGCTTGTTATAATTATCAACAACAAATAGTAATTAACAATTGTTATCAATGATGAGGCGATGCCCAGTGGAAATTACCAATAATAAATAGTAGTCAACAAAAGTTACTAGTAGTGGATCACGGCCGACAATAATCATAAAAGTGAGTGGTAGCTACTAGTAATCATCAATAATGAATAATAGTTAACAATAATTAATCATTATAAGTAATGACTAATGATAGTTAATGATGATAACTAATGATAAATGATGTATTAACTGTAATAAAGATTTTAGTAAAATAATAGGTGAAAGAATCTATTTATATTAATTAAACATTTCCATAAGATAAAAATATAAGAAACTCACCTCCTCATAAAAATATTTTAAGGAAATATTATGCTAAAAATATTCTCACATTTGAACCAATAATGGAAATCTCACATTCCCTTAAAACATTCTTAAGAATGTGAATGTAAGAGAGATTTCTTGAATTAAATGTCACTTGAAAAAACAGAAAGCGTGAAGACTTATGATGGTCGTTCAATATCAATGCAACCGAGAAAGTGTTTCTCAAAGCAAATGGTCGCTGGGAACAGCTCAACATTGAAGAAAACAGACCGAAGATGCTCTATCGTTAGGTAAGAGACGTGACAGAGTAAAAGCTACAGTTCTAGAGTCCTTAGGGGAAAATTGTGCAAAATGGCGAAACGAAATCCCTAAATTCTGTCTTTTTTTTTTATTTTTATATGGCAAGGGACTAGCGAGAGTTAAGTCCCTTGCTAAACTTTAGTGGGAGACAAATGCCACGTAGAAAAATTAACAAAGCTTATACCCTCTACCCAACTCTCACTAATGGATCTAATAAATTTGTATCATATTAAATAGGATTAGGGTTTATCATCTACCTGGTTAGATGGTTATGATCTTTATATGTAAACTATGAGGACTCCTAATTGTAAGTTTTAGAAACTTTCAACAAATTCTAATGATAATCTGAGGAAAAATCAAAGCTAACATCCAATTTGGTGTAAGGTTTGGTATGAAAAGAGTTCTCTCTAGAATTAAAACTATCAAAGTCCAATAAATGTTAAGTTAAGCTATGTAAAGTAAGTTAAGTTCACTCTTTAATCCATTTCGATAAAAGGGGTCTAATCAAATATTCTTTATCACTTACCCTCCCCACTTATGTGAATCATATCATTTCACGTATTGAGCCCATTAAATACCTTTGATAATCATGACGATTCTAGTTTCTAAATGAATATTGGTTGTTTGATTTGCTCAATTTTGATTATTTGATCTACATTTTTTAATTTCATTTTAGTATTTTTTATCTCCAGATTCTTACTTTCCACTTCTCAACTTCCTCCCTCATCTTTAGTGTACTATTACCATTTGAATTTTTTCCAATATGCACAAGTTATTTTCAAGAATCAATTCGTTTAAGGATTAATTATAGTTTTTACATTTGTCATAAATGTAGTAATTATTTCTTTCTCCCAATTTTCCTCGTCAAATCTCAATTGTAACGGCTTCCAATAGGCTTTTGATATCTTTATTTTTCACCCAAATGATTACTCAAATGATCCATGCTTTGTACTTTAGCCTTAACTTCCAATGTGCCTTTGATATCTTTAATTTTTTGTATGGATAAGTACCGGAACAATCCTTAGTCTTAACTTCCAACAAACTATTGATATGTCTATTTGAACAATTCTTATTACTAGGAGTCTAATTTTTATTTGTTTCATCTATCTTCCATTTAAATGGATTTGATCCATTCAATTGTCAAGTGAATCTTACTAACTTTGAAGGATTATCCTTCTGTTATACTAAGAAATTTATCTTGAATTTTTTTAATAATGCTAAAAGATTATCTTTTAAATCAAAAGATTATCTCTTAGACTTTTGGTTAGGAAATTTATATTGGACTTGATGACAAAAGGTTATCTTTTGAGTCGGGAAATTATCTCTTGGACTTTTGGTTAGGGAATTTATCCTAGTTTTTTTTAATAATGCCAAAAGATTATCTTTTGGGCCAAAAAATTATCTCTTAAGCTTTTGGTTAAGGAATTCATCTTAAATTTTTTTTAGTAATGCCAAGAGATTATCTTTTGACTCAAGAAATTATCTCTTAGACTTTTAACTAGAAAATTTATCTTGAGCTTGTTAGTAATGTCAAAAGATTATCTTTTAAGCTTTTGTATTATAAGTTCATGACTCATTTATCTAACTTTTAAAATAATATTTTTTATCTAACTTTATTTACTTTATCTTAATCGGTTGATTATCTTCCATTCTCCAATAATAAAGTTGGTAATATTTTAAAATAAGTTTAAATTAATGTAGAGTTTGAAAATAGGGTAATATTTCTAATATAAATTCTTCTTCCTTTCCTATGTGGGTTTATATGTGACATATAACACTCTATAAAATGAAAACAATAAGTTAGTTTAAAAATTTTATGAATTAACTTTTAATAACAAGTCACATTGCATGAATAGATAAGAAATAATATTTATAGGGAAGTCTTATTCCTTCTTTAAATACCACTAAGCACTTTTAAAGGTCTTGATCAAATTCAAAAATAATTAGTAAAAGCAATTAATAATAATATTCAGTTTTTCTTTTTATGCCATGAATAGCTATGTTGGATATTCTACCAATATATATAGATGTTATTAATAAAGATTTAAAATAAATTATTAAAATTATGAGTACTTGTCATATTTTGATTTGGTTTTGTGGAAAACTAATACAAAAATTTTAAGTTATAATATAAGAAATTTGATAATATTTTGCTTGTGAATATATGATAATTATGTAGCAAAATTATGATAGATATGTAAAAACTCTTAATAAGCATATATTTAAAATCATCTATGATGTGAAGTTTTAAAATCATGTCATGTATATAACTTCAAATTTGAATTTCAATATAAAAGAATCAAATTATAATCTTTCAAAAAATAAAAAATTATGTGAAATAATTTCAAATGTAATATCACATGAAACAAAAGAAATATTTTTTTCAAAATATAATCAAAGAATCACACTATAATCTTTTAAAAAAGAATCACGTAAAATAATTTTAAATGTAATATTAGGTGAGACAAAGGTAATAACATAATTGAAATAATTATATTATAATCTTTCAAAAAAGAAAGAATCACATGAAATGATTTGAAATGTAATACCATAAGAAATGAAGGCAATTTTTTTAAACATAATTGAAATTATCACATTATAATTTTCAAAAGGGAAAGAATCAAGCAAAACTATTTCAAATGTAATATCACATGAAACAAAAGTAATTTTTTTTAAGAAATAATTGAAATAATCACATTATAGTCTTCCAAAAAAAATCATGAGAAATAAATTCAAATATAATATCACATGTAATAAAGGTAATTTTTTAAACATAATTAAAATAATCAAATTATAATTTTTCAAAAAAGGAAAAATAATGTGAAACAATTTTAAATGTAATATCTTTAAAGGAACTTCTCTTAATCCAACAAATAAGTTTAATATTAGCTTCTAACTCAACCAACCTACTCGCCTGGATACTTTACTGTAGACTTTCAAATGAGATAAAGCAAACAGAAACATTGCTAGAATATCCTTACTTCTAGACTTATTGATCTAACTATCAACTTAGATAGTAAGATTGATAATGGTGTTTAACGAATATATCTACAAATAAAGATACATGCAATTTGGGAAGTTACATATCAATATTACCTAGCATGCGCTTATTAATATAGCATAAGCTTATATGAAGAGTGCCGCCTAGAATATATGTTGTCTCAAAGACTCACCAGGATGGACGGTTTTGCTTAAACTTCTGCTTACCTTCAAATCATGGGGTACTGAATAAAGACGGAGACATCAATTGTTCTAGGTTTGGTGCTTTTTGCAAAAATAAGCACTCTGTTGTTTATGAATTTGTGAATTTTTGTTGTTATCCAAAAGTCTCATAACTAAATTATAATGATAACTCATAAGGGTCTTTTAATATTTTCCGATTCTTATACGGATTGTCTATTGTTAGTCTTACTTGGGCGTTTAAGCAAACATATAATACGCAGCATGAAAAGAATGCCATCAACATATCAGAAGCAAAATTTTAACTCTCTTTTTTCAGGAGACTAGTGATATCTAGCAATGCTCAAATATATACAACAATAGCAGATTTAGCATAACAAATGGTTTAATTAAGCAATCCATCAAACACTGGCATGTGACTCTATTTAATTATGTGTAACTCTGGATCAAGCGTCCTCTAGCAGAGAAATTTGGCTATATACGATCCACAACAGAAACGTATCGCACAATCATAATGCAGCTTAAATAGCCAATTTAAATAAGCTTCATGTACAATATGTTTAAATTTGGGAAGAAATTGTACCTTCGATGATATAACATACTTCAGAAGGTAATCCTCAAAGAATCTTCTTCTCTGCTTGTTGATGAAACCCTTCGTATTGAAAACTAGGATTTGAATTTTTTCAAGAACCGGTTCTTGGCGATGCTTAGCCTCGTACAGGAGAATTGGGACCTCATTCGAGTCCGTTGTAGACGGAGCAGAATTGGGACTGTAAAACCCCTGCTAAGTCCACCGATGAAGATCTCAGTTATTGAAGGAAAAAATTAAACAAATATCGTCATCAGAGGTATCTCATTTTCGGATCCAGAAGACCCTCTTCTCCGATTGCAACTCTTGGGGGATTTGCAAACCCAGAAAACTTGTTCTCCGATTGCAATCATCAAAGAATTTGAAAATTTTCATGGATTCCATTTGAGAATTTGGAATCCATCCGATTTCGGATTAAGAATCGTGGCTGCGTAAGCCACAAACTGTATCAAATACCAAAGATAATTTTGTATTATATTATATTAAATAGGATTAAGGTTTGTCGATTATCTAATCAGATAGTTGTGACTTTTATATGTAAGTCATGAGAGCCCGAGATTTAGAAATATTTCCGGAGAGAACCGAATTTGATGTCTGATTGGATGTAAAATCTAATATAAAAGAAATTTTTTTTCTAGAATTTGAGCTGTTAAAATCTGATAAATGTTAAATCGAACGATGTAAAATCAGTCGAATTTACTTTTTAATCCGTTCAAATAAAAAGAATTCGGTCGAATATTAATTATCAAAAATGCTTAAAATGGTGCCAAAAAATTGCACAAAGATTTTTTTGCGGCATTCCATCTGTGATGAATTAGCTAGAGAAATGTTTATCACAAAACATTAGCATGGGACTCCTTTGCCACAAAAGAAAAATTAATAATAAATAATTGTTTCAATTTTTTATCGCAAATTCCTTGCTAATTCATCCCTAAGTTACTTTATTAGCGAGGATCATAACATCCGTCGCAGAAAGTCCTCGCTAAATATTGTTTTTGCTCTCGTGTTTTTATGTTGTTCGATTTGTAGAGTTGTGTTACATTTATGAAAGATTGTATGCTATAATTATTTGATAGTTTTGTAATGTAATTAGGAATAAAATGATTAAGTGTCCATATTAATTGGCGTATTATATGTAGGTCTTTATCTAAAATTTGAACGCACTTTATATTTTGTTAATATAAGCAATTTCATACTATTAATTAAATAAATGTTTCAATTTGATTTTAGATTTTATATTGGAAAAAAAATTGTCCACGGGCACTAAGTATCTAGGATACCACACCCGATGTTATATACAGGTAAAAAAAATTCAGGTTGAATGGGTGCGTATTTGGTACCATAATGATTGGTGTAATCTAGCTTTCGTAAGTGAATTTGTTCATATTTTCGATATGTTTACTAAGGTTGTGTTCGAAGAATAATTATCATAAGAAAACTATAGTAAAAACACAAGTTATACATGAACAGCTTTTTAACTATTGTAAATTTTTTCTGCATTGAAAAATTGATACCTTCTTCGAACCATAAGAACTTTCAAAATTAATGATTAAAAAATATGTTTAAACATGAAATGAACTATTTTATAGTTTAATAGTGCATCACATGACTTTAATAATAATTGGTATTTTTAAAGAAAATAATAAATTTTTGCTAGAATTTTTTTAATATCACAATTAAATAACAAATTAATTTTTAACTTGTTTTAATCAATTCTTTCACACTAGAAAATTGTAATATCTATTTTTTATAAAATCCTATTCTTATTATAAATTTTCTAAACATCGAAATATTACAGCAAATCCCCTAAACTTAAAATCATGTGCAAAAAAATCGTTTACGTTTAAAAATGTAAAATTAATCCTTTAAACTTTATATATGGTGCAAATAACTTTTTCCATCCCTGTATAAGATAAACTTCGATAAATTAAAACATAATTCATCAAGATTAACCATTTGCAAACAAGATTAACAATCAAGTATTAATGTATCATCTATCGATGTGTCATATATATGCATTAGAGAGTTCAAAATAAATGATGCAGAGCTTGAGGAGGATATATTGAAATAAATGGCAAAAATAGGTGTTGGATTATATAAAATAGGAATATGAAACTAGATTCATACATATCAAATACCAGAAACTTGCAGTGGAATACTCAAAATCTTGTATTTGCTTTTACTGATCAAATTGTCGATCGCTTTGGAAAAATAACTTGTTCACAGGATAAATCTTCCTTTTGTGTGCAGAGAGAAAATGAGAGAGAATTCTTAGAAATCTGAAGCAAATGATTTCTTAGCCAACCAAAAAATCTTTTCCTCCTGCCTATTTATAGGCATTTATTGAGTCGGAGTATGGATCGGGTTATGAACCCATTTTGGGCAATCCGAACTCATGATCCAACATCTCCCACTCACACATAATGAGATCCATGCTCTCTCAACATTTCATAGGAGAACATTATCTCTTATTCTCTGCAACAAATCATACAAAAAAATAGGTCGTGTGACCAACATACTTCGAGAGCTCTTTGCTATACATCTGTTAGGAATATATAGCTTCTCGATAAACAATGAATCTTAAGTAGAGTTTAAGTATGTAATGCCCTAGATTATTTTATCACATTTGAATTTCTCAAATGATCTCATTCATATGCATCATATGTCTTAAATATTGTATTCACAATTATAGACACTCTATAACTGGTATACCGATGAATACAAACATAATGTGATATGTTTAATGATCTTCCTCTTTTCTCAAATCTCTTGATTTTAATTTAATTTGCTTTTCCAGTAATGTCCTGCTAGACTAAATCTCTCATAGTCCTTTGGTAACATTCTAAAATAGCAATCATTAAATTTACATCTCAAGAAATAGAATAAAATCATAAAGGTACAAGTATGAGGACTTTATTCCCTTAAAGGTCTCACACATCAAAGCTGAGATCTAAACTTTGATCACCTTTATTAGTCATAATTTGCACACGTGGTATGAAACACGTGTCATGGTATTCTCTCCTTTTTCTTATGAAGCATATGTCTTTACATAATATATCAATATCATACAGATAATGGTTCAGACATACTTAATGTCTAACCTGAGTTCACCAATCTACTCTTTTTCATTTCTATCAGAACTCATATCTGGCAATTTAGATAGATGAAGTGAATTCATTAATTCACTTACGATTTTATATATATAACCTCATCTTGTTTGTTAACAAGGCGACATTCATGTTTTATGCTTGGCTCTCAATTATCACTTAGATAAGAAGCTTAAAATTGTCTCATCTCTTATCAATTATAAAAATTAATTAGAGGTGATTACCCGTGTGAGAGGGCTAATCTTCTATCTGTCTAACATACTTTTCAATAACTTAAGAATATTCTAAGAAACATTCTTATATCTATATATGCAGGCTTATAATAAACATAATTATTATTCAGATATTAAATTTCTATGAACATTGTGAAAAGAAATTACAATAATTGTATCAACATCTATGCAATCCTTGGGATTTCACATGTTTTATAAATACATCCCGAGGAATAGGCTTAGTTATAAGATCTGCTACCATCTCATGCATAAAAATATATTTCACATTCACTTTTTTGTATGCAATCATATCTCTCACAAAGTTATACTTTATGTCTATGTGCTTAGTCTTGCAATGATATTTGGGGTTCTTTGTGTATGCTATTACTGCTTGGTTATCACAATTTAATAAAATTAGATTAACAATGTTAGCATTTACACCTAAATGATCTAAGAACCTTTTGAGCCACACCGTTTCTTGTACTACTGCAGAAAATGCTACAAATTCAGCTTCTATTATGGATAAGGCTATGCACGATTGTTTCTTACTACTCCAAGATATGGCACCATTATTTAGTAAGAAGATGTACCCAGAGGTAGACTTCCTTTCATCTAGGTCTCATCCCCAATCAACATCATTGTAGCCTTTCAATTGCAGATTATTTCCTTCATAATATAATGAGTAGTCAGCAGTACCTTTTAGATACCTTAATATCCTTTTAACTGCTTTCCAATGTGCTAGGCCTGGGTTAGACTGATATCGGCTTACCATACCAACAGTAAAACAAATATATGGTCTTGTATATATCATTGCGTACATCAAACTTCCAACTGCACTTGCATAAGGAACTTTTCTCATATATGTTTCTTCTGCTGGTGTCTTAGGACACTTCCTTTGACTTAGACTTTCACCTTTAGCAATAGGAGTGTCTATGGGTTTACAATGTTGTATTTAGAATCGTTCAAGAATTTTATTGATATAATGCTCTTGTGATAGGGATAATAATTTCTTTGAACAATTTCTTGAAATTTTAACTCTAAGAATATATGCAACTTCACCCATATCTTTCATTTCAAAATTAGATGACAACCATCCTTTAATTTTATTGAGATACTCCTTACTATTTCCAGCTATAAATATATCATCAACATATAATGATAAAATTATAAACTTATCCTCAGATCTTTTTATATATACACAATGGTCTTCATCAATCATGATAAAATCATTTAATATAATCACATTGTGAAAGTGAATATACCATTGTCTTGAAAACTGCTTCAAGCCATATATAGACTTCAAAAGTCCACAAACTTTATTTTCTTGGCCTTCTTTGATAAAACCTACAGGTTGTTACATATAGATTTCTTCTTCCAAATCTCCATTAAGAAATGCAGTCTTTACATCCATTTGATGTAATTCAAGGTCCATACTAGTAACTATAGCTAGTAATACATGGAGGTGAATCTAACAACAGGTGAAAAAGTTTCTTCATAATCTATTCCTTCGTATTGTGTATAGCCTTTTGCTACTAGTCTAGCCTTATATTTTTCAACAGTGCCATTAGCTTTACGTTTGATTTTAAGAACCCATTTGTTTCCAATGGCCTTACATGTTTTTGGAAGATCAACAAGTTCCCAAACTTGATTTGATCTCATAGACTCCATCTTTTCTTCCATTGCTTTTGTCCAATCTTCCTTATTAGGGCCAAAAAGAGCATCTGTGATATTTCTTAACTCATCTTTATCTTGTGTAATGGCTACAAAGGCTTCACCACCTTCAATGTCGAAACGACAACGAAGAATGCCTTTTCTGCCACTACGTCGCAATTGAGGTTCTGGAGAAATATATTTCTCAAGGATCCTTAAATTACTCCCACTCAAACTAAGATCATTAATTGTTTGAGTATTTCCATTTGAATTACTCCTATTTTGATCAAGATCACTATCATTTGCACTCAGGATTGGAAACAGATTTCCTAAAATTCTCCCACTCGAAGGAAATGAATCTTAAGCACTTGTATCTATAGTCTCGTATAAGAAGAAGTCCTTATTTATGTAGCCCTGTTTAGGAAAATCATTCTCTAAGAATGTGACATCTCGTGATTCAAATTTTGTGAAACTTCCACTGTCATGTTCACAAATGAACACATAGCCTTTTGAATGTTTGGAGTATCTAATAAAGATATATTTCTTTTCTCAAGGACCTAATTTGCCATATGGGTTCGAGGTATCCAAAACATAGGCTGCACATCCGTAAGGTCGTAAAATACTTAGATCAGGTTTACATTTCGACCATAATTCATATGGTGTAGTGGGAACTGATTTGCTAAGCACATGGTTAAGGATAAATGTAGTAGTTAAAAGTGTATCACCCCAGTAAGTGATAGGCAAATTTACTTGTGTCATCATAGACCTAACCATTTCTAAGATCGTTTGATTTCGTCTCTTTGCAACACCATTTTGTTGAGGAGTATGTGGATTCGTCAACTAACGTTGAATCCATTTTTTATCACATAATTTTCTAAATTGATCAAACAAATACTCATAACCATGATTGGTTCATAATGCTTTTATTTTTCTATCTAATTAATTTTCAACTAAGCTCATATAGCTTTGGAAGCAACTCAATGCTTCAGATTTATATGTTATTAAATAGACAGTACCAAATCGTGTAAAATCATCTATAAATGTGATGAAATAGAAAGCTCCATGCCTAGCTCTTACATTCATTGGACCATATATGTTAGAATGGATTAATTGCAAAGGAAAGTCAGTTCTGGTTCTTTTTCGAAATGATTTTTTGGTACTTTTGCCGAATAAGCAATGCTCGTAAATAGATAGATCTACTTTATCATAATTAGGCAATAATCCTTCTTTAGCTAATCTATCTATATAATGTTGACTAATATGGCCAAGTCGAGCATGCCAAACATTTATATCAATTTCAGAATTATACGACAATGTAAACATGAAATAACTAAAATTACATTCATAATAATCAATATCCATGACAATAAAATCATTTCTAATAAAACTAGATCCATAATGAGTTGTCACTAAAGATAATTCAGTATTGTCATCAGCAAGATATAAATTAAAATTAAGTTTTAACAAAACTAACATAAAGATTAAATTTCGACAAATTTGAAGTACATATAAAACATCATGCAAGAGTAGAGTTCGACCGCCTCGTAAAACTAACTTGTATGTGCTAATTCCTTGAACTATAACTCATATATTATTTCCTACATAAATTCATTTTACTCCATGTGGTATTTGCCGAAATTCCACGAAGGTGTCTCGATCCTTCGCTACATGGTCTGTTGCCCCTGAGTTTACAATCCACAAAGGATGAGAATCTGTTAGAAAAATAGAACTAGCTACACAAAGTTCGCTAACTTGAGTATAGCTTAATACCTTTTTAGGTTTAGGGCAATTATAAGCAAAAAGCCCTTTCTTATTGCAATTGAAATACTTGACTTTGGTCATGTTTTCCTTGAAAGGAAGCTTTCCTTTCCCATGATGGTTATTTGTCAATTTCTTGCTGAAATAAGCCACCTTCTTTTTTTTCTCTTGGGACCCACCTTTATATTTGTGCTTTCGCCTAGGAATTTTTCCTGAGCTTGATGTAGCCATATACACATCTGTATTAAGCTTAGTAGCCTCAAGCCTTTCTTCTTCTAGCTCAAGGTGACGAACAACATCATCTATCGTTTGGATGTTTTCATTATAAGTTAAGTGCATCTTCATATGCTCCCAGGAATGAGGTAAGGAATGAATTACAGCTTGGACTTGTTACTCGTTGGTTAACACATGACCCGCATCCTTTAATTCACAAATCATATTTGATATTTCTCGTAAATATTTTTTCATTGAATGATCAGGTTTCTTTTTATAAGTGTCAAATTTGATCGTGAGGGATCTTAGTTTGATCACAGATGTTCCACCAAACTTGTTTTTTAGAGCAAACCACATCTCCTTAGCTAAGTTATAATTTTTAAATTCTCGCATGATGTCATTTTCCATGTTACTCAGTAACATAATGTGAGTGAAAGAATTCTTCCTTTTCCAGGCTTCATAAGCCTCTCGGTCCCACCTATGCTGGGCTGTATTTCCTGCCTCAGGCTCATCTATAACAATATTGAGTGTTTTTACAGCCTCTTACTCTTTCAACACATATTGAATTTTCATACTCCAAATTTCATAATTGTCACCATTCAGTTTCTCACCCTTATTAAATTCAGCAACAATGTTTTTAGAAGCAGTAGCCATTGTGTTTGTAGAAACACTAAGTTCTATATATGGACAAAATTGCATGTAATTAATGTCTAACCTTACATATATATATATATATATATATATATATATATATATATATCTACTTTGACTCTAATTAATTATGTTAGGACTAGTTCACATGTAAGGTTTAGAGTCAAAAGGTTACTATATTTTCAATCATCATCTAAATTCCTAATGTAAGGTTAATGCTAAAATAATTAATTAAGCAAAGTACATTAAATAAAAGAACTAATAGATATGCAATTTCAATAGTAATAATAATAATGAAAATTACATAAATTGAAACGTATTTCAACAATATAATATATTAAAAAAATTACATAAAATATCAGATATCAAATATTTACCTAAACCTTACTATGTTTTCAAATGTTTAATTCTTTGTGGAAAAGAACTAATAAACCTATCATATAGCTCTTAGGGAAACTTGACTTCAGTATTAGATTTCCTATCTACCTAACAGACTTTGTAAAAGTTCAAGTTATATCTATGATTTTTACACTCTAAATAGTCCAATACAAATTTATGGACAATATCGTTATATTATTTGTATCCCTTTGTTCTTTCTAAAAGGAAATCTAATATTTTCTGTTGGAAATCAGTAGGTAAGGCTTTTCATAAAGCCTTTAATTTCTTCGAATTCTGGTTCATCTTTAAAGCACCAACTCATATCAAGTTTTGAATTTTTTTATGAAATTTGATAATATAATTTACAAGGTGTACGAAATTATTTTTATAAACTTCTGGATTAACTTGGAGATTATTTAATTGACTTCTTCTCTTTGTGTTGGAGTTCGTATGACTCTTGATATATGTATAAGTCTCCCTATTTTTCTGTAACATATACAGAAATAAAGAACTCAATTAAATCTTTCAAGTAATAATTTGCATAAAAAAATTATGCCTTTTTTTTAAAAAAATTGATAATTAAAAAAAATTAATTTTGTACATCATGCAAACAATGTATAAAAAAAATTCTCACATTAATAAATAAAAAAAAGTGTGAAGAAGAAAAAAAAATTCTGCCATGTTGAAAATATTGCTTATCAATATTATTGGGTGGCATTTATAACAAGCAGAATTCAGTTTAACTTGTTTACGGGCTAAATCTTTTTTTTGTGTGTAGAGAGAAAATGAGAGAGAATTCTTAGAAGTTCTGAAAAAAATGATTTCTTAACTAACTAAAAAATCTTTTCCCCCTGCCTATTATAGGTATTTCTTGAGTTGGGGTATGGATCGGATTATAAACCCATTTTGGACGATCCAAATCCATGATCCAACAGTAGGGGCAGACTCTGCCATACTTACCAAGCTCTAGGTTCTTGAAAGTGGGCTAAGAAATGCAATCGAGAAGGGGTGAAGTAGGTCATGGATCGAGTGTACTGTCTAGCTGTCATAAATATGATATGATTTCTAATATAAGGGATAATTTGATATATAATGGAAGGAAGAATAGAATTGAAAAACTGTTGATTTATTTATCGTGCAAATCACCTTATAAATAGGCAGTAGCACAATAACAATTATATCCAAAAAATATAGCAACAACTAGGTTGTAATCGTGTTTTAGTAGTTTGTCTGTTTTTATTGTGTTTATTTCCTGTAGCTTCTGTATCTTATCGTCTCTGTGTAGTTTTTCCCTTTTTCTTTTAATTCCGTCTTGAACTGTTATTCTTCTCCTGTATCTTGCCTAGAGCTTAACAAATATGGCAAAACATGTGTCTACTTTGGCCATTTATCCGAATATGCCCTCCTCAACCTTTGCATAATTTATTTTCAACGCTCAAATCCATATATATGATACATTGATGTTTAATTGTTTAATCTTACTTACAAATGATTAATTTTGATAAAATGTATTTTAATTAAGGGGAGTTTAAATTGTATATAGATAAGAAAAATTGTTATTTACACCATATATAAAATCTAAGAAGGTTAGTTGCACATCTTTAAATATTAGAAAAATTTTTTGCACATAATTATAACTTTAGATGGATTTTGTACATCTTCCCAAAAGCATTTATGTACTCAATTTATTTATAATCAATTATTTTATGATAATGTGAAGGGAACTCTAACTCCCTGCTTTACCAAAAGGGTCCTTGATGCAATATTTTAGAAGGACCAAAAAGTTCAAATTGATCACATTAATTTAAGTTGCTAAGTGAAGAAATTTTTGCTTGACGCGGGTTAATTTGGAGCTTACGGAGTTGACTTTGACTTTGACTATACTCTTCAACGTACCGCAATTGTAATTTCAGCACCAAGATAGTTTTCAATCATGTTGTGCCTTACCCCCCACGGAATTGCAACCGACCAACATTATCTTTGCTCCCAAGAAAAAATAAAGTACTTTAACGGTGGACTCCGCATTGATTCTTCAGTTCGGGGTTTGGAGTCCCACTGAATTACTGTTTCTCCCTTCTTCCCTTCTCATCTCTTTTCATTTGTCACTTATTTTAAGAAACTTAAAAAAAGTTAATTTATTATATTTGATTTTATCATATTTTTTAAATTATTTATTCCTCTAATAATCAAAATAATAAAATTCGGCTGCAACCCTTGGCACTAGCTAGGCGCTGTAGCCCCTCATCCTCTTCCGTCAAGTGTCCCACTTATTTCAATAGGTAAGCTTAATCAAGCTTCTGTAGAGAATTTCTTTTCCCTCTAAAACGTGATTTGGTCCATTCTTTTTTTATTATTTTATTATTTTCTACCTTCTAATCCTTGTCCAATTTACTTGTATATTTAGAATTCAAGAATTATACTTTTTTTAAACTCTAATTACGCTTCATATTATGGATAAAAATAACTATAAGCTCTATACAAAAAAATTATAAAATTTTATAAAAATAATTATAAGTTTTATGCTTAATTGTTTATGGAATCATCATTTCATTTTATTTCTTTTATTTTTCATTCAATCCATTATATCAAATGCAATATAAAAATAAGAGTATATTTATAAAAAAAATAAAAAACAACAAATATAATTATACTAAACCTTTACGAGAGATGAAAAACCTTAAAAAATTGGGATTTTGAATTAAAGGGTAATTAAAGCTCACTTGCAGTAAGCAGGACTATTGAAGGCATACAATATGTTTAAAGTGGAGCTTTAAAGTTTAAAAAAAATATGGAATGATTCAATTCTTCCAAAGTATAAATACATTAAAAAAATTAAGTATATCATTATATGTTTTTAATAAGAAATTTTAAAATTTAAAGTTTTATAGATAATAATAAATAAAAAATAATTTTTAAATTTATAATTATTAACTTTTTTATTTTTGTCAATAATGATAATAATATATTTTATTCACTAAAATAAATCTCATATTTTAAAATAGCGAGTCCTAACGTGGGGTAACACAAAAAGCTAGCCCCGAGTTTTGAGTACGGAAGGAGCTTTAAATGGGAGCGCTGTTTACTAATTTAAAGCATGTTGGTCCTTTTCTTTTTCTACTGAAAAAAGCTTTATTTCTGAACAAGCCTCCATGCATAGTCTTGGACAAAGCAATAAAGCAACAAAAGTGTCTTTTTTTTAAAAAAAAAAGTAATAATAATTTGGCATTGTAACTATTGTTTTCTCCAACCCACAATTTCTAATGTCACTCCCTTATATTTATTTTAAACAAATGTTTTGTGGAATTGATTCGAGAATGTTCTTATATACTCGATCATACATAAAAGCATTCTTACTTTTTACCGTTTAAAGTGATTTATTAGAAATTTCAATTTAACAAAATTAATTGATTAAACTTTAGTCCTATAATAAAGTTCAAATTCGATTATCATCCATTATAACGTGGGTTTATCATATTTTGATATGTTAGTATAGTTTGATGATTGTGTAAATCTTAAATTTAATAATTTTTTTATGAGGATGTTATTAAGATTTTATTGATAAAAATATATGGCTAAATCCTTCTTCATCTCTAACGTTAACACATGTATTATCGGATAAAATACCCGATTACGCAAATTTTTAAAATAATTTACCGTTTTACGGCAGGTTGGAAACATATTACCAAGCAGGGCGCCATTCAATTTGGCGCCCGTGGAGGTCGGAGGCGCCATTCAAAGTGGCGCCCTCCCCTTAGGGGCGCCATTTGATGTGGCGCCCTCCACGCGGGAGGCGCCGTTTGAGGTGGCGGCCTCCATGCGGGAGGCGCCAGTTTGAATGGCGCCCTCTGTGTGGAAGGCGCCAGATAGAATGGCGCCCCTGGGCGCCTAATTTTGAATTTCGAAATTCAAACGGGAGGCGCCATTTCATCAGGCGCCTCCCCCCTATTTATAGCCCCCCCTCCTTCCAAACCCTCACGCAGCCGTCTCCTCTCTCACTCAAAATTCATTTCGCAGTTCTACCTCTCTCAAACCCTCTCTCACTCAGAAGCCATTTCGCAGTTTTACTTCTCTTTTTTGTTCGTAAAAGTTGTAGCTACAGTTCGTTCATCATCCGTTCTTATTTTTGTACATTGCGTTTGGAAGTATTTTTTGCTTTGGAGCAAATCTGATCCCAGTCAACTCTTGTTTGGTTAGTATATTTGTAATTTTTATTATTATGTTATATTTTTTTAAATGAATTATTATGATTTATGATCTGATGTGATGATTAAAGAGTTAGAGAGAAATTTCTGTTATAATTTATAAATTTTATTTATTTAAGTTTTAATATTTTTTGTATTTATTTTATGTTAATATTATGATTTATAATATGAAATGGTGATCTTGGATTTAGAAAAGATTTATACAAATTTGTATGATATGTGATAGTTTATATTTTTTACTGATTAGTATTTTTATATAATTTTTGTATGTATATTATAATGTATATTTCACGTTGATTATTATGATTTACGATGGGCAATAATGATCTACGATTTAGAAAAAAATTATATAAATATATGTGATCTGTGATAATTTTTGTCATGATTTATAAATTTTATTTGCTTAAATTTTGATAATTTCTGTATTTATATTATAATATTTATTTTATGTTAATTATTATGATATATGATGTGAAGTGGTGATCTAGAATTTTGAAAAAATTTATACAAATTTATATGATATGTGATAGTTTATGTTTTTCATTAGATAGTATTTTTGTAATTTCTGTATGTATATTATAATTTATATTTCATGTTGATTATTATAATTTATGATGGGAAATGATGATCTAGGCTTTAGGAAAGAATTTTATAAATATATGTGATCTATGATAATTTATGATTTTTATTGGTTAGTGTTTGTAGAATTTTGACATTTATATTATAATTTTTAATTTATTTTGATTATTATGGCTTATAATGTGAAGTGATGATCTAGGATTTAGAAAAAATTGAAACTTGAACATATTATATTTGTTAGAAAACTAACATGTTATTGACAATATTTTTTTTACAATAATTAATTATATTTTATAATTTATGACAATATTTTAAGTTTTTGTTAATGATATTTTTTAAATAGTATATTTTAAATTTAAAATACATCACTGAAAGTTCTCGGAAGGTTTATAGTTGGCGCATAATTTGTTTTTCATTTCATGTACCTTGCAGATGATTTTTTTTTATTTCTTCAATCATTGTATTAAAAGTTGAAATAAAATATATTGAATAATATTAATTTAATATAATATAATATTTTTTATGCGTCAAGTTATTTTTAATGATCAAATATATTTTTTTTTAGAAATTCATATTATGGAAAACGTTGATTGAAATAACCTACTATATATTTTAGTTTTAATGAGATGAGTTAGGAATAAAAAATAAATATTTTTTAAAATTGATTAATATTTTCTTGATATAAAAATTCGAACAATATATTTTAAATTGAACATACATCAATAAAATTTTATATATATTGTTATTTTTATTTCTTTAATATATTATCCTACAAAATAAATTTAATTTAGCGTGATTGTTGCATAATTTTATAATTGATACAATAACATCTAATAATTTTTACTTAGAGATTGAAATTATTAAATTATCTAACAAATTTTTCTTTCATGCAGAGCATTTTTTCTGTTTGCTTCTCCGAATACTCACCGGTTAGTAGTTTCAGGAATTTTATGCTTATACTATAATTTTTATATAGTCGTAGTGAAAATATTTTTTATATCGGTAGAGAAATTTATTTAAAATATAATGATATTAATAATATAGAATTATTTATTTTATATTAATTGTTATGATTTATGTTGCGAAATTATGATTTAAGATGTGAAGTTATGATTTATGAAAATGTCGTAGGACTTTATATGTAATGTGATAGGGTGTGCTATTAAAATAATAACCAACCAGATAAAGAAGGATGTCCTAATATAAGCCTTACGACCTAGGTGAAAGCCATATTTAGAGAACTGGATCATGTGAGATCTTAATGTATCATAAGAGAGGTACTAAAAAAGATCTTGGGAAATGTGAATGTAATCAAGAGCTTTGAAAAAGTAGGATATTGTTATTACAAATTTGAACTTTTTTGCATTTAAATAGTAGATATTGTAGATAATGTATTTCGCAGTTCTTATATTTGATGTGATATATAAGTAGGTAAAATTATATAATCAGATTTTATATTAGTTTTGGAAAAGAAATAATCTTAGATTGGTCGAAGAAAATAAACCTGTTATTTCATACAATTAATAGAATACCTTGCAAAATAGTTATACATCGCGTTCATTTTTAATTATAGTATTAAATACTAGTATACTCATTTATGATAACAAAATTTGTATATGAGACTACTTCTCCATGTGGGGATGCAGCGAGTATTGTGCAGCTAAATATCAGAAGATGAAGAAAAGTTTAATTGCGTTTATATATTCAAACGGTACAATTGTTGAGGGAACAGAGGGGATAATATACGATGGACCTCCTCCAAAGGCATTGAAAGTAAGAGGATGCAGCAGTATGGATGTTTTGCGGGCTAGAATTCATGCCCGACTGAAGCTTCACGAAGGTCAAGCTGTGGGGAAGATTGTTTACAGGTTTCCACAGCATCAAACAGAGGCTCAGTACATGGCATACGAATTGGATGACGATGAAGACTTAGCATGCGCGATAGCAAGCTACGAACAATATCTGACGATGACAGCCATGGAATTGTACGTGGACGTGATCACGTCCGAATTGCGCGCTGCCAACCTTGGTTTTGGTGAAAGAGTTACAAGCATTGCACCATCCGTGGATCCAGCGGTTTATGTTAACACTGGTTGTTCGATGGTGGGGGAAGGCCGTCCTTACACAGGTGGATTTGAGTTCCACATTTCTGATAGTCATACTCCTGCGCTGGACTCATCTGTTGCAGGTGTTACCCCGATAAATGCACCCTAAACCTTGGTAGGTTCATCACGTGCCTTGCCGATCGTACAAGAAGAATCTATCGATCCCCTATTAGTGGATGCCCACCTAGAGTCTGGTTTTGAAGACGATGAGGTGTCCTGCAGTAGCAGTGACGATCATGACACAGATGACGAAGAACGTGCAGCAACACATGCAGATAGTGTACCAACGCGGTGTGTGAGGGGTGGTAATGCTGCACAAACATCATATGGTGTTCCCCAGGCTGCTGTCTTCTCTGACATTGATTGGGATGCGATACGGAAGCCAAATGAATTTTCGGAAATAATGAAGCCAACCTATGATTACGACATGGAGGACTTGGAGGTTAGGCAAGAGTTCGATTGCAAGGAGGCTTTAATCGCTGCAACCAAGCATTACCACATCAGAAGGCACCACAGTTATTACGTGGAGGAGTCGGATACCAGAAGATTATCATTGAAGTGTGATAAATTTGGGGACCAATGCAATTTCCACCTCAGAGCGGTGAAACTAAAGAATTGTAACACTTGGACCATAACTAGAATTTCAGGGCCCCACACATGTGTTAATGCTAGTTTGACACAGGACCACAAGTCTCTGGATTCCGAGTATATCAGTTCCCTGATCCTGGAGATGATTAAAATGAAGTAAGACGTTCCCATCTCGCTTATACAAGAGAGGGTGGAAGGCATGTACAGATACAAGATTTCATACAGAAAAGCATGGAAGGCGAAACAAAAGGCAATTGTGAAGGTGCACGGTGATTGGGACAAATCGTATGAAGTGCTCCCCAAATGGTTGGACATTTTAGGCTACTGTGACCAGGCGCTGTTCAAGTTGGAGTCCCACGAATTTGTCACAGCTGATAATCGTGTCGATCCGCAGAAACATGTTTTCAACCGAGTTTTCTGGGCATTCAAGCCATGCATTGCCGCGTTTCCTTACTGCAAGCAATTCATACAAGTTGATGGCACGCATCTATATGGCAAGTTCAGGGGCGTGCTACTGATTGCTGCGACTCAGGACGGTAACAAATGCCCCGTTCCTCTTGCCTTTGCCATTGTTGACAGGGAGAACTATGAGAATTGGAGTTGGTTTTTGGCATTACTGCGGGTCAATGTCACGAACAAGCAAGGAATATGCTTGATATCAGATCGACACCGAGCTATAAAGGATGCTGTAGCCACCGAAGGCCTGGGATGGCAGCCTCCTTATGCTTATCACCGGTATTGTATCAGACACATTGCTAGCAACGTTCGCAAGAAGTGCAGAGATGACAGTGTGAGGAAAGCTGTCCTCAAGATTGGTATGTGTTAATGTAGGCATTTCTTTATTGAGCGTTTCATTTATAAATTTGTGCACCCGGTTGTTCATTTTAGTTAACCTATTTGTCTCCTTCTATTCAGCGTACGAGCCCAGTTGGGGAAAGGCCATGGAGAGATTGGACAATCTTAGCAAAGTCAATGAGGAGATCCATAAGAAGTTGACCGGTATTCCGAACGAGAAGTGGATGCTTGCTTATGACGAAAGCAGAAGATATGGCCATATGACGACTAACATTGTAGAGTGCATCAATGGCCTCTTCAAAGGACTAAGGAAGCTGCCAATCACAGGCCTTGTCCAACAAACATATTATAGATGCGTCAAGTACTTTGTGGAAAGGGCAAAAGAAGCGCACGCTGACCTACAACAAGGACACAGATACGCAAGCAGATTCAGACAGGAGCTGGCGTATATCCAGTCACGTGCGACTTCTTACCACGTTCGTGCTTACAATAGAGAAGGGACTAGGTTTGAGGTGGTGGAGGGCCCTGATATGGCTAGTGGGTCATGTGGAAAGGTCGTCCAGGTGTTATTAGACAAAGGGCAATGTGAATGTGGACAATTCCAAGCATATAGGTATCCCTGTGCTCATATTATTGCTGCTTGTGCCTCAATCAACATATCGTAGGAACCATATGTCGATGCTGTATACAGGCTTGACATGCTGCTCAATTGTTACAAATCTGAGTGGTGGCCTATTGGGGATTGGTCGCAGTGGAATAACCTACCACCATTCCCTATCCTAGTTCCAAATTATGGAAGATTACGTGCAAGGGGACGACCAAAGGCGACCAGAATCAGAAATGAGATGGATTGGCCTCAGGAGAGCGGTGTAAAGCAAAAATGTAGTCATTGTAAGATGGAAGGACATAATCGTAGGCGTTGCCCACTGCTTCATGGGGACGAAGGCCCTTCTACACCGTGATTTTTACTATTTACTTTTGCATGTATGCTTTAAAGTATGTTAACCAATGTCATAAGTGTAGCGGTTGCACACTGTATTTTATTTTTTACGGTTGTAAATTTGCACATCATTATGTATATAAGGGTTACCCCTTTACTAGTAATGTGAAATTTTTTATCACCTGACATTTTATGATATTATTTATATATATTGCACCTTAAATTTAAGACAGTTTATTATATTATTTTTTAATACCTTAAGGTTGTGCTTAAATTGGACAACACCTTTAAGCTTGTGTGTGTTTAAATTTCATTCCTATGCAATGCTTGTCGTGGTAGATGGCATCCACATCCCGACGTGTTGATCCTGGACCACGCGATCCTTCTCTGCTGACCGCTCAGGCCTCACACATATCCCAGTCGGTTTGGACAGGCCATGTATGGAAATAGCTATACCTTAATTAACCTGAGTATTTACTGTTTCTGAATTGTCAGACGTTATAGTTGGTGTTATTTTTTCTTTTGCAGCCTGACCGTGTGCTTAGGATTCGCCGAGCTCATCACTACCATCACCAGCCGCCGCCGGAGTTGATTGTCCCCTTTCTGCGAGAGGCAGGCTTTTACGACTTGGCGATGTGTGAGTTTGTGTCGATCGACCATCAGTTGATCAGTGCTCTTGTGGAGAGGTGGAGGCCGGAGACGCACACCTTTCACATGCCGCAGGGAGAGACGACTATTACCCTGCAGGATGTTGCCTTTCAGCTCGGCCTACCCATTGACGGTCGAGTAGTGACGGGGCCCACTGTGTGGGGGTGGGGAGGCCTGATAGAGGAGTACTTGGGACTCCAGTTACCGGTGGATGAGAATGTCATCCGAGGGGGGCGACTGAGGATGAGTTGGTTGGAGAGGCATTTCACTCATCTTCTAGATGATGCGGATGAGGTGACAGTGCAGAGATTCGCCCGAGCTTACATTTTACGACTCATTGGTGGGACGTTATTTCCGGACCATTCCGGCACATACGTCCACCTTATGCACTTACCCTTGATCGCACACCTACACGAGGCTGGGACGTACAGTTGGGGGTCAGCTTGCTTGGCATACCTGTACAGAGAGCTCTGCAAGGCCACCGCACCAGGATTACAGAGAGATAGGAGGTTGTTGCCTACTACTGCAGCTCTGGGCTTGGGATAGATTTCCCACTATCGCTCCCGCGATAGCTATTTCAGATATACCAGAGGGGGATGCAGGGATTGGCCCCTTAGCGCGCAGGTTAGAAAATATTTCAACTTTCACTTATAATTAAGTTTGCTACGCAGTTGCCTAACTTTGTTATTGAACCTGGCAGGTGGCACTATCAGAAGACATTCCAGGATAGTCCGGCACACAGCCTACCCCATTACAGATACGTGCTGGACCGGCTTCGACTTGACCAGGTACGCAAGGGGTTTTTACAATCATTATTTTCAAGCCTTTGTCCAATCCACAATCGTATTTAAATCACATGATACAATTGTAACTTCAGATCGTCTGGATCCCGTACACTGAGGAGGTCATCGCATCACTGCCTCAATACTGCTTTGACGGGAGCGACACCTGGACAGCAGTGGTGCCGCTCATTCACTTCCAGATTGTCGAGTGGCACCAGCCTGATAGGGTTTTGCGGCAGTTTGGACTAGCCAGGCCATTCCAGAGCCACCGAAGCAGGTGGCGGAGGTCCACTGCCTTCACTTGTCCAGTCGGCATGACGAGGAGTGGCACATCTGCCATCAGCCGTATATTGCACTCTGGGATATCCGGCGAGACTTGTGCGTTACCGCCGAGCCGACGACACGCCTAGTTCTGGGACCACGTTCCGATTACATGGCATGGTACAGACGGGTTACCAGACGGTGTATTACACCTGTCGGGGGAGCGCTTGACCTTGTGGTAATTTTGCGTGCTAGTTTTTTGTATCTGATTTTCTTTAAATGCATTAGTATTATAACTAACTTTAATGTCAAAAATTTGCACAGGTAGATGAGGTTTCTTCACTACAGGACTTCACTACCCCTGAGGGGCAGACTATGTTCACCTTCGATGCACTTAGGTCAGCGACGGAGTCCATCCTTCATGCGATTCAGCAGGTTGATCATGTCATTATTGACTCACATGCGGAGCCAGCTCCCTAGGCCCATCACATCCCAGACCCTCCGGAGGGTGACCATGATCAGCCTCGCTCTCGCCTGACGACGTCGCACTGCTCCACGGCATACCTCGCAGGCTGATGTTCCGCCCGCTTCGACAGTGCAGCAGATTCCACCTTCGACTGCCCAGGAGACCATGACGATGATGCCTGATCTTACTGCTCCATCTCATTTGCACCCTACTGCACCTGATGATCCTTCATCCTCCACCACGTTCCCGGCCGTACTATTTAGGCCGTCGTCACCCCAGATGTACCAGCTCCCTCCTGATGTTCCATCCTCATTCCAGGCATTTCCACATGCACCAGGAGTTTCATCTGCATTCTATGCCTTTCCTTCTGATGATGCTGGTCCAGCACAGCCATATCGTCCTGTATTTGATTGGCATACTCAGGATCAGGGATTAGCGCATGGTGACATGATGACAGACCACTCAGAGCTTGTAGATAGAGGTAGAGGTGGAGGCAGGGCGGGAGCCAGGGGTAGAGGCAGGAGCAGGGAGCTGGAGGTAGAGCAGACACAGACACCGGGGATGTGACTCCCGAGCCTGTGCAGAGGGTTAGTAGATACGGCCGCCACATTACCGATCATGGATGTGGGACTGGACATCACTTGCGTAGATATTAGCTTTCTTTTCTATCTCGTTTATATATTTGTATATCTGTGTACATTTATCTTACTACTTTATTGTCAGACATCAACAATTAGGATGACTTTACTACTTTATTGCCAGACATCAACATTTAGGATGACTTTACTACTTTATTGCCAAACGTCAACATTTAGGATGCTTCTAATTACTACCACTTTTTTAATTGCTTGCGCAGGCATAATTACAAATAACAATAAATCACAAAGATCATTGCAATATTTAATTTTATTTAAAAAATGATGATAAGGACATCTTCCACATATAATAACTAATATTATTAATTATCATACTTTCACAACTATTATAAATATCTACTTGGTTAAAATACCAAAATACGTTTACTTCATAAACTATTTTTTGTTTTACCGCAATTTTGAAATTATTTACCAAAATACGCAGGGCGCCAGCTGAAGGCGCCTTCTAACATGGCGCCTTCGCTGTAGCAAATTTCGCTGGGGAGGTGCTATTTCACCTGGCGCCTACCCAGCAAACTTAGGTTTACAACTTATGGGGCTGGGAGGTGCCAAGTGAAATGGCGCCTCCACAGTCCCATTTTATAAATTAATTAAGTTTAATAAAATTATATATTTATTTATATAATTTTAATTTTATTATAATTATATCTTAATTTTTACGACTAATATAGATAAATAATATCATAAAATATAATTAATTAAATTTTAAAAATTATAATTTCGTTCTAATTATGATAAAATTAAAATTATATAAATAAATATATAAATTTATAAAACTTAAATAATTTATAAAATGGGGCTGTGGAGGCGCCATGTCACTTGGCGCCTCCCAGCCCCATAAGTTATAAAAAAAAAGTTTGTTGGGTAGGCGCCAGGTGAAATAGCGCCTCCCAGCCCGCGCAGTGAAATTCGCTGTAGCGAATGACGTCATATTGAAAGGCGCCTTCAACGGCGCCCTGCGTAATTTGGTAAATAGTTTCAAAACTACGGTGAAGCGCAAAATAATTTATGAAATAAACGTATTAGCCTATTTTAACCTATCTATTCTTTTTTTATTTATCGTGTGAAAGTAAATAAATAATATTAATTATCATACTTTCACAAAAATTCATGTCTCTAGGGTGCACAGTCAACACAGTCGCCGCCTAATTAATTTAGAAACGAGGAACGAGGGTGCCATGGGCCAAAAGTGCCATATCGCCTGTCGTTCCTTCCCTTCAGCGTGAACGATGCCATTTCGTCTAGCGTACCTCTACACGTCATTTGGCGTCTCTCCATCGCTGTTCGTATCTTCTGTGCTTATTTCGATAAAATGTTTCGAACGAACGATGAAACGAATAATAATTTCTTAAAAAATAATTAATCGGTACTTTTCACTCTCATTGCCAAAATATTTTATCATTCTGATGAAATAAAAAATATCTAATTCATGTTATAATTCCGATTTAATTACAAAATGAAAAGATTATTGAAACGAAATAATCAGATTTTTTTAAATTTTTAGCTATCTTCAACCTCGCCAGTTTGCATTCATTCTGTCACAAAATAAACAAAATTTTATTCAAATAAATAAAAATGGACAAGTATATTATTGGAATAAATATAAAATAAGAAAAATATATTTATTACATTATATTTCTTTTCATTTTTAGCTATCTTCAACTTTGTATATAAAGAATATTTTATTATACTCAATAAATTTACTTATGTGTAATAACATATTAAATAATGACTTGTAATAATATAATTCCAAGCGTTAGAAGTTTATAATTTCAAAAATTGATAAAAATTAACTGTCATTACGTAAAATTTTGAGAGACATTAATGTAAATTATGTAATTATTCTTTATTGATCCTATATTTTTTAAATAATATTTAATTATTTACTAAATATTTATTATTTTTATTCATTATATTATTATCATTAACTACTTTCTTATTTAATTCCTATAATAAATTTATGTATTAGATATCAAAGTGGAGTTAACATATTTTTATATGACATCAAATATAATTATAAAATAAGTAATTTATTTTCAAAAATTTATTTTCAGATACAATCATATATTATTTATTTTTATAATTTTTATTTTCAAATTATATCAACATTAATTAATTTCAAAAGGAAAAAAATAGAAAAATTTGAGCGAGGGCACCACCTTGAATGGCGCCCTCAGAGCGCCAAAGGCGCCATCCTAGATGGCGCCTCCGCCCATGAGGCGCCACACCAAATGGCGCCTCCCGCCACCGTGCGTAATCCGGTAATATGTTTCGAAAAAACAGCAAATCGATAATAAGTTTTGTAAAAAACATTATTTTGGTATTTTAGCCTGTATTATCCAACAAAAAATGCTATAAGAGAGAAGAGTGAGGAGAAAAATTTAACTTGTATCAATATATTTACCTACACTGATTAGACATGAATAATTCATAAGTATATAAATTTAATTATTACTATTTTATATTCTAATCTATTAGAGATATACTCTTGATTGAATACTTACGGCTATGGCTAAAGCTTAAGACATTAGTATTATTTAATTACATCAATTATATTTCCCTTTACAAGCCAGATTCTGGATACATAATTAATTGCTGCCTCTTCTTTACAATTATTAAGGAGGGAAATACATTCTATTAGATTAAAACTCTATTTTGCATAAATAATTTATAAATTAATTGATAACTGATAGTTAATTGTGTAAGAAATATTTTACAAAATTAGTTATTGAACTAATTAAAATTACAAAATGATATAAAAAGATATATTAATAAAAATAGCTATATAATTAAAGTAATTCATATTTATATAAAAATTAAATTATATTAACATAATTAAGAAATTTAAAAGAATTGATAAGTTATTTTAAGTTAACTGATAGTTAATAAATTGACTAATAACTAATAAATTAATTGATAATTGATTGTGTAAAAAGTATTTTATAAAATTAACTTTTGAGTTAACTAAAATTATAAAATAATATAAAATAATATATTAATAAAAATAAAAATATAATTAAAATAATTTATATTTATCTAAAAAATAAATTATATTAATATAATTAAAATTTTTAAAATAAAAATATAATATTTAATATTTAATTAATTATATTTTATAAATTTATATATTTATTTACTTACATAATTTTTATTTTATTATTATTTATAATGAAATTATAACTACTTAAAATTAATTATATCTTGATATTATCTATTTATTTACATACATATTTTTATAAATTTATAATTTAAAATTTGGATATAATTATATTACAATTAAGTTAATTATATTTTATGAAAAATAATATTTAAATTTATGTTATGAAGAGCATGGGTTGTAAATTAATTAAAAAAAGATAGATTTCAAAAGAACTTGAAGAAATAGTAATTTATAAACTATACGATACTCCACATAACTTATTAAATTAAAATTTATTTTTTGTAATAAGTTAGAATGTAAAATACTTTTAAAAGTTAACTTATAAATTATTAATCAAGTTAATAAATTATAAGTTAATTTATTTATTATGCAAAATAAAATCTAAATTTTATTTTAAATAGGAAAATTTTGCTTTATAAATTATTAATTTAAATTTAATTTATTAGCTTATGTATGAACAAAGGTTTTATTAAATTAAGGGTAGAGATAGATTACATTGGATTAAGTTTTATTTTAAATAGGAAAAATCTATTTTATAAATTATTAGTAATTTAACCTATTAATTTATATAAGACCTCAAGCATTGCTTATTTAAAAAGTTTGACTTGATTTATTTACTTATTTAAAAATTTATTTACATAAATAAAATTTTAAATAAGTTAATAGATAAAACCCTTCAAAATAAAATAAATAAATAAGCTAATATTATTGAGAGTATTTAACTCAGGTGGCATTTAATAATACTTGAATGATTTTGTTATATTTAAAGTTCAATTCTTAATCTCTCTCTCTCTCTCTCTCTATATATATATATATATATAGTGATTTAATCATTTTTATTATTATAAAAAAGGATTAAATTAAATCGGCATATAATCATATATATTAAAATTATATTAATATTAACTATATTTTATAAATATATATTATTATATATAAATATATTAATTATTAAATAAATTGATATAATAAGTTTACAAGTTATATTGAACGTATAAAAAATAAATTTTAATTATTTATCTTTACAAATTTTGATCTGAGCTATTTAAGTAAAAAAGGATTTTCACGGGAAGCTTAAGAATGAACTTTATATATCGTATCAGGACAGAAGTTTAGTTAGGGTAATAAAATTTTAGCAAAGAAAGTTTTGAGAAAATAAAGGGGAAATAGTTAATATGCACAAAAAAAATGCTATTATGGCCAAGCTCAAGTTTATATTCATCAATTTCAATTTAACTGAATCTAAGGTACATGATACAGTTAAATAAAATTGCAATTTAACTGAACAACATATATACATGATCAAAATAGATCCAATTATTACCCCAACACGCAAATCTACGAATTACAAGTGGCCCACTGCCCCTGAGGATAAAATTTTAACGTTTTGGTGCTCAATTTTAGCAATGTAGACATATTACTTGCAATGATCATATTATATTAAATATTACATTATATATTAATATTGATATTAGGGAATTATTAATATCCATATTTATATATAAAAATTAACAAATTTCACTTCAATTAAAAATTATATTATTAACTTAATTATAATAAAATAAGAAGTGGAATTTAAATAATATTAATAAAAAATATTAATTTAAAATATTTAAATTAATTTTATTCATTCTCTAATATATTCGGGATAAATAGTCTCATAAACAAAAATAATTAATAGTAATGAAAAATTAATTATAATATATTTTATTAATATTAAATTAATAATATAATTTTTATACAAATGAAAGAATAAATATTATTAATGTCCACGGAAGGAAGGATGTGGAGGTTCTTAACCCACTTAATATTAATAAATATGATTTGTGAAGATATTTTTCTCTTTTGGACTTGGTTGACTCTTATTTGCTACCACGTATATGGGAAAATGCATGGAATAACTTTTTTAATACATTGATGCTTTGAGAATTCAGATTTAAATCAGTAACGGAACAATTGGTTAGTTTAATGGAAACATGTTACGTTTTACAGTTTAGTAAAGAATTTTAATTTTTATCTTTGGAGGTATTTTTATTAGAAAAAATTTATTATTTACTATTCTCATTTTAAATTGGAATTTGTTCTATAACTAATAAAAACAATATATGAATACCTAAGTGACATAAAAAATGAAAATTCAAATTTAAAATCTCCATGTATTACTCAAAACTTCGCTACATAAAATAAATTGTGAGAGAATCTACGATACATTACTAATTCATTGATATATTAATATATCATTAGATCTAATTATATATTTAATTAATTTTTAAATAAGTTACATAATAATATATCAATAATTAAATTTAATAATATATCAATACATTATTATAATATCAGTAGATTTTTCCATAAACTTTTCTTTTTGGTAAGAAGGTTTTTCCATAAACTTTTGAATATACATATCTATCTCCCTTCTTATGTTTTCTTCTGATTTGAAGATTTTTTAAAAATTAGTTATTTAATTTATTATTTTAATTATCTATATTATTTTAATTATTTATTTTTAATTTTTATTAATAAATTAATTTGCTAAAAAGTAAAATTATGAAAAAATATTATAATTAATTAGTCTCTTCATAGGCGCTCACACGTGTTTAAAAGCTTTTTAAGAGAGAAAAATTAACTCCTTTCACCGTTGATAACTTCTTGATTATAAATATTACTTATAATAATAATGATGAGGGTTCGTAACTTTAAAAAAGAAGCTAACAATCATATCATTTTTTGAGATTTGAAATTGGATAGCCTAACTATGTTAATAAAATACCACACGAATAATTATGGTACAATATTATTTTGGTTAAGCATCTCAAGATTTATGAAGACCACGATATTGTGATATCATAGTGAAAAAGTAGAGTGCAAAATACGGTGCAAAAGAGAGCATGGGGAGATAAAGAGTATTCGGTAAATAATTTTTTAATTAATTTTTAATTAATTTGATAATATTTAACTATTTGATCAAATCAATTAATAAATTTAATTATTTGATAAATAATTTATTAAATTAACTAATTGACCCTCAATTATTTAATATGAAAAAGTTGATAAATTCGGTATTTTTAATTAAATTATTGATAATGGGCTTATAAAAATATAAAATTATATTTAAATAATATACTTATTTTTATTTATATCTTTATAAATAAAGATCAAATAAATTTATTAAATAATAATTATTAATTTTTATAAAGTATTTATAAAATATAATAATTTATTTTTAAGAAATATAATAACTTAAGAAATACGATAAATTTTTAATTATATTTTAGATTTATCATAATTTTTAAACAAGTATGACTCAAAAATTTATTTAAAAATAAATTATTATATTTCTTAAAAATAAATTATATGATAAATTTAAAATATTATTAAAATAAAAAAATACTTAAATAATTTAGAAAATATACACACATCCTTATATGTCATTTTGCATATAAATAGTTAATAGGAAATAATTGATTTTATTAAATATCTTTATTCAAATAATTAATATTATCAATCAGTTAAATCAACTAATATAATCAATTATTAGTTAATAGTTAATTGAATTAATTAATCGTCAAATAGAATCATAAAATGAAATGGGAGAAAGATCATGAGAGACAAAATGTAGAAATAATCTAATTTTTTTTCAAAATTTGACATATAATTGATCTATATTTTAACTTTTTCTATTTTTCATCTAAATATAGAAGTTAAATATATATTCTTTTCTTTTCTAAAGGTTGAAAATATGGGAGATGAAGAATTTATAACCACCACTTAAATTGACTAAAAAAAATTTCGACCGCACTCCTAATTTCTTAAATTATGTAAAATTTAAGTGAGGATTTTTGAGAAATCAAAAAGTGAAATACAAACTTCATCAATCCACTTTATATTAATCTAAATTATGTATTTTAATTTGATAATCTTTTATTTTATAATTTTCAATATTTAAATAAATGAAGAATTGTGACTTAATCATTTATTATCCACACATCCCTATTTCATTTCCTTTCTTTCCCTCCCAACGGATGTTGCTTCAATAAGATAAATTATACAAGATTCTATAATAATTTTTTTTCCTAGAAGAGAAGTGACAGCTTTGTATAAGGTGTTTATATATATATATATATATATATATATATATATATATATAACAAGTATGTAGAATTTTATAATAATTGTGCTAAAGTTTGTAATACGATTTTTTTTATAAAAGTAATATTTAAACGAATAAAAGAAATTTAATTAGAGGTTCATAAAAATTCTACACTTCTTCAAATAATGTATATATAGATACGTTTTAGGAATAAACGCAACCAAGCATGATCCGGCAATAGAATTTTGTGATAGAATTAAAGTAGTGTTTGATTTGTAAAATAAAATATTTTCAAAAATTTTAATATTTTTGAAAATATAATTCTCAAAAATTTAATTCATGAGAATATGATATTTTCATATTTGATTCAATTAGAAATATTCTTAAGAATGTTATAATACTATATTTTAGTTATTTTAAAATTTTTAAAAATATTATTTGATTATGAAAAATATATTTATTAAATATTAACTGGTTAGTGGTAATGTATAATAGTCAACAATAATCATTGATAATAGATAGTAATGATAATGTTAATGAATAATGATCATCGATGGTAGATAATCATTGGTGGTGTCATTAAGAATAAATAATGATTAATGATAGTAATAAAAAATAAATAGTAATTGATAATAATCACTAACAATGAATGGTGGCTAGCGATAGTTATTGACAATAAATAATAATTAGCAACGGTTACCAATAATAAGAAGTGTTCAACTATAATTACTAATAATAAGTGGTGGTGAATAATTATAAATAGTAATGGATAACAATGAATAACGATACTCAATGGTAGATGATGATTGATCATGGTAATCAGTAATGAGGCTAATTGGCAGTAGTCATTAATAATAAATAGTGCTAAACAATGATTACTGCTAGTGGGTGATAATGAATGGTGGTCATTAGTGATGGATGATGATTGATAATAATTACTAAAAATAAATGATAACTGATAGTGGATATCGATGATGGATGATGGGGGATAGAGAATAATAATTATAAAAAATTAGTAATAACTAGCAGTGATCACCGACAATGGTGGGTGGTGGATAATGATTAATCACGATGAGTAATAAAATAGGTAAAATAATATTTTTATATTAATTAAATAATTTTGTATTATGAAAATGTAAGACACTCACCTTTCCTATGGAAATACTTTAAGATGTTAGATTAAAAATATTTTTGATAATGTTTATATTTTCAAAATTATTTTTCTAAAATTTAAATTAAATATGAGAATCTTACATTCTTTCAAAATATTTTTGAAAATATGAGAAAGATTCAACAAATTAAATGTCACCTAAGGAATGATAAAATTAATAATTTGTCCATAAAATTATAAGGAATGGGAAATTTTCTTTTAAAAATTATATAAAATTATAATTTTATTTCTAAATTAGTAAATATAATTTCTTCCTTCATTAAATTATTTAAGAATGAAATTATTTGTATGAAAAGTTAAAAATTATATGTTTGAATTATTATTTAAAAGCAAAATTATAATCTTAATTTAGACCAAGAATTAAACCCTTAAATGCAAAGAAAGATATAAAGCCTTTTAGGATACTGGGTGTCATTTAATTAACACCTACTCCTTTCATTTCTTTTTATTTGTCACATTTTGAAAAAAAAAATTATTCCTTTTTATCTGTCACATTTTGAAAAAAAAATTATTCCTTTTTATCTGTCATTTTATAATTTTAATAAAGTATTAAATATTCTTTTTTCAAATCTACCCTTCTTTTTTTATTAATAAATATTTTATTATTCTATACTATTAATCCACTTGCATTTCTTCCTTTACATTTCTCTCTCTATTTTCAGCTATTTTAAATATCTTTAATTATTTGAAATTTTATACATAAATGATAATCTTATAAAGTTTACTAATAATAAATAAATTAAATTATTTTTTTAATATATATAAAATTAGTTAATGATTATAAATAAATAAGAACGGAATGAGTAATAATTAATTACATATAATTTATTATCATTTGTGTAATATATAAAATAATCACTTTATACTATTAAATTATTAAAAAATAATAAAATACATATAATTATATTAAAATTATTTTTAATTTTTATATTATTATTTATAAATATATCTAACATTTTTTAATTTAATATATATGTTTATTTTAAATAAATAATATATATTATTTAATTTATATATATTCTTTTTTAATTTTAATTTATTTAAATTTACGTGCCCAAATTGAAAACGACGTCATGTGAAAAGACGATTGGAGTCAGCTCAAAAGGAAAACCAATCAGCTAATGCTTCGTGGCAATGGCTCACTTTGCCATGCGAGGTATTGTTTAATTATCGGCACGAAATTAGAAGCAATTACCCAGTAGACACTGGTCAAGTTCCAAAAGCCCCCACCCTCACTCCAGCTGCTTTAAATTGTCCCTTCCATCCCATCTCTTTTCTCGGATTCCCACCAAAGATTTTCTCTCCCACCAAACACGAACATGAGACCCGCGCCCAGACTCTGTCTATTGCTTCCCTTACTATCCTTTCTATTAGTGGATGCATCTCTCTCGATTAAATTACCCCCAGAAACATCCCGAATATTCTCCAAAGTCCCATCCTGGTTCCATAACTTACCCAAAATAAAAGGCTGGTTTTCTGACGCCTGGCACAAAGTAAAATCATTCTTCACCCATCACCGTCCGGTTTTCGGAAAGGCATTCCAAGGTTTATCCGATCTTCAGCAGTTTCTCAGTTTCTTCGGCTACTTAGAATCTCACAATTTCACCGATGTGTTCAATGAAACTCTCGAAGCCGCCATTAAAAACTACCAGATCAACTTCAATCTCAACGTCACCGGCCAACTCGACAACGACACTCTTCAGCATATTTCGCACCCACGATGCGCCGTTCCCGACGTCGTCAACGGCTCTACTACCATGAACTCCGGGAAGAATCTAACGTTGGACTTGCCGTTATTTACTCCGGGGTGGCTGGACGGCACGGTTGAACTGACCTATTCGTTTTGGTCCGAGAACAATGTCACGGACAACAGCATCAAGGTGGTGTTTCAAGATGCCTTCAATCTGTGGTCGGTGGTCACCAAGTTCAACTTCACGGAGGCGCCGTCGTACGACGAGGCCGACATCGGGATAGCGTTCTTGTTGTTCGACGGGAAATTCGGTCTGGTCGCCGGCGCCGGCGCGAATTATTCGTCAAAAACTGGGAATTTGCTTCTGGATTTTGAGGAGCACTGGGTGTTTCCTGGTGAAAACGGGACCGGCGATGGCGACATGGACTTGTTGTCCGTGGTTTTGCATCAGATCGGACATTTGCTCGGACTAGGACACTCATCGGTGGAGGAGTCCGTTATGTTTCCGGTGATATTGCCGGGGCGGAAGAATAAAACCGAGTTAGCAGCCGATGATGTGGAGAGGATTCAGAAACTCTATCCTCCAAAAGCTAATGACAGTGATTTATCACCGGCTCCGGCTCCAGCTCCGGCTTCGGCCTCATCACCGGAGACAGAGAGTACGACAGCTATGTCGCCGAAGATACAGAGGACCACGGGTTCTGGTAGTCGCATGGCCGTAGCGGGATTGAGGTGGGACATGATCACTACTTTGTTTGTTGCATTTGCTTTCATGGTACTATCAAATTGATGTAGAGAAATTAGTTCATGCATTGACTAGATCCATATAAATTATTAACTTAATGTGGATCTATCTTTGGACATTTGGAATACTGTATATCATAATTAGGTCTTCGATCTCCATTTGTTTGTCAGTGTTTTGCTGTTCTTTTTCTGTTGTTGCTCTGTTTGTTTTTAATTGGATCGTTAACGCTTTTTCTGTGGGATTTGAGTGGAATTGGAAATTGGCCCCAAAAAAATAAAGAATTGGAAAGGAGTTTATGGACAAAACGATCAATTTTATTCTTAAAATTATAAAATATTGTCAAAATAATTTTTTATTATATTATATAATTAATTTTATCTCGAAATAATAAATTATTTAAATAATTTCATTCGCGTTGTCTTTGAATATATTTTGATCATTGACACCATTCATTCATTCATTCATTTTTTTTAAAAAAAGCAGCAGGTTAGAACTAGAAGCATATGATTTACGCTGGTTGTTGAGGATTGCTTTTGTTCATTGCCCCTTGTATTTATTCCCAAAGCAGCGAAGATATAGATTTTTATCATGTTCCGCTCTTGTCTTCAATGTCAACGATCCTTCCTTCAAATCGTTAGGATATGACTGTTTTGACGAATATATATATATCATGGTGAAAAATAATTTATATATATAACATTAAATATAAAATTATATAATTAAAGATAATTTTATTTTTTTAAAATGAAATTATTTTTATTATTATTATTTTAATTATTATTTTTAATTATAAAATATAAATGTATATGATATTTTTTATTTATATAGAAAATAATATTTTTATAGAAAATATGTTAAAAAAAAAAAGGAAACCTTAGTTTTGCTATTTTCTTTCTGGTAGCTTTAATCTTTCTGGATTTCATTATAATAATTTGCTGTCGCTACCTTAATGATGCTGTGCAAAATATCTCTTGCTCTACTTTGATTTGAGAACTTGCTTTCACGGTAGATAATAAAATCAGAAAAATTGGACTCCACGGGACCCTTTTTCAGGGATAAAATACCCGATTACGTAAATTTTCAAAACAATTTATCGTTTTACGGTAAGTTGGAAACATATTACCAAAATACGCAGGGCGCCATTCAATTTGGCGCCCGTGGAGGTCGGAGGCGCCATTCAAAGTGGCGCCCTCCCCTTAGGGGCGCCGTTTGAGGTGGCGCCCTCCACGCGGGAGGCGCCGTTTGAGGTGGCGCCCTCCATGCGGGAGGCGCCAGTTTGAATGGCGCCCTCCGTATGGAAGGCGCCAGATAGAATGGCGCCCCTGGACGCCTAATTTTGAATTTTGAAATTCAAACGGGAGGTGCCATTTCATCAGGCGCCTCCCCCTATTTATAGCCCCCGCTCCTTCCAAACCCTCACGCAGCCGTCTCCTCTCTCACTCAAAATCCATTTTGCAGCTCTACCTCTCTCAAACCCTCTCTCACTCAGAAGCCATTTCGCAGTTTTACTTCTCTTTTTTGTTCGTAAAAGTTGTAGCTACAGTTCGTTCATCATCCGTTCTTATTTTTGTACATTGCGTTTGGAAGTATTTTTTACTTTGGAGCAAATCTGATCCCAGTCAACTCTTGTTTGGTTAGTATATTTGTAATTTTTATTATTATGTTATATTTTTTTAAATGAATTATTATGATTTATGATCTGATGTGATGATTAAAGAGTTAGAGAGAAATTTCTGTTATAATTTATAAATTTTATTTATTTAAGTTTTAATATTTTTTGTATTTATTTTATGTTAATATTATGATTTATAATATGAAATGGTGATCTTGGATTTAGAAAAGATTTATACAAATTTGTATGATATGTGATAGTTTATATTTTTTACTGATTAGTATTTTTATATAATTTTTGTATGTATATTATAATGTATATTTCACGTTGATTATTATGATTTACGATGGGTAATAATGATCTACGATTTAGAAAAAAATTATATAAATATATGTGATCTGTGATAATTTTTGTCATGATTTATAAATTTTATTTGCTTAAATTTTGATAATTTCTGTATTTATATTATAATATTTATTTTATGTTAATTATTATGATATATGATGTGAAGTGGTGATCTAAAATTTTAAAAAAATTTATACAAATTTATATGATATGTGATAGTTTATGTTTTTCATTGGATAGTATTTTTGTAATTTCTGTATGTATATTATAATTTATATTTCATGTTGATTATTATAATTTATGATGGGAAATGATGATTTAGGCTTTAGGAAAGAATTTTATAAATATATGTGATCTATGATAATTTGTGATTTTTATTGGTTAGTGTTTGTAGAATTTTGACATTTATATTATAATTTTTAATTTATTTTGATTATTATGACTTATAATGTGAAGTGATGATCTAGGATTTAGAAAAAATTGAAACTTGAACATATTATATTTGTTAGAAAACTAACATGTTATTGACAATATTTTTTTTACAATAATTAATTATATTTTATAATTTATGACAATATTTTAAGTTTTTGTTAATGATATTTTTTAAATAGTATATTTTAAATTTAAAATACATCACTGAAAGTTCTCGGAGGGTTTATAGTTCGCGCATAATTTGTTTTTCATTTCATGTACCTTGCAGATGATTTTTTTTTGTTTCTTCAATCATTGTATTAAAAGTTGAAATAGAATATATTGAATAATATTAATTTAATATAATATAATATTTTTTATGCGTCAAGTTATTTTTAATGATCAAATATATTTTTTTTTAGAAATTCATGTTATGGAAAACGTTGATTGAAATAACCTACTATATATTTTAGTTTTAATGAGATGAGTTAGGAATAAAAAATAAATATTTTTTAAAATTGATTAATATTTTCTTGATATAAAAATTCGAACAATATATTTTAAATTGAACATACATCAATAAAATTTTATATATATTGTTATTTTTATTTCTTTAATATATTATCCTACAAAATAAATTTAATTTAGCGTGATTGTTGCATAATTTTATAATTGATACAATAACATCTAATAAATTTTACTTAGAGATTGAAATTATTAAATTATCTAACAAATTTTTCTTTCATGCAGAGCATTTTTTCTGTTTGCTTCTCCGAATACTCACCGGTTAGTAGTTTCAGGAATTTTATGCTTATACTATAATTTTTATATAGTCATAGTGAAAATATTTTTTATATCGGTAGAGAAATTTATTTAAAATATAATGATATTAATAATATAGAATTATTTATTTTATATTAATTGTTATGATTTATGTTGCAAAATTATGATTTAAGATGTGAAGTTATGATTTATGAAAATGTCGTAGGACTTTATATGTAATGTGATAGGGTGTGCTATTAAAATAATAACCAACCAGATAAAGAAGGATGTCCTAATATAAGCCTTACGACCTAGGTGAAAGCCATATTTAGAGAACTGGATCATGTGAGATCTTAATGTATCATAAGAGAGGTACTAAAAAAGATCTTGGGAAATGTGAATGTAATCAAGAGCTTTGAAAAAGTAGGATATTGTTATTACAAATTTGAACTTTTTTGCATTTAAATAGTAGATATTGTAGATAATGTATTTCGCAGTTCTTATATTTGATGTGATATATAAGTAGGTAAAATTATATAGTCAGATTTTATATTAGTTTTGGAAAAGAAATAATTTTAGATTGGTCGAAGAAAATAAACCTGTTATTTCATACAATTAATAGAATACCTTGCAAAATAGTTATACATCGCGTTCATTTTTAATTATAGTATTAAATACTAGTATACTCATTTATGATAACAAAATTTGTATATGAGACTACTTCTCCATGTGGGGATGCAGCGAGTATTGTGCAGCTAAATATCAGAAGATGAAGAAAAGTTTAATTGCGTTTATATATTCAAACGGTACAATTGTTGAGGGAACAGAGGGGATAATGTACGATGGACCTCCTCCAAAGGCATTGAAAGTAAGAGGATGCAGCAGTATGGATGTTTTGCGGGCTAGAATTCATGCCCGACTGAAGCTTCACGAAGGTCAAGTTGTGGGGAAGATTGTTTACAGGTTTCCACAGCATCAAACAGAGGCTCAATACATGGCATACGAATTGGATAACGATGAAGACTTAGCATGCTCGCTCTCGCCGACGACGTCGCACTGCTCCACGACATACCTCGCAGGCTGATGTTCCGCCCGCTTCGACAGTGCAGCAGATTCCACCTTCGACTGCCCAGGAGACCATGACGATGATGCCTGATCTTACTGCTCCATCTCATTTGCACCCTACTGCACCTGATGATCCTTCATCCTCCACCACGTTCCCGGCCGTACTATTTAGGCCGTCGTCACCCCAGATGTACCAGCTCCCTCCTGGTGTTCCATCCTCATTCCAGGCATTTCCACATGCACCAGGAGTTTCATCTGCATTCTATGCCTTTCCTTCTGATGATGCTGGTCCAGCACAGCCATATCGTCCTGTATTTGATTGGCATACTCAGGATCAGGGATTAGCGCATGGTGGCATGATGACAGACCACTCAGAGCTTGTAGATAGAGGTAGAGGTGGAGGCAGGGCGGGAGCCAGGGGTAGAGGCAGAGCAGGAGCTGGAGGTAGAGCAGACACAAACACCGGGGATGTGACTCCCGAGCCTGTGCAGAGGGTTAGTAGATACGGCCGCCACATTACCGATCCTGGATGTGGGACTGGACATCACTTGCGTAGATATTAGCTTTCTTTTCTATCTCGTTTATATATTTGTATATCTGTGTACATTTATCTTACTACTTTATTGTCAGACATCAACAATTAGGATGACTTTACTACTTTATTGCCAGACATCAACATTTAGGATGACTTTACTACTTTATTGCCAAACGTCAACATTTAGGATGCTTCTAATTACTACCACTTTTTTAATTGCTTGCGCAGGCATAATTACAAATAACAATAAATCACAAAGATCATTGCAATATTTAATTTTATTTAAAAAATGATGATAAGGACATCTTCCACATATAATAACTAATATTATTAATTATCATACTTTCACAACTATTATAAATATCTACTTGGTTAAAATACCAAAATACGTTTACTTCATAAACTATTTTTTGTTTTACCGCAATTTTGAAATTATTTACCAAAATACGCAGGGCGCCAGCTGAAGGCGCCTTCTAACATGGCGCCTTCGCTGTAGCAAATTTCGCTGGGGAGGCGCTATTTCACCTGGCGCCTACCCAGCAAACTTAGGTTTACAACTTATGGGGCTGGGAGGCGCCAAGTAAAATGGCGCCTCCACAGTCCCATTTTATAAATTAATTAAGTTTAATAAAATTATATATTTATTTATATAATTTTAATTTTATTATAATTATATCTTAATTTTTACGACTAATATAGATAAATAATATCATAAAATATAATTAATTAAATTTTAAAAATTATAATTTCGTTCTAATTATGATAAAATTAAAATTATATAAATAAATATATAAATTTATAAAACTTAAATAATTTATAAAATGGGGCTGTGGAGGCGCCATGTCACTTGGCGCCTCCCAGCCCCATAAGTTATAAAAAAAAAGTTTGTTGGGTAGGCGCCGGGTGAAATAGCGCCTCCCAGCCCGCGCAGTGAAATTCGCTGTAGCGAATGCGTCATATTGAAAGGCGCCTTCAACGGCGCCTTCAACGGCGCCCTGCGTAATTTGGTAAATAGTTTCAAAACTACGGTGAAGCGCAAAATAATTTATGAAATAAACGTATTAGCCTATTTTAACCTATCTATTCTTTTTTTATTTATCGTGTGAAAGTAAATAAATAATATTAATTATCATACTTTCACAAAAATTCATGTCTCTAGGGTGCACAGTCAACACAGTCGCCGCCTAATTAATTTAGAAACGAGGAACGAGGGTGCCATGGGCCAAAAGTGCCATATCGCCTGTCGTTCCTTCCCTTCAGCGTGAACGATGCCATTTCGTCTAGCGTACCTCTACACGTCATTTGGCGTCTCTCCATCGCTGTTCGTATCTTCTGTGCTTATTTCGATAAAATGTTTCGAGCGAACGATGAAACGAATAATAATTTCTTAAAAAATAATTAATCGGTACTTTTCACTCTCATTGCCAAAATATTTTATCATTCTGATGAAATAAAAAATATCTAATTCATGTTATAATTCCGATTTAATTACAAAATGAAAAGATTATTGAAACGAAATAATCAGATTTTTTTAAATTTTTAGCTATCTTCAACCTCGCCAGTTTGCATTCATTCTGTCACAAAATAAACAAAATTTTATTCAAATAAATAAAAATGGACAAGTATATTATTGGAATAAATATAAAATAAGAAAAATATATTTATTACATTATATTTCTTTTCATTTTTAGCTATCTTCAACTTTGTATATAAAGAATATTTTATTATACTCAATAAATTTACTTATGTGTAATAACATATTAAATAATGACTTGTAATAATATAATTCCAAGCGTTAGAAGTTTATAATTTCAAAAATTGATAAAAATTAACTGTCATTACGTAAAATTTTGAGAGACATTAATGTAAATTATGTAATTATTCTTTATTGATCCTATATTTTTTAAATAATATTTAATTATTTACTAAATATTTATTATTTTTATTCATTATATTATTATCATTAACTACTTTCTTATTTAATTCCTATAATAAATTTATGTATTAGATATCAAAGTGGAGTTAACATATTTTTATATGACATCAAATATAATTATAAAATAAGTAATTTATTTTCAAAAATTTATTTTCAGATATAATCATATATTATTTATTTTTATAATTTTTATTTTCAAATTATATCAACATTAATTAATTTCAAAAGAAAAAAAATGAAAAAATTTGAGCGAGGGCGCCACCTTGAATGGCGTCCTCAGAGCGCCAAAGGCGCCATCCTAGATGGCGCCTCCGCCCATGAGGCGCCACACCAAATGGCGCCTCCCGCCACCGTGCGTAATCCGGTAATATGTTTCGAAAAAACAGCAAATTGGTAATAAGTTTTGTAAAAAACATTATTTTGGTATTTTAGCCCTTTTTCAGGTATATTTCTGTACAAGGGTACAGTAGTTATATGACTCTTCATCAAGTGTACATTTTTATTTGTCTGTTCGTGTATCTATCTCATTGTTATAAATTCTCTCGATGAAGTTGCAAACTTTCTAAAGCAATTTTACGGACAACTTCACTTCTCAGTAAGTTAAATATTTTTCTTGTTAAATTATTTTTCTTAAATTTTAAATTAAATATATTAAAATAAAAAATACAAAATTTAATTTAACCATAAAAATATTCAAATCTCCTAACAACTCAAATTTTCAGTAGAATTACCCAGGCTTGTAATAGGCATTTGTGTATAAGTTATAATTTTCTTCAACATGGATGGAGGAACGAGAAAATTTATACGTCATTGGTTGTAAGTTGTAACTTCATACAAAAATGAAAAAAAGTGAAAAAGTGCTTTGGTAGGGGCAGAAGACATGTATGTGGTTGGAGACTTAGATGGAGTCTATGCTTGTTGCAGCTCCAGCCTGTGCGCGCCTGACTGCTATCCTGCATGTTATTGTATACTAAGATTATATTGCCTTTTGTCACATAGAACATTCAGCAGACAGAATATGTTTGCAGATGGTTATGATATTCAGTTAGCATGAACACAAGTACATACAATTTCCTCCCTATATTACCAGAAAAAAAAAAAGGATTGTCAAGTAAGCACATAAAGTTTTCATGTTTGTGTTTTGGGAAATCTTGAGTTTTATTTGTGAGTTTCTGGTGATCGGCAGAAGTTACTTAATTAAGCCAGTGTGGAAGACGAGGATATTATTACTTTTGAAGATAATGAAGATAGATGGAAGTGTGATGGCTTAGCTAAAGGTTGCCTTTAGTGTTGTCTACGTATTGCAGCATCTGTTTGTGGTCATATCAGTTTACTGCAATAAAAATCGCAAAATTAGAGAATTTAATGGGAAATTTTTGGTTAAACAGGACTCAGAATTTCCATTGTTTTGAGGGTAGAAAATTCTAGTGACCGCTGCACTTTATCCAGAACTCAAAATTTCATTGGATTATGGTGATTAAGTGAATGAAGAACCAGTTTGCAAAGGATTTTATTCAGCCTTCTTGCAGCAATGTAGAATTTGATTTTACATTATGTGTAGCTTTTAATTCATGTTATTGATTTTTCTAATGTTATCCTAAGTTTTTTGGTGGTAAAATTCTAAATGTATGCACCAGGTTAAAATATTTAGACAAGGAAGAATAGTTAATATTTGTTAAATTATTTGTTACTCTGTGCTTTCATTCTATTAAGTACAAGAATAATTATGGGTTAAATGATGAAACATATGAACTTGTATGCAGAATGTGGTCAAGTCATTATTTACACAAGCAAGGAACTTTTTCATCATTCCTTTATCTTTTTTTAATGAGAAAAATGAGAATGTCTGTGATATGAAGAATTGCTTAATAATCACCATGTGGCAATGGGGGTTTGCCTGCCATATATTGGGCACCTTAATGTTGCCTGATACTATTTAATTCAAGACTTATAAACTGTTTATGCTTTAAACTGTCAACATCAGAGGAATTAAACAATCTGCTGCAGCAAGTGATATCAAGAAGTTATACCACAAGGCGGCTGTCAAACATCAACCGGACAGGACCCAAGGTTTTTTGTGCCTATGTTAACAATTAATTGATTCTTATCAACTTAGATTTCTGATGAAAAATAATTATGCTTATCTTAAAAATCTTGATCCGTTTTCCTTTGGGATTTAGGTTGGTCAGTCAGGAAGTGAGATTGGAGACAGAGGCCATGTCTCACAGGAAATTATTGGGGAAAAAAGAAAAAAAGGAAAGAACACAAGGATGCTGATAGGCTTTTCAAAATTATTGGAGAGATAAATGCTGTGCTTTTAGACTTTGCCAAGGTTTGCTACCACACATTATAACCACTAGCTTAAATCATTGTGCTTGTAATCTTGTATAAGGAACTCTTAATTTTAACAATTACTACATGAGTCCTATACGAAAATAATCAACTAGAGGTAGATGGAGAGAGAGAGAGGGGCCCTCTGGGGGGGGGGGACTTAAAAAATGGCTTGCAGGTCTAACTATCATGACTTCAAACTGCATTCTAGTGCTGAAATTATTTTGCCGCAACTTTACAACACGTTTATTAAGAGAGCACGAGCTTTAATGAGCTAAAAAACAGTATCGCCTCCTTACCCTTGACAATTAAAGCATCTCACAATAGCAGTGGTAAAAGTGTAAGGTGATGAGAACGCTGGAGGTTGTCAAAACTTCCAATTGATTAAGAGTTATTTAAGCTAATTGAAAACAATTAACAAGATTCTGGTTCGTAACTATATAGCTCGTAGTTTAGATTTGTCCACATCTGATTCGGAGATACAAATGTTGAGTTTTCTTACTGTCCAATAGGTGCCGCTGCACCATCTTATGTAATACATCTAGCATGAACATGCAGACTATGGAATGAGTTAACGTTCTGATGAAGCAGCCAAGCAGAAAAGTGTCCAGTTTGTGAATTCAACATCTCTCCTACTTCATTAGTACCCCCAATCTATGGTCACTGAACTTCAAATTCAAATTTCGAATCCAAGAAACTTCAGATGAGTCCAGGAATACCTCATAGACAGCTGCCTTACAGCTCGTGTCCTATTTTAACATCTGCAAGTTCATCTCCAGATGAATCTTGACCGTATCCATTTCATAATCAGCTACACTTCCTTCAGCTTTATGGAGGTTATGCTGGTCACGGTTATGAATAGCCTTTTTTACCTGATAATTGATATGTCCAGGGAGATGGCCCTTGCCAGGATCCTTGGGAGTTCATACACGAATATGTTTTTGGGTTGTTATATCAACTTATGACCTCATAATGTAACTGGCAGTCCAAGAATGGGAAGGCAAGTTGACAGAGCTCTGAATTGAGGATCCATCTTTCTTCTTTGCAGTATTAGATTTTAGTGTTGTCAAATACGATGACAACTAATATATAGAAGGTAGCAAAGATCTGCTAAACGGATCACAACCTTAGTTTCAATGTAAATAAAAATAAAAATGCAGTCCAAAATGGAGGTACCTAGAAAACAAAAATGAAATTCTATTGCTTTTCATTTCAAAATATGCAGAAAGAGTACCAACAAATAGCTTTTGAGTTTATTTAGAACAACTGCAAATTCTGTAACGCCCAAAAAGAACGAATTACATCATGATACTTTGTGGCAAACTTTGTTGACCACTTATTTACTAAAATAGATCTAACAAGAATTTCATTTGTCAGACAGTAAATGTAGTAAACTTCACTGAAAAACTGCAGCCAATCACCTGAAACACTAATCATTACACTAAAAAGGTATAAAAAGTTCCCCATGCAACAGTATGTTCGACTCTAAAAAAGCACTAAAATCATTGCTGAGATATCTGCAAATACACCATCTGGGTGTATCCACCATTAATAACAGAATTGTCGAGTCCAACTAAACCAAGCTGTTTGAACAGACCATACCATAAAGTCGTCTATCAGAGAAAAACTTCAAACATAAAACAACATTAGACATTAATCAATGTATTTCCTTATAACAAGAAATTTAAAAGAAAGAAAAATCTCAAATGTTTTAAGTATGGCCTATCACAATATAAAAGCTCATTTGGATGGCATCCTCCTGATGAAATTCTCAGGAACAGAAGGCAAAACATTCCGAAACATGGGATGCCTGAGATAGAATGTGATCCAAACAAACATAATAAGTTGAGAAGGCAAAGTGAGTGTCCCAAGAAAAGTACAACAACAAAATGTGAGGAACATAGTTGTAGCTCTTGGATCCCTCCAGCTCCTCAAAGACTGCAGCTTCTCAAATTTAGTTACCAAGTCATTTGCCATTCTTTGTGCAGTGCCTGCAATCACTCTCAGCCGATCATAACTCCTCCTCAAAGCCTCTCCTCCAATCTCAGTTGGGGAAAACATCAAATTCCTCTTCCGAATCCTCCTGACTCACTACATTAGCACAAGAAAGTTCAACATCCATATGAGGAAAATATCTTGATCTCTTGAAGAAATTCTTAACCCCAAAAAGGAAGATGGATAAAACCACCATGGTCAGAATAGGCCCTGGAAAAGCAAGAACAAGAATGCACTGCAGATAAAAAAGAATAATCGTGATTTGATTCTTCCAAATATCTTATATCCTCTAACCATTTCCATAATTCAACAAAGGAATTTACAAAACTCATGATTCTGTTGAAATTGGCTTTTCCTCTTCTCATGCTTCACATTTCTGACTTCACACCCTGTATGTAATACACAACTTATCTCCCCAATGGCGGTTCAGCTCTGCTAAACCTCTGTGATGTAATATAAGCTGCTTGGTTTCTGAAAGTATCAGACAATGGGAAGATATGATGATGCTTGGGCAAAATAGGCTCCATGTAGAACAGATACCCATTTAACAAAGATGTTAATGGATGAGAGAACCTTATAGCCAAAGGGAGTTCCCCCATCTTTTTCAACCTGAAGGCTTCAATCCAATGAGGGGATAGGAACGTGTTTAGAGTTTCCCTCGATTGAATGCAGATAGCCTAATCCTGATTTCCCCTTATTGTATCCATTGCTCCTGTAGCTCTTTCTTCTGCATCTAATCGATTATTATGAATAACTGCAATAGTTATGACTGTGAATGGATCATAAACTTCCCACATGTACTGCTCATTCCACTTTTGGGATAGACTATTAATAATTGTTCTTGTTCTTGCCCATTTTGGGCCATATTTAGCAGCACAATAAGCATTAGTTCTAGTTTCCATCTTCACAGGCGCCGACCCGTTGCCTTCAAAATCCCCAACTACAAAATCCCAATGCTAGGCTTCCATAACTTCTTTTGCAGAAGCCCTGAAATCGCTACTAAATTCAATAGGCTCATCCATAACATGATATGCACCATCTAATGATATTCTAGCATTCAGTTTACTAGCAAACTTCTCTTGCTGTCTCAATAATTCCAGGCCTATCAAGACTAAACAATTACTTGCAGTTGGGGCACCACCAATTCTCTTCTCCACATTTTTCAACGGAACTTGACACTGTCCCAAGCTCACGTGACTACCTAGATTCCCCTGCTGGACGCTCAAAATGAGAGCATCATCGAAATGCTCTTGTGCGACAAACATCAAATCCTCATTCCACATTGGATTAGCACTCTTTTTCTTCGAAAAGCCGGTTCTTAGGCATATCTTCCTGAGATCAACGTGGACGAAAATTTCAAAATTTTCTGGGCTAATTCTAAGTGACAAGTCCTGAGCTTGAATCACATTTACCGTAAGGTACCATAATGTAGGAGACATGTGTACCTTAGAACGTGTGTAAGCCATGGCATCTCCATTAACCATTGTAGAATCCGAAATCCAAGCCTGGGCGAAAAACTAGCACAGAACCCAAGGACATTACTTTGCACCTAGTCAATACAATGAATCCAACATGGATATACTTAAGAGTTTTTAAGAAAATGTTTTTAGAATTCCTTGAAGATATTTTCTTAGAGTTTTCAGAAACATTGCACCTAATCATCAGGAATTTAAAGGATTACATAGAATTCTGTATAGGGAGATATTTTAGAAAATTTAGGATGAAAATGCCCCTAGAAAAACTCCTATAAATACCCCCAACAGCCGTAGTTTTGCATCCAAGTTGAATAGAATTACAATGTTCAATTGAGAGTTTTCTCTCGCCTCTTCTTCCCCAATTGGCTTCTGAGACTAAAACTCATCAGCTTGAGTTCCATACCAGGCAGACAGCATTATATCTCCATTTGGAAGCTGTGTCCCGGATTCAACCTCTAGTTCATGCCATGCCGGTGCAAATGGACCTTCAGGTGGAATTCCTTTGGGAAAATCGAATAGACGGATTTTGATCTGACCCACGAACGAATGGGGCAGAATTACTCTGTTTTTTACCCTGATTTCCACGGATAAATCTTGGATTTTGTCTTTCTCGAAGGCAAAGACTTGGTTCCAAACTGGGAATGGTGTATTTCGGAAGAACTGGGTTATTCCTTTGAAGTTTCCCATCTTTGATTCTACAGGCTGCCGGTGGTCCTATCCCGGCAAGTCCCTGGCCCTCACAATCCTGACGTACAAGTTCGACAAGGTCATATATCCTTCTGAGCTTGTCTTCTTCCACGGGGATTCCGGCATTGAGGTTTTGTGGGGTCGTCTTTGGAGCAAATTCACTGCTCTTTTGATTTGACATTTTTCAATCTGAAAAGAGAGATTGAACGTTATACTGCTATGTTAAATTGAACCACACTGAATAATAAATTTTCAGACCAAACATTTTCTATGATTCCTAAAATTGGCTGCTTTTTAGTGCCTACGAAATCGTACTCTAATTGATACGAAGAGAAGTATGATGAGTAAAAGTAATTTGCTTGAATTTTTTGGGGAGAAGCCCTTAAAATAGCCGTGTACATCTTTAATAAAGTAACCAGTAAATCAATCTCTAAAATTCCTTTTGAGCTTTGGACCAACAGAAGCCTAACTTGAACCATATGAGAGTTTGGAAATGTCCTGTGGAAATAAGAATTTATAATCTCATGAAAAGAAGATTGATCCTAGAATTATATTTGGATTCTTCATTGGTTATCCAGTGGACTTTAAAGGCTATAGGTTTTGTTGTCCTAAGCATGATACATGGATTATGGAGTCTATGAATGCTAAGTTTCTTAAGGATGATTGTGAGAAGTATGATTGCTCACAAGTTGAATCAGTAAATAAGAAAACTCCAGATGTGATTGGGCGATTAGGTGGGAAAGAATTCCTTCCCAGCGACTAGGCGATTTGTGTGGCATGGGGAGCAATCTATACAACTTCTGAACTTTTATTTACAGAAAAGAAGGAAAGAAAAAGAAAAAATTGTCGACTATTTTACCTACACCAAAGCAGAATAAAACTGCATTTGTTTTGGGAATAGAATATGCTTTCGGTCACAGTATGGGGACTCCAATTCGCAACTACGCGAACCAAAGCCAGAGCCCAGATGATGAATGCTCCACTCCTAACCTTTCCCCACCTCTTGGTAAAATATGCTTATTTTTCCTTATTCTTCACCCATCTATGAAGAGAAAAAAAAATTATGAAGATTATTATTGATAATATAATATAATATAATATAATATATACAATCAAAAATTTGTAATTGAAAAAGATTCTGTACTTGTTTAATATGGCAACGAAGAAAATTGATTTTAAGATAAGTAATTATGCATAAAAAATTATACGTTTGATATCATTTAATAATTAATTATATATAATTTATTTTTATTTGGATGATGTAGAAAATTATCATTATTTATTGCTAAATTACTAATTTTTATTTTTTTTAAAAGAAAACATATAATATACATCATTTAACATATATATTATTATTTCAAATAAATAATTTATGTTATTTAATTTATATATATATTCTTATTTAATATATATTCTCATTTATTTGATTTAATTTTTCATGTATAAGAAAATTTAATTTTTTATAATTAAAATAGGATTTATATTTATTTTAATAATCACTAATTCAAAAAATTGTAAATAATCAAATTATAAAATTTTGAAAATCATTCATAAATATAGAATTAAAAAAAATAATTATCAGTATAAAATTTAAAATGTACAGCCCTAGAAGAAGATTGGGGAAGGTAAAAGAATAAAAAGAAATTGAGATTAATATGGATATAAAATTTAAATTTATTCATCTATATTTAGGATTAAAATATAAATTACTCTAAGTAATTTATTTTCTAATTTATATTATTATCTATAATTTATTATTAAAAATTTTTAAAATACAACCAAACATCTTTAATTAAAAAGGCCATTTACATCGTTAATTGTGATTTCTAATACCGAACATGCAGTATCTATTAATTTCTCTTCCACATTTTTGTATTCTTTGCAAAAGAAATGAAAAGAACAAAATCTTTTTGTTTTGTCAATTAAATAATTTGCTTAAAAGCTAGACTTAGGTATATATGGAAATATATATTCATGGTTTCCATACAAAGCATATATTTGGAAATTATTCCATATCAAATCTCTGATTACAGGAGGAATTAAAAATGGAAAAACACTATTATAAGTTTCCGCAGGAAATCTCTATGATTAGTAAATTGCTAATTGTGCTCCATAATATATGGATAGAGAGATTGAATCAATTCCACTAACAACCCAATCAAAAGTAGAGAAAAAGGTAAGAAAATTTTTCAGTAAACTTGCATATTTTTACCATTTTTTAGTCAAACGGAATGCACAAGCCCATTAGGATAATATATATATATATATATATACATACACAGAGAGAGAAAGAGAGAGAGACACACACACGGGTATGGGATAAATAATTAAATATCAATTATTAATTTACCAATTTTATTAAATTTGCACAGATTACTAATGTGGATTGATTCAATTAATTATAAGAATTTGAATAAAATTATTATGACTCTTTTTAATCATAAATTCAAATCTCACTTAATATTAATTAATTTTATAAGTAACTCTCATTTGAAAATTCACTTACACTTAAAAATTAATTAAGTTACTATTTTTCAATTCAATTGAGTTTGATAATAAGTTCTGAGAAGATTTCTGTTACTAGTTCCAACATAACTTTGACATCCTACTTGGTAGAATTGGGAGAATATTTCATTTATACTATATTTTGTAATAAAAAAAGTACAAATTATAAATTTAATTTTTAAAATTTTAAAATCATAAAAATTGAGAATTATTCTTGATTTGTTGTTGAATGAATCCAAGATACATATCATATAATTATGATTAAAGAATGTAGTAACCTCAACAAAGCTAGCCATCTTATGTTAGGGAAATTTTCCACGCGATGCCCCCGCGTCTCTGAAATTAAAGGGATGAGTAAATTCTCATTTTTGTCACGGTAAATTTTATTTTTTTATTTCTATTCTTGTAAAATATTTGTATTAGTTTTATATCCAGAAAATATTAATTTATTCAATTTTATCTTTTCATATGAAAATTACTTTATTCAATTTTACTTCTCTAAAAATGAAATTAAAGAAATTAATATTTAATATGAACAAAATTACATAACGTATTTCATAAAGACAGAATGAAAAAAAAAATTCACAATAAATAAAAGGTTTTACTCTTATGTGATTCCCGTGGGCCGTGGCCATTTCTTCACTCTTGCTCTGTCACCTTTTCATATTTATTTGTTGACTCAAGTAATATATCTATTGTTTAAGTGATCATTTGTTGATTTTAAGGGTGGTAATTTCTACACGATAACTCTACACAAACTTGATATTTATTCAAGTTCTGATTCACACATCAATTCATTTAAAAATTTATATTAAATTTTTAATGATTTTATTTAAAAAATAAATAATATTTTAATCATAAATAGATATATAATAAAAATATAAAATTATTAATAATAAAAATTTAAAATAATATTTTATTAATAATTAAAAATATTTTATAAAAACATAATTAAATTTAATATATAATTTTATAATATATATTTTATAATTTAAAATTATTAAATAAATTAAATAAATAATTTCTAAATCTATACTAATAATACAATTAATGAATAGATCGAACAAATGACACATTTTTCTTGCCAAGTGTTGTTTGAATATAACTAGCAGCAAATTCAATACAAAAGATGACATGATGATTCACTTTCACGTCTTAATCCATTATTGGTGGAAAGAAACGTCTTAACCCATTATTGGCGGAAAGAAACGAACCGTGCAAGATATACGGTGTGAATTTAGAAATGACAAAATGCTTTAAATTTGAAATATTTTGAAAGAATTATTATCATGGGCTTTGGAAATGATATAATTTTTTGCTTCATATGGTAATGTATGAAGTAAATTTTCATTCTGAATAAAATGATAAAAATGAGATAATAATATATTACTTTATCCCATGGCATATAATATAACTTTCTAGTTATATATAATTAATTTAAATAATTCAAAATTTAATATTATTATTTTTTATTTTCATCATCTCAAGTAAATTTTAATGTATTTTTAATTTTAGAACAATTAAATTATTAAAATTTATATAGTTTTAATATTTAAATCTAATTTTTTCTTTCTTTTTTGTTTTCTAATGTTTGAAATTAATTAATAATTTTTATAAATTTATAATTATTCATTTTAAATTTTATATTTTTAACTAAAACTTGTATTTTTAATTTTTTTTATTTATTATCATTTTTCACAAATTTTTATATATCTCTGTTCTCCCGCTATAGATATAAAGTGAATTCTATTACCAAATATAAAGAAGAGAATAAAATAATATTTCATACTCAGTAATAAATATAAAATAAGAAAAAAGATTGATCTACTCTTATTTCGTGCCACGCATAAGTGAATCCTAAGTGAACTTCATTCAACTGACCACGTAGGTCAGATAAAATTTGCATAGATAAATAATTAAATATTTCAAAACACAGTTCAGATGATGTTACGTATATAATAGATAAAACTAAATTGATTAATCTTGGGAGCATAATATGTCAGACAGAAATTGTACTCTCACGTAGTGTGTGTTGCAAGGTACAGGGCAAGTCTCACAAATGGTGAATTTGATTCATACTCTACAATGAGCCGATCATTTTATTTTATAAAAAATCTCAAAATTTAAATAAGAATCACAATAAATGTACATCAGAATCATTTAATCTTCTATTTAAGTAGAAAAATATGAATTATAATAAATTCATGTTTTTATAAATACTAGTAATGATAGATTATTTCTAATCTTTTAAAATTATGGAAATTATATTAATTTTTATGCGTATATGTAAAAAAGAATCAAACAGTATATTTATACATGTCACAGACCTCACTTATCATTTAGCCATATGTAATTACGGAATAATATGATAAATGAAGATTTGATTCTACCATTTATGTATAAAAATGATTTTTCTCCCTGTCTCTTCCTCAAATTCAGCCCTCAAAATTTTTTAAACAAAGTGAGGGGATCTTATTGGGTAAATGAGAAGGAAGGTGACCATTTAATTGTCTATATAGAGAGAGAGAGAGAGAGAATCTCTTGCATAAAAGGCCAAACTACAAATAGAACTCGGATATTGAGAAGGACCAATTTTGAGAAAACAAATAAACAATGGGACTTCTTCAATGCCCACCGTGTTGCCACACAAAAGATCCACAACCAAAGCCTTCTCATTCCCATCACCTTCATTCAGAATCATCACCCTCTTCTTCTTCTCTTTTTTCACAGGCAAGTCTACCATCCCTTCCCTCCCTCACTGCACCGCCATTCCTTCAGCCGCAAACTGCCGCCCACCACCACCTCATAACCACCCTCAAAGCCCACTCCTCCTCCATCTCCTCTATCACTCTTGACCACAAATCCCTCTACAGTGGCTCTTCAGACGGCGAGATTCGCTCATGGAACGCAGACCCTTCTGCTCTCCAAACCTCAGACGACCCCAACAACAACGTTGTAGCAGCAACCAGCAATTCAGCCGTGAAGGCCTTGGTCGTTTTGAACGGCAAGCTATTCAGCGCTGACCAAGACCACAGAATCAGAGTCTGGAAAATTCCACCCAATAATCCAAACCGGAGGTACAAATCCATAGCCACACTTCCCACCTTCCATGACCGCTTCACCAAGATCTTCTTCGCCAAGAACTACGTCCAAATCCGGCGGCACGTGAAGAGCACGTGGGTTCATCACTTCGACACAGTCTCTGCTCTAGCAATATCCAAAGATAATTCTCTCCTGTACTCAGCTTCATGGGACAGAAGTTTCAAAATCTGGCGAACTTCTGATTTCAAGTGTTTGGAGTCTGTGAGGAACGCACATGACGACGCCATTAACGCTTTGGTTCTGTCCAACGATGGATTTGTCTACACTGGTTCTGCAGACAGAAAAATCAAGGTATGGAAAAAGCAGGAAAATGCGAAGAAACATACACTTTTGGCTACGTTGCAGAAGCATAACTCTGCTGTGAATGCTTTGGCTCTGAGCAAAGATGGGTCGGTGTTGTATTCCGGTGCCTGTGACAGATCAATCCTGGTGTGGGAGAGAGATAGCAGCGGAAATATGGTGGTGGTGGGCGCTCTCAGAGGGCATACGAAGGCTGTCTTGTGCTTGGCGGCGGCGGCGGATTTGGTACTTAGTGGTTCAGCGGATAAGAGTGTTAGGGTATGGAGGAGAGGGGTTGAGAAGAGGTATTCATGTTTGAGTGTTTTGGAAGGACATAGAAAACCAGTGAAGTGTTTGGTAGCAGTTGGCTGTAATAGTGCTGAAAATGGTGGTTCTGATTCTGATTCTTCCGGTTCTTGTCTGGTTTATAGTGGCAGCTTGGACTGTGACATTAAAGTTTGGCAGATAAAAATACCTTTGTTGTGATTTTTTTATATTTATTTATTTTTAGATTTGAGAGGATTTGTTATATTATGAGGAGAATTGGGTTGTTCATTTGACGTGAGAATTTGTGTTTTTAGCTGTGAAGTTCACCGGAAAATTGAAGATAGAAGGATTGGTATGTCATGTAACAGTGATGATACTATTGAATTTGTATATAATTGTATGTGCATCCTGCATCGTCTACAGGATTAAATTAGTGACGACAAGACATATGTTAACAATGACACAAAATATTGTTGGTATACTCAGTAATACAGTGAAAACTAATATTGTTTTAGACTTTTTTTATTTATATCCTAAGTTCAAGTTCACTATACTATTTTTTTCTTGTATATAATCATCTGGTATTCAGATACCACATTGGACACTGACTAATCCGGATTCGAACCGAATAGGATCACATTGAATAATAAAACTCTTCTTTTCGAGTTTTAACGTAACTGCATTCAAGTTCAATATACTGTGTATATAAATTAAATGGCTCATCAGTCCTATTATTACAAAATAAAATATTAATTAAAGAAGTTAATTACACACTAACATTTTAATTTTGTAGTCAAACACATGTTATATATATGGTACAAAAATGTAAAATCACTTGAAAAAATTTATATTCAACAATGAAACATTATACTTAATTTTAGTTGGGTATGGAATATGGATCCTCATCAATAACCTAATAACTAATGACTTAATAATTGTAATTGTAATTATTGCGTCTAATCATTTAAATAAGTAAAATTTTTCTATTTTTATAAAGATTATGCTAATCAATAATTAATACAACAATTGCGGATACATCTACCGGAGAGATTCGAGTTCATTTTAATTTACTATTGATAGTTAGTGCAAGATAATTTGTCATATCTGTGTTCATGATATAAAAATTTTATGTATTGCATAATATCTCTGAATTATGTCCTTTTCTTTAACATTTTATTTAAATTCAATGTTTTTATTTTAATTTTTTGCCACATGGAGTACCAAATTAAGTTTAATTTTTAAATAGAAGGAAGCGATTGGTTCGAGTGAGTATACGAGAACAGACGGACTGCTCTGCTATGATAACCAAAGAAGCATGGGGCCAGAGAATGTTTGATGTTGGAAGTTGGAGTGCAATTTGGGTTAGCCGCGTTCTCTAGAAACTCATGACTAACTTTTGCGTCAGAAAGTTTTCAACTCTGATGATAATTGGCGAATTGCAAAGGAATGTAAACCATATAAAGAATGGAATCTTAAAAAATTCTCTGCTTTCATACGAAATACTCACAGGGTTTACCTAACTTACGGAAAAGGATTTGCTGGGATTTAAATTTGGATGATGATTAAGATGCATCAATATCGGTACAGTAAATATTAATAGATCTAACCATTAATTTATTTATTTTTTAATTTGTGTAAGATGGATGAAATTTAATGAGTAAATTTATCAGTGCATTTCTAAAATTTAATATATTGAAGTTCTAAGTGAGTTTTATCTTATCATCTATTTTTATATTATTATATTAATAATAATTATTAAAAATTAAAAAATTTTAATTATTATTATTTTTTAATAATATATCTTTTTTCATTTACTAATAATATAAAATATTTTACAAAAACAACCCATCAAATTTAATTGAGCCTTTTGCATTATATTCCTTTTTTTATCTTGTTTGTAGGGCCCTGCTTTTAGAATTCTCTTCTTTTAATTTAGAGTAGAATACAAGTTTTAAATTGTTTTCCGTCAAGGTCAACTATTTGTGTGAGAATGAATTGCATGCAAAAAGCGAAGTCAAACATTAAAAATGAGAAATTTCGTCGCTCTGAGTTCAAAATTTGACTCGGCAAATTTTTTTTTTTGAAATTTAATTCATTCATTATTCTCCACAATATTTTTTTAGGATCGATAGAAGTGAGCTGTGTTTAATATTCCTATACAATTGAACAGTATTCAATGTTTCTATCATAAATTATTTAAAAATTTTAATTCGTACACAATAGCTTAAGTTATTTAGAAAAATTCAATCCTTAGTATTTTAATAGTTGTAATTTTTAATTTTCATCTTTTTTTAAAACAATTTTTAATATTACTTGTTGCCTATGAATACCATATACAAGGAAGGGCAAAACAAACTTTAAGAATTGACCATTTTTCTATCAATTAAGCTCAAAATAAAAGTTATTTATTTCTTTGTTTGTGTTATAAACTTGTAAAATTTTGATCGTTTGCATCGCCTCTTCCCTCACCAATTTTCCAAGTATTGTAGTTCTACGGAGCCTTTTTCATGCATAACAGTGAGAGCAAATCAGATCATGTAATGAAGTAGACTGGGGGCATGGCCTCATCAACGTTTTTGAAATAATTTTTTTTTCATTTTGTTAGAAAAATATATGTACAAACACTAAAAGATTTTTTTAACTAATTTTTAGTAATTTGGTCCGGTAAATATGTATATTTAGTTCTGGACGCATATTTTGACCTGTTTGCGAAAGTGGGAGTTTAGTTGAGAGTCCACGCCATCCAATTTTTATAATCCAGCTGGACCTTCTTTTGAATAATATGATAAGAACAAGTTCCGCTTGTTAATCTTCCTCCAAAAGCATGATTTTAGATATTCTTGGTTCTGTCTAGTGCAATTAACTGATAATTATGATAAATTGATTAATTATATTATAAATATTTAATAAAATTAGTTATTGAACTAAGTAAAAAATGTAAAATAACATAAAATATGTGTTAATATAAATAGATATATTAATTAAATTAATTCATATTTATTTTGAAATTAAATTATATTAATATAATCAAAATGTATAAAATAAAAAATATAATTACCTAAAATTTAATTTATTATATTTATGATATTATATATTATTTATTCATTTATTTATTATTCAAAGAATAATATAATAATAAAAAATTTAATTAATTATATTTTATGACATTACATATTTATTTACTTACATATTTTTCATTTATTGGATTAATAAAAATATATCAAGTATTTATTTATATAATTAAAATATAGGTTATCATGAGACATATTAAATGTGAGGAGCATTTTTATATAAGAAATGAGAGAAATGAATAATAATCATTGACCTTGCATTAATGATTAGGACTAAAATATTAATGAAGGTTACATTACTACTTAAAATGGTCTCATGGTTATTCAAAAAAATATATGATTTTATGTTTTAACCTTGATCCTTTAATATTAAATCTAATAGCAATAATTCACTCCTCTCACTCTCACATAAAAAATTTCTTTTACTTAATACGTTCCTTAAGTTATCATTTAATTAAAAGAAAAAAGGTAAATCTAAAAAAAATTGAAAAATTACTGGCTTATAAATTATAAGTTACATTAAAAAACTTAACTCATAAGCCACTAGCTACTAGAGGTATCAATCAATAAGTTAACTTGTTTTTTGGGTCAAATACACTGCAAGCCTACTTTATCATCCAAATTTCAAACTATATATGGTGTATGGTGCATATTTGGTGCAATAAATAAGCTATATTAAAATTTATTAACTTAATCAATAAGACATAAGTTAGTTTTTATGAAGGTATTTGGTTTATGAAATATTTTTTACATTCTCAAGAATATTTCATAAGAATATTATATTCCCATATTTGATTTAAAATTTTAAAAAAATTATCTAAGAATGTAACATTTTCAAGAATATTTTAATGCTTAACTTTCTCCTCAAATATTTTCATGGGGGGAGGGGAGGGGGAGGGGGAGGGGAGGAGGAGGTGGATATCTCAAATTTTCATGAGAAGAAAATATTCATACTAAAATAAAAGGATAATTTTGTCCCTATTTTTTCATATCATAATTTATTCTAAAATTTTTTTATTTTTGTTTATCACTTTTTAACTTATTTCTTATTTTCAATTTTTTCATGATAACAAATATAATTATACTAAATAAGCAAAAAAATAAATAAGTAATCTCTAAATTTTAATCCTAATTTATTCTAAAATTTTTTTATTTTTATTTTTAAATTATATTTCTTATTTTCAATTTTTTTATGATAACAAACATCATTATGATAAATAAGTAAAAATAAATAAATAAGTAATTTCTAAATTTCAATCCTATTAATTTATATACAATCTCATGATATATTAAAAAAATATTCATAAAGTAACTTTAATCTACTAAAATTTGATTTGTATGACTACATTGATTAATATTGATATTCACATATAATATATATTTTTAAAAATTTTCTCATTTATATAAAAGCTACAATTAAAATTTATAATGTTTTTATAATTTTTAATACCTTGCAAAGAAAAAAAATATAAAAGTTTAAATGTAAAATTACTATTATGATATCAGAGATGGTATTTAGTTTGCTTATATAATTAATTATATGAAAAATTCAAATTCAAATTCTTAAAAATTTTAATATTTTATATATTAAATCATTTATTATATTTGAATTAAAGAGAATTCATATGATTAATTTATTATATCTTCAAAAGTTTTTATTAACATATTTTTATTTAAATCTATGATTTATTACAATTTGCAACAAAAAAATTAATAAGGGTGTTTTCTAAAAAAGTAATGAGATCTTGAGGAATATAAGTATGAACTAAATATGAGAATGTAATATATTTAAAACTCTAGAAAAATATTCTTAGAAATTCATATATTGAACTAAATATAAGAATGTTATATTCCAAGAAATCGTATATTTGAGAATTATATTTATGAAAATATGCATTTTTTTAGAAATGTAAGAATCTATAAACTAAATGCCTTGTAAAAGTGTTTGGTGCACTAGAAGTATTACATCACTTAGAAAATTATGATATATTTTATTTTTATTTTCTATTATTAACATTTATGTGTGTGTGATATTTAATTAATAATTATGGATAGATTTAGGATGAAAATTTATTTGAACAAAATAGGATATTAAAAGGTAAAATGAAAGAATTAAGTTAAAGAAAGATTAAGATGAAATTAGATTTGAGTAAGTGTAGACAGAGGATATTTGAGAGATATTTTTTCCAAATTGCTCCTTGGCTAGCTTGAAATTATAAAAAATACCCTTTTGCAATAAAAATCTCCCAAGCCATCCTTTTTTCCCATTTTATTTAATTGGTCGAGCTTCCCTTCGTTAACTTAGCTCTCATATTTTTCATTTATTTCCAAACTATTTTAATAAGAATTAAGCTAGTTTCTTTAAGGAATTATCATTAATCTCTCCTCAATCAGGTAACCTCCTATGATTTTAAGTTTTGATTAGTAAATTGGTAAAGTTTTGTTATGATAAGGAAAAATTAGAAATTTAAGTTAATTTTCTTTGTTTTTGTGATGAATAAGGCCAAACATTCACTTATTTAACTTTTTTTAATCTCCTCTACACATATAAATAAGTAAATAAGTCACTTAAATTAATGTTCATATAATTTATTTGTTAATAAGCTTATATGTGAATGTTATAGAAAATTTGATGATATTAGCATGTAGCCTTGTTGGTAGGAAGTGATTCTTGTAATTCTAGCTTAGGTAATGTTTGTGGGTTAGGGATGCTGGAATTGCTTAAAATTCTGGATATATGAATAGGGTTAGTTATGAAGTTGAATATAAATTACTATTTGCACAATAGCATTTGAAATGATGTTAGACAATTTAGCTTATATTCAAATATAGTAATCAAATATAACTTTAGGAGTTATCCTTAGTAAGTTATATTTGACTATCATAATTAATTATCTAAAAGGTTTTGCCTTTAGATGCAAATAATTAGTTATAGTAATTGATTATGGCTTGTGAGTTATTCTCTAAAGATGTAAAATCGAATACCATCATCAATTACTATTGATCATGTCATCTCTGTATCAAAGTAATCAACTATTATAGTTGATTATGACTTTCTGAAATACATTCTGGATGTATATAATTGAATACCATAGTTAATTATAAACATGAAACTCCTAGGTTAAGTGTAATGCAAAATTATACAATATAGTAAACATGCATGGATTATTTGTAGATAGAATTGATTGATAAATGTAGATATATGTATTGTTGATGGTGAAATCCTAGTTAGGGGTGTGATAATGTATGGAAATGTAATTAGGGAAAATGATATAATGATATTGTAATATAGTACTAGATTTGTAAAAACATTTGTTAAAAGATAAGATGCTAAAAAAAATAATGACAAATTTGTAAGGGAATAAGAATGACGGGAATTACAATGAGGTTTAATTATTTTTTATTTGGTTATTTATTGCTAAAATTATTAATGTCATGAATGAAATTGCCAATAAGAATTTGAATAGATATGATTGGATAGGGTTTGTAGTGTTTAATTATAAATATTCTTATTTCAGGCTTTTTAAGTACATTATTTATTAATTGAGTTAGTGACTCACTTTTTTTAGTTTTTTTCCCCTTCTTTAGATATACTAATAGAAGCTTCCTTTCCTTCCCCAGTACAATAAAAGTGAAGTCTACAAAGTATAGTTATTTTAGGCACCCATGGTTATTAACCGCATTTAAATAGATCTCTTTTAGTGTTGTAGTATGTTATGATTACGAAGTTATGTGAACAACACTTTGTATTTATTTTGATATTATTTATAAAATATGTTATTTGCTAAGGTTTATGTGATGATACCAAGTATAGGATTGATTTAAGCCGATGGAAATTGAAAAATGAATTTCATATCAATCACAACTTAGGTGGGTTGTAACAAGAAATTAGTTGCTTATAAGTTTTTATTTGAGTTCCATTTTATATAAATAGTTAATAAATTAGTTAATATAACTGATAAGTTATTTGGTAGTTGATAAAATAGTTGATAGTTGATAGTTGATAATTGATAAGTTAGTTGAAATATTTCATAAAATTAACTATTAAATTAACTAAAATTATAAAATGATATAAAAGAACATATTAATAAAAATAGATATATAATTAAAATAATTTATATTTATTTAAAAATTAAATTATATTAACGTAATTAAAAATTTTAAAATAAAAGTATAATATTTAATTAATTATATTTTATAAACTTATATATTTTTTTATTTATATAAATTTTATTTTATTATTTATTATAAAATTATAATTACTTAAAATATAATTAATTATATTTTATGATATTATTAATTTACATATATATTTATATATTTAAATTTAAAATTAAGATATAATTATGTTAAAATTAAATTAATTATATTTTATAAAAATTTTAGATTTATATTATAAAGGGTATAAGTTGTAAATTAATAAAAAAATAAGAATAGATTTAGAAAGAATTTAAGAAAGTAATAACTTATAAACTATAAGCTACTTTAAATAACTTCCTAAATCAGAACTTATAAGTTACTTTAGGTAACTTATAAATTAGTATGAAAAATACCTTTAGAAATTAATTTATAACTTATTGAGTAGGTTAATAAATTATAAATTATCTTATTTATTGCATAAAGTAGGACTTTAATAGACTTTACAATGTAGCTTATAATATATAAGCTAGTACATTTTCAAAAAAAATTCAAATTTATCCATTTTCTTTTAATTAAATAACAACTTATATCCTAATTATGTAAATAAATATTAACATATCCTCATTAATATAATATGAGTAAGTAAAAAATAAGTAAGTAAATAAATATATGATATTATAAAATATAATTAATTAAAATTTAGGTTATTTTGTTATTGTTTGAATAATAAATAAATAATATGTATTATCATAAATATAATTAATTAAATTTTAGATAATTATATTTTATTTTAAATATTTTAATTATATTAATGTAATTTGGTTTCAAACTAAATTTAAATTAATTTAATTGATATATCTATTTATACTAACATATTCTTTCATTTTTTTTATATTTTTAACTTATTCAATAGTTAATTTTGTTAAATATTTTGATATAATCAGTTATCAATTAATTTATTAATTATCAATTAACTTATTAAATTGTTGTACCAAATAGAGCTATGAAGTGTACAAGTTGTGGCAGCGTTCAAAACAATAATTTTTATTTTATTCATATATTTTTATATTTAAAATTAATTTATTGTTAATTTAAGTCAAGGATAGAAATAAGTTTGATTAGATTATATTTTTATCTCTTATAGGTCAAGATTGCTTTATAAAGTGTTGATCTATTTTTTATTAACCTATCATTTACTTACATATTCTTAAATCAATAAAAAATGTTAAATTTTCTTATTATTGATTAAAATTATTAAAATATATACATTTTTAATAATTAATAACAAGTTATTTTCTAATCACTAATAATGTAGAAAATTTTACCTTGCAGAATTTAGATTTAAACTTATACCTTAATAAAAAAATAATAATAATTTATACTTATATCTTTCTTGATGTTTAAGTTTTATTGTTCAGCTTATGAACATGTGGTATTCTTCCAAGAAGAAAAGATCCAATGATTATCTTCTTAAAAAATATTTATTTATATATAAGTAAAGGGATTTTATATTTATTATAAATCTTATAATTGAAAAGATTAGCGGGGTTATGGTAAACTGCTATTGAATAAAAAAAGTTTTTTAAATTGAAGATATTTTTATTAATATTAAATAAATAAAATATTTTTTTATTATCTGAATAATTTATAATTATAAATGTAAATAAATGAAAATTTCTTAAAACAATATTTTTCATATAAAAAATAACTATAATCACTAATTTTGAAGTATAATTATCTATTATCTATGCATCCTACAACGGCGAACTATTGCAGAACGGATTTAATTTTTTTAAAGTAGATCCGGGAGTTTAAAACTATAGGTGCAAAGGCATTTTTACTTCTTTAATTTTCATTATAATTTCAATCTTGCCCCTAAATTTTATTTAGAACAAATTTATTCTCTAGCTCAAAAAAATGCATAATGTTATTCATTTTACTAACAACGTTAGATTGTTTAATGGAAATATTTACATGGTATCTAACTCAACATCTTACATAGTATGCATGAATTATATTTTCATATTTTTATGGCAATTAATCTCTAATTTTTACTAAAATTGTAATCTTATCCCTTAAATTTATTTTGAACCAAATTTTTTCTTTCACTTTCCAAAAACATAACCACTTTCAAATATAAGGATAAAATGTTATGGTAATCCAATATCATCCATTGTAATTAACCAATATAAATACTAATTAATTAAATTCAAATAATAATTTGAAAAACTCTAAAACGATTACAATTATATTTTAAAATTATCTTTCTCTTCAAAATAGTCGCAAATGATTCATAGCTTGTGATGTGTGAAGATACATTTCTAAATTCTGAAGTTGTATTTATTCATTTTCATTGTTATTAGTAGATTTATGATGTATCTTCTATTTCTAATGTAATTTAAGAAACAACAAGGTTAATGCCTTGCTAAAGGATTGGTTTCATGATGTTGTTCAATGTTCTAAAGAAAGTTAAAATACAACAAATCCTTCTCATAGGTTGCAATATGAAGAGATTTAAGTGTAAATTTGGTTTAAATAAAAATTAGAAAATAAGATTGAAATTTTAGTGAAAATTAAGAAATCAAATGTGCTTTTTTGGTATAAGAATATGATAATATATCTTATGTGAGAGAAGACTAAATTGGATGCTGCTAAGTATTTTTGTTAAAAAAATCTAATGACATTAAGCTTATGCGTAATATTGTAAATTTTTTTAAAGTTAGAGATTAAATTTATTTCAAATAAAACTTAAAAAATAATATTAAAATTTCAGTAAAAATTAGAGAATTAAATATTTCTTTTTGCCAAAACTAAACTATAATCTCCTTGATATTATAATAGTAATAATATTTTTTAGATGATAAATACCACAAATAAAAGTGTGTTATCAACTTGTCAATATACGGAGTATGCAAAGAACCTCAAATTTATTTTGCTTTTATTCTTTCCTTTACGTTTAGGTCTTCTAAAGAAATTATGAACTTATTATTTACTTTTCATTTTAGATCATCATCAATAACATATGATATGTTTTCTCGTCAAAATTTCTCATTTCCGTTCTCTTCCAATTCTCTTCCCTCTGATTTCAAATCAACATTTTCCTATTTGTATGATAAAAATAATAAAAATATAATATTTTATTTATATATTATAAGGACATACATTAAACATATCAGATTTTATTTAATTAAAGATCAATTTCAAATAATATCTATAACAATAATATTTTAAAATTATTTATATAATTTAAAGTAAACTAAAGTAAACAATAATATTAATATATTAAATCAATTCTAAAATAAGAATATAATAATTATGTAATATTTTTGTTGGTATATTGCACGAGTGTTAAACTAATATCATAAAAGTAATGTAAGAATTGACAGTTTGTTTATGATGAACTACTTTTTTTTCTTTTTTTGGTGTCAAGTTCTTATAGACTTCTGAAGAACATATTTGATGGATGAACCATGAATCCCCGTGGATAGCATTAAAGTAAAAGAAAAAAGAAAAAAAATATAATATCCAATTGGTTAGCCTTTAATTTATTTTCTAAGACAATTGAGGCTCAGATTCACAAAAATTGGATTGGGCCTAACGGCAAAAAATGAATTATCCATTTTGCAATCACTTTTGAGTTTTGACCGTTTGCCTATTGGCTTAACTGGCCAATCACTGGTGCGCCTTAACGATGTTGTATCTCTGCACGGGAGTTCAAATTGCACGCAATCCATTCCCCTTCCCCCTCCCATGACAAATAAAAAAAAAAAATCAGAAAATATTTTCTCTTCACGTCACTTGTCAAGTTAAACCGGACTTGGATTATCTTATCTTTTTGAATTTATCTGTTATTTTCAGGAAATAAATATATTATTTTATTTTATTCTAAATTTAAATTTAATTTATTATCTAAATTAATTTTTGTAATGCCCTTAAAGATTAGAATTTATTTTATTTATATTTATTAATATTTAAGTGTACATATCAAATAATTAATTATTGTGGATGTGTTTAAGGTAAGGTTTAATTTAAAGAAAGTAGAATTTTAGGATGAAAATAGCAAGAATAAATTTAAATATGTGCTAGTGTAAAATTATATTTGAGTAGAAATGTATAAAGGAAATTTATATTTTTTTTCTTATTTTATCCTTGGATCTTCATAAAATTACCCAATTGCCCCATCGATCCACTTATCTTTATAACTCTTAAATTAATCACCCAAATCCATTCTTCAACCACTAAATAACCAAGCCTCTCCTATTTGTTTGCTTCCCCAAATTTCTTCATCTCACTTCATCAATTTGGGCTGAGAAATTCCAAGAAATCATTATCACTAGCCTAATCTTAGTTGTTTATTGAGTTAAAGAATGAGTATGGATGTTGTGTAGTTATGATTTCTGGTTTTGTTTATACAAATGATGATGTATTCAAAGAAAATAGTCATTTGTGCAATAGAATTCAATGAAAAGCCAAAAAATCTAGTTGATATTTGACTATAGTAGTCAAACATAGTTTGAGAATTGTTCTTAATGAGTTTGTATTTAACTACCATAGTCGAATATTCCTAAAAAGAGTTCCCTTTGAAAGGTAATATTTAACTATGATAGTTGAAGATGATCTTGGGAGTCATGTCTAGGCTGTAATATTCGACTATTATAATTGAATGCTTCTTAATTGATGCTTTCTAGAAGAAAATATTTGACTATAATAGTCAAATATAGGCTCCTTGAAGCCTCATATTGGACTACTATAGTTGAATATCATTATTCAACACTCTATTTAAGGCTAGTACTAGAATTATATGCTATTAATAAGGTATTTAGTTATATATACAATGTTAAAATTAGCTGTGATTGAATCTATTTAAGGATGAGATATTAAATCTCAATTGGGGATATGCACTTGTGTGAAAATGAGAATGGTAAAGGTAATGCAATGAGAATGCAAAATGATACTGGATCTAAGGGAAAACATTTGTGAAAAGATAAAGTGGGATCTAAGAGGACAAGAATGGATATTTATAAAAAGATAAGGTTGACCTGGAAAGTATAAGGAGATTTATTCGCTTTTTGTTTATTATTATTAATAATTATTTCTTGTGATTGTTGATTCGATTATAATATTTGTTTTGTGTGTGTTCTAGCATGAGTGGGTAAGGGTATTATGATACCCATAATAAAATATTTTATGCTTTTTATATAAGTAAGTTATTTACTTACTAGGTCATTGACTCATTATTTTATGGTTTTTTATTTTTTTAAGATACACTAATTGAAGTTCCTCCATTACTAACTTAGCAATAATGAAAACTTTCAAATGCATAGTTGTATGGGCAACCATAAATGTTAATAGTATGTAAATAGGAACATTTTAGGCCTTATAAAGAAATCATAAATTCAAAACACTATAAATACTTTTGATATAAAATAAATTTATTAGTTAGTAACTATGCAGTGATACCAAAGTTAGGTTAGATTAGGCTAGTGGAAGCCAAGAAACAAGCTCTACATTTGTTACAACAAGTAGGTCGTGATAGCTTTATATTGTTATACATATATATGTTGTCATATTAATAAAAATATGAGTTAGGTGATTTTATGTTTTTCACCATTAAAGATTTCTTTCAACTAGTATCAAAGCTAATTTTTGTCAAATTTATAAAGACAAGCCAAACTTTATTTGATGACTGGGGGATATTAATAGTACCTATAATTCAAATTATCCATGCATATATATATATATATATATATATATATATATATATATATATATATATATATATATATATATATATATATATATATATATATATACACACACACACACACACATACTTTTAGTTTATATATGAGTTTTCTTGATTTCAAAATAATTTGTAATTTTTAGTTTCATATATAGAAGTTTTACAATATTTCTATTTCAATTACATAATATACATAAAATTAGCCTTATATGTTTATGATTATGAAGTTCTTGTATATAGATGTGTCTTTATCTAGTTTTGATTTATATGTATGATCTAAATAGTATGGTTTTTATATTTGCTTTGTATTTACGTTATTTGTGATTTTGTGAAGTTTGCTAGAAATATATACATGCTTACAATTATTGAAAGATATCTGTTCTTAATATATGATTATTGGTTTTCTATACATTTTATTTTTATTTGATTACAATAATGGTATCCTTTATTTTAAGATAAATTATGATGATTATCAATTTGTTACATAGTGATGATAATCGATTACAATTATTACATAGGTTCTCTCTTTCTCTCTCTCTCTCTCTATATATATATAAGTGAATTGAGACTTAAATTACATTTCAATTCTTGTTTCATGTTTTTTTTATCTATGCGATAATAATCAACTTAAAGAAAGATTAATATTGCCTAGATGTCAAACATATGAAATAACAATAAATTAAAGGATTGCATAAATTATGTTTAATCTATACAATAATAATTGACCTAAAGAAAGGTTATTATTAGCTAAATGTTAGGCATATAAAGTTGTAAATATTTTAATAATTGACTAAAACCTTATTTCAGTCTTTATAAAATTGAATTTATATCAATTTGGTCCATATAAGATTAACTTCATATCAAATTTTAGTCCTTTCATATAGTAATTTAGTAATTCCATCTTATGTATAAATGGACTAAAATTTAAGATGAAGTTAATCTTATAAGGACCAAATTGATATAAACTCAATTTTACAAGGACTAAAATAGGGTTTATTTTTAATAATTTTATGTTGTTGTACTTGCATAGAATTATTAGCCTAAAGGAAAACATCATTGGCAAGATTATAAATTATGTGTAAATCTATGCAATTATAATTAAATCAAAGGAAGATTATTTTTTAGCTAAATGTTAGGCATGTAATTGTTAACTTAAATAAGGACATTGTTAGGAGGATGATTTATTATTAAAATTAATTTCCATTACGTTTGAGAGCATCATTCATAGTTGATATCTTTTCCTTTTTGGTCCTAAAAAGAAAAAAACTTAATGTCAATAATTTACTAGGTGTCTCATTTTTATCCACTTATTGCTTTTATGATCTAATTTGTTAGATTGTATTTGCATTATAATATTCATCATATTTCTTTATATTATGAATGTACTATATTGATGGGATAATAATTTCATGATGGGATGGTTATTAATTCTAAGCTTTCTTTTGTTTTGCATGGATAAAATAAATTTGTTTTTTATGTTTACTGATGTAAATAATATTCCAATGCTTAATGGCTCTAACTTTACAAAGTGGAAAAAGCATAGCATTATTGTACTTAGGTGCAAACTAGTGCATTGATTTAAACTATGTGACTTGGATTGAATAACTTCCCCAGTTTATTAATGAAAGTACAATTGAACAAAAAGCAAATTATGAAAAATAGGAGTGTTCAAACTATATAAGTCTTATGATAATGAGGCACTTTATTTTTTATTCCACTAAAGGCACAATGCTTATGGAAGAAAATGCTAAGAAATTATTTGTAGGATCTAAAAAAGTTGAAATAATAACATTTCCTAGAAAATTTATTTCTATGTGGTATAATGGCAAAGGGAATGTAAGAAAGTATATTATTGTAACTAAATTAAGGATACTAAAGGTAGAATTGTTTGATGACATTCTTGTGCACCTAATCCTAATATTTTTTCTTACATAATTCAATCCTTTTAAAGCAAGTGATAATACTCAAAAGGAAAAATGGATTTTGAATGAGTTTATTGGTCAATATGTGCAAAAGGAAGAAAGACTGAAATGAAAGAAGACAAAAAGTGCTCACTTAACAATATTTTCTAAAGGCAATGCTACTAATAACAAAGGAAAAAGGGACAATAAATATAAAGAAGCTATAAATGTTAGATTTCATAACCTAAGATGTAATAGAAATGGAATAAAGGTGTCACCTATTTCTTTCGCAAGAAAGGCGGTCATGTGAAGAGGAATGTCCCAAGTATACTAAATAACTCATGAAAATGGGTAAGCTTTTCAACTTTTTTTGTTTAAAAGTTAACTTAGCTATAATATTAACCTACACTTAGTGGATAAACATAGGTTCAACTATTCACTTAAGTGTCACTATATAGGGATATTTAAGAAGTTAAATGCTAATTGATGCTAAAAGATTTATCTGTGTAGGAAATGACAATGAGGCTCATGTTAAGGAAATTAGGTTGTATGGATTACATTTAGAATTTAGTTTTGAATTGGATTTAGATAAGACTTATTATGTATCATCATTTAGATAGAATTTAATTTTTGTTTCTTGTTTGGACAAATCTAGTTTTTCTTATTCTTTTAGAAATGCAAAGTTAGTGTTTTACAATATTTAAATGTTATTAATACATGTTCTTTAACTGATAATCTATATAAATTGAACTTATGTTCCTTACATATAAATGAAACCTCACATGTAAATAATTATGGTATCAAGCACTAATTAATTAATAAATTTTTTTCAATGTTGTGACATAAGTGTTTAGAACATATATCAAAATAAAGAATCGAGAGGCTTATATCAAGAGGAATTCTTAATTCCTTTAATTTTTCATCTTTTGAAACATTTATTGAATGTATCACAAGAAACAAATAAAAACCAAGAAATTAGGTGCAAAAAGGAGTTCAAATCTCTTGGAAGTAATACATATTAATATTTATGGCTCATTATTTATGGCATCTTAGAATGGTCAATAATATTTTATTACTTTCATAAATGATTATTTTTATTATAGGAACTTATACTTGATACATTAGAAATCAAAATCATTGGACGTGTTTCAGGCTTATAAAGCTAAAGTTAAAAATTGACTCAATAGGAAAATTAAAATTGTCATATCTAACCTTAAAGGTGAATACTACAATATATATGATGAACCAGGTGAACAACATCTAAGCTCTTTTGCAAGATGTTTAGGGAAATGTGGCATCATTCCTTAATACACCATGCTAGGGACTCTAAGTCAAAATGGTATAACGAAGAGACAAAATTAGACCAATATAGATATGGTGAAAAGCATGATTACTCACTCTTTTTTGCTGGAATCACATTAAGGAGATACCTTAAAGGCCACATTTTATATCTTTAATTAAGTTCTAAGTAAAGTAATAAATAAAACTTAATATAAGTTATAGATTGATATGAAGCTTAGTTTTAATCATTTCCATATTTAAGGATATCTAGTTAAGGCTAGGCTATATTTGCCCAATGAAAAAATATTAGATTAAAAAATAATTAGTTGTTATTTTATTACATACGTGGAAAGATCAAGGGTGTTACACCCTTTTTAATTATTAATAAATTAAAAATTATTTTATGAGAAAGAATGGTTAAGGTAATCGATAAATTCGATTCAATTAGGAATCTTATGTGAGAAATATCAAATAAAATAAGGTCAATTAAATTAAAAATATGGGAATATGAATTTGTGAAAAATTTGGTAGGAAAAAACTTATTGAAATTATGAAATATAAAGTTTTGTATTAATATAAGTGAGTATGTGAAAGTTTAGGAGTAATTTTTCAAAAATACCCCCGAGGCTTTATTTTCGCTATTTTAACCCCTAAGCCTTAATCTTTCTTATTTTCTCCATTTATCAGCTTTTCTTAACTTTCTCTACACAAACCCCTCACCACTCCCTCAATCAAGCAAGGAAAATTTCAATCCTTCTTGAATTCTTCATCTAATCAAGATAAGAATATTGTTTTCATCAAGGGTCATTCTTGTTTCTTTTTAGTTAATGAAGAAATTTGATATTTATTTGATTTTGTTAGGTATTTTAAGCTTTAACTCTAGAACTCATGAATTTTAATATGATTAAGGTTGAAAAATATTTAAACTGGCTTTCTAGTATTCTCTTCCATATAAGATAAATGAATAATCTAACTGTTTATAAATTTTATGGTTATATAATGTTATTAATGAAATATAAGTTATTTTATGATTTTACTTGAATTACGTTTGATTTGATGTGGTAAGAGTAATAAATGATAAGGAGAGGTGATATGAGATGATGATTATATCAAGGTTCAGTGTGTAAATATGTGTTTAGAGAGCATTTAGGATTGGATGAATAATAAAATTTTCATAAAAATTGAGATTTTTATGTATAAATCAAGCAATTAATCGATTGTGAGGGTTTAGAGAAGTGAAATTAGGCTTTAAAATTAAGTGACCAATCAATTCTGAGGGTTTAGAGAAAATTTTAGGATGGATGAATCGATTGGTTAATTGATTTATTGACTGCAAAATTTTATGCTAACTTTAAAAAAGTGTAACTCTTTCATCTTATGTCTATTTTAAACAATCTATCGTTTTAAAAGTAATTGACTCTACTTTCAAATAGAATTAATTTTAACTCAATATCTATATATATTTTGAGATATTATCAAAATAGTGGATAAAGGTAAAAAAACTTATGATTTCAAAAAATAGATTTTTTATATCTATCTTTTAAAATATGTAACATTTTCAAATTTTAACCAAGTTGGGTGAATGAGTAATGTATGAAAAGCTAATTGAATTCACTTTCACATAAAATAAGTTCCATAAAGAATATATTCATAATTTTTTAATTATCCCTGAAACATTGCTTAAGGGTCATAACAATGGCGACCCTACAGTCCACTATACCTAATCTGTTTTATATTTTCATGATTCATAATAGTATTATTTTGGGTGTTTGACCTTTAAACATTAAAAATAATGTTGCTTATGATAATTATAAGACAAGTATATGATTAAGAAATTCATGAAATGAGAAATTAGATATTGTATGATATAATGTGGGTTGAAACAAATTTATTACATTACTCATGAAATGAAATGTATTGAGAAGTATTTTATGGATTACGTGAATGCTTATAACTAGGTAAGAGGATGTGATGATGTTGATATGTATTGTGATGTATATTGAAATTGAATTGTAATTACATTAGATAAAGTTTGAGCTTTAGTATTTAAATTGTATTGTGAATCATGCCACAAATGACATTAAAGATGAGAATGTGATGGAAGTGATATTATGAATGCCAAATGGAAAATTTTTGACAATATGTTTGTGAAAGGTATAAGGCAGACTTTAGAGGGATAAGGATGGAAAGTTTGTGACAAGTATAATGTTGACTCACGAGATAAAAAGTGAATGATTATATTTCATTTATTGTTTATTATTTCAAATGAGATGTGACTTAATTATAATTATCTTTGAGTATTTAAATTATATTATGATTGTATTAGATAAAGCTTGAGCTCTAGTATTTAAATTATATTGTGAATTACACTGCGAATGGCATTAAAGATGAGAAATGTGATGGGGGTGATATTATGAATGTTAGATGAAAATTTTCTAATGATGTGTTTGTGAAAGGTATAAGACGGACGTTAGAAGAATAAGGATGGAAAGTTTGTGATAACTATAATGTTAACTCAGGAGATAAAAAGTGAGTAATTATATTTTATCTATTATTTATTATTTCAAATGAGATGTGACTTGATTATAGTTATCTTTGAGTATTCTTATATGAGATATTAAAAATGGAATGATTATGTGTTAATTTCATTTTTATTAGCTCTTAATTTTTAATATGCTTAAATGTGGTATAAATGATTAAAAGAGGATAGTCCGATGCGTAAGTTAATATGAAATATTATTATTATTATAGATTATTCACTCATTGAGTCCTTAAACTCATTCTTTCATGATTTATTTTACATATTCCTAAGTTGAGCCTCCATCTCTACCTTTTTAGAGTTAGATTTCATAGAAGTTCACTGCATAGTAGTACAAATTCTTGTATATAGTATATTTTAGGCCTCATTTTGTCACAGATTTAGGTAAAGAAAATATTTGAATTAATATCTTATAAGTTAGTTAGGCTTATTTATTCTTATTTTAGGAGGACTATAAGCATTCTTAACTACCTCATTTTTTATAGAAATCTTAATGACCTCTAATAATTATTCTTTTTCTAAAATGCCATCTTCTCTTATATATGTAATGTACTCATTGAATTAGGATCAAGCCAAATAATTAAAAATAGGTTAGTAGAAATTGGAAAAATAGGTTCTACACCGATCATAATTGGGTTAGGATCGTGACAAAATGGCTTTAATTTTTATTGTCTATTTAGTAAGTCTTTTCTTAAGACAACGAATGTTAAATTTATTAAGGATGTCAAAAATGGTGAGAGCACATCAAGAATGTTATCTTTGAGGAGTTATATATTAACATTCTTATAATTACTTCTAATAATGATGTGTTGTTTATACTTGTTATTACATAGAAAGCACATATAAACAATTAAGATACTCTTGAGTTGCCTCATATGGAGGAACTAAATTCTATTCATGTAGACGAACTATAACAAACTCGATTGGAGGTTTTATTACATGAATTAACTAGGAAGAGAATATTAGCAATTTTAGATGACTATATTGCTTATATTCAAGAACATAAGTCTGATATAGGACTAGAAGATGATCCAATTTCTTTTAGTCAAGCCAAATAAAATGTTCATTCCAAAAAATGGATAGATGTCATGAAAAATGAGATAAAAATAATGAAAGATAATTATATTTGGGATCTTGTAGAATTACTAAAGGAATGAAATTGATTGGTTGTAATGAGTTTTTAAAACCAAACGAGATTCAAAAGGTAATATTGAAAGATATAAAGCAAATCTTGTTACCAGAAGTTTCATTTAAAAGAAAGGTATTTAATATTAAAAAACTTTTCATTTAGTTTTATTGAAAGACTCTTTTAGAATCATTATGGAACATATTGCTTATTATGATTTGGAAACCATATCATGACATTAAGGAAACTATATATATGGTGTAACTAAAGAATTTTGAATCTAAGGATTCAAAACACCAAATATGCATACTAAATAAATTCATCTATGAATTAAAACAAGCATCCTATTAGTGATATTGAAAATTTAATTAAGTGATTACCTATTTTTAGTTAAATCAGTGGGAGCAAATCCATTCTTTTGGTATTATATGTCGATGATATCCTTGTAGTAAGTATTGATGCAACTATGTTATATAAGACTAAGAGATTTCTTTTTAAGCATTTCGAAATGAAGGATTTTGGGAATGCATCTTTTATGCTAGGCATATAAATTCACTGTAATAAATTATATGGTGTACTTGGCTTATTATAAAAACATACATTGATAAAGTGCTTAATAGATTTGGAATGAAAGATTATGCACTAGAAGATATGCCCATTACTAAAAGTAATGGTCACAACCTACCTAACTATGACTGATGTGAAACTTATTTTCTGATTTTAACTAACTAATACTAATCATGACTTTAGTATCATTACATTGTTATTATCAAACGAAATGATTTTATAAACATTTTCAAAAGTAACTACAAGTAATGTTTATAGTATCGTAATTTTTCACCATCCTTACAAGGCTTAAACATTTCTAACTATGGGCTAAATCTGACTATGGCTACTTAACATAAAGTATTAAGGAGACTTTCACTCTTAAGTTGTTGATGGAGGTGGAGGTGGAGGAGCTTTAATAGCTACATCTATAAAGGAAAATAACTAGAAAAAAAATAAGTTGATGATTCAATAAGTAAATAATTTACTTACTAAAATAGGTGTGTGTATATATATAATTCAAAGTCAATCAATTCTTCCATAATCATGTTAGCATCAAAAGGTAATAATTATCAAGAATAAACATGTAAAGCACTAAATCTTCTTGTATCTCTTGGGTTAATTTTATTCTCTCATAAATTCCATCATTCTCCTTTTTAACTCCTACCTTATTCCCTTACAAATGATTTTTTTGGATCCAATATTGTTTCATATCATCACATTTCATCACCTCCATTCTCATATCATCACATAAACACATCCCTTTCAAGATTCCAATAGTAAAGTCATAATAATTTCAATATATACATATATATGTATATAACTCTTCATCATCTCATAATTTCTTCATTAATAATATCAAAGGTTCATTCACATGTTAAATATTATAATACATAATCTTTACAATCACTAACATTATACAAATTTAGCATAAATATTAAATAGGATAAAAAGGTAGGATAATTGATTGTTATAGTAGATTATGGGACTCTAAAAAGAAAGTATGTGATCCATAATTGATTATAGTATTTGAATAATCTTGTCCAAAGGCAAATGGTTTTATGATATTAGACTATAGTAGTCAAATACTACCATCCAAAAATGACTATTATTATGACATTTGACTATAGTAATTGAATATTAGTTACTAAGGAAAAATTCCTATGCTCATATTCAAATACTATAGCCAAATATTGGTTTTTTGAGATGAGCCTTTTTATAAGTATTCTACTATAGTAATTGAATATTAGCTTGTTCGGAATAAGTCCTAAGCTATATTTGACTACTACAGTTAACTATTAGTTAGGTTTTCCAACTTTACACTAAATTGTATCATTTAGATGGTCACTTTTATCACATAAATCAACATTCACACTTCTAAAACTCAAAATTTTATTATAAACCAACATCCTCACATATGCTTAATCTTTTCACAACAATGATATCATACTATTAACAATTTTGCAAGTTATAATTATTAAATATCATAATTTTTAGTACTTACAAATTAGAACTCATAATTACACTAATTAAGATGGTTAAATAGATTATTTACTTACTATAGTATAAAGGAGATGAAGAGGTGCTAGTAGTAGGTTTAAGTTGCCCTAAACATCAACAAATTGAACAAGAAATCAAAATAAATCTTTTTAAGTCCCCAATCCCTTTTTACATAGAAAAAGTTAAGAAGATTCTTAACTTAAAACTTTAATATTGTAAGAGATTACCTTGTTCGCTTAAAGATTATGAGAAATTGATGGTAGTTAGATAAGCTCCTAACTAGATGAGAAGAATGAATTAAAAGGAAGTATAAGTAGGAGGGAATCGATGGAAGTGGCTAGAGAAAATAAGGAAAAGATGAAGAGATTAGGGTTTTTAGTGTTCTAAGTGCAAATTTATAATTTTAGGGTGTTTTTAAAGGTAAAAATCAAAAGAATGGTTCCTAAATCTCTTCTATACATATTTATTCAAATATAATTATACATTAACTCATATTCAATTTTATTCTTCCTATTTACATCATAAAATTCCATTTTTTGCAATTAAATCTTCATCTTAACACATTCTTAACAATTAAATAATTGTCAAGTATACAAAATATTAGTGAAAATAAAATAAAATAAAATAAATATATCATAATTTTTAAGGGGTATGACAATGATAAATTTAGTTAGCTTTAATGCTTAAGAAATGAAAATGAGAATAAGGCAATTAAGAGTGTTTCTTATGCATCAACAGTAAGGAGCCTCATATATGTTTAAGTTTGTACAAGTCCAAACATTACACATACAATTAGAATGCTTTGTAGATACTTAAGTAACCTAGGAATACATCATTGGAAAGTAACCAAAAGGGTTATGTGATATCTATAAAGAATTAAATATTTTATGCTCATATATCAAATGTTTGATCATTTAAAGATTGTGGGGTGTTTCGACTTCAATTTTGTTAGTTGACTCAATAGCAAAAGATTAACTTCTAGTTTTGTTTTCATGTTAGTTGGAGGAGCTATATCGTAAAAAATGTTAAATAGACATTTATAGTTTCTTCCATCATGGAAGCATAACTTATGGCTTGTTATGAGGCATTAAATTAAGAAATATGGTTCATATGGTTGCAAATTATTGATAGCATTGAAAATTAATTATGATAATAAAGTTACTAAATTTTATTTCAAAATAACAAAAGTTCCTCAAAGTCAACCCATATTAATATTAAGTTCCTTATTGTTAAAGAGATAGTTCAAAGTCTTTAGGTGTTAATTGAACATATTAGTTCATCTTTCATGATTATGAATCCATTTACTTAGGTTTTACCACCTAAGGTGTTTCATAAGCATATAACTTGCATAGGTGTTGTAAATATTGATGATTTGCTTGTATAGTGGGAACTTTTTGACTTAGGTGTTTTTTATGATTGACATATTTTATTAAGCATACTTTGAAATATAATTATGGTCTTTTCAATTGTAGTTGTATATAAAGTTTTGAAAGTACATTGTTGAATTCATTTTGAATTATAAGGTAGGATCTATTGAAAATAAACATTACATAGGATCACATTAAATGAAATTTCTATGCTACCACTACAAAAAATGGACGGTTTGGTTGTGATTTCGTCCATAACATGAAGGCAGTTTGTACCGCCTTGACGTTTGCTAGCAATGGTTTAGTAAACCATAAGGAAGTTAACTACTAGTTTGGTTTAGGTACAAATACAATTAATCATTGTAGTGGTAAACATATCGAATAGTGGATTACCAACTGTGCTTAAATGTATTGGCCATGTACAGGCAATGGTATTGGAAACAGTTAGTAACCATTTTAATGCCAAATTTCAAAATTTAAGTTTAAATTTTGGAAGTAGTTAGTAATTGAACCTATAATTTAAATATTTTATAAATTAATTTTAAAAATATCTTGGATGCAATTTGTAAACCACCTCTATTGATGCTTACTTATTTTTAAAAATATATATAAATTTTCCATTATTATAATAATTTAAATAAAATTAATTCAATTAATATCACAACCTTATAATTTAAATAAAAATTACCTCATTATCATGATAATATTATCAAAAATATATTTGAACTTATATAATAAGTTATAAGTAAAATTTGAACATAACTAAAAAAATGTTAAAAATTTTATTTCATTGTTTGTAGAAGTTGAAATTTATATTGCCATATATATATATATATATATATATATATATATATATATAGTTAAAAAATAAAATTTACTTAATTTTATAAATTATCATATGTACATAAAAATTTTAAAACAATTAATTTTCTATCCATAAGGCTTAAGAGATATTGAAAATGTGAGCAAGAATTAGCCTTTTCCATATTTTGCCATTAGCTTCACCATATAAACATAGAGATTCTAAAGTATCTGTAATAGTCATATGATGCCGTTAGTTACTTGTAACTTGGTACTACCATTTGAAAATATCAAACCTTAAGAAAACAACAAACAAAATTCAAGTCTTAAGTAACATTAATATTTCTAAAAAATTAAATAAAATGTTGTTGACAGTGAAGAGAAAAAGATGTAATTGCTAAAATTTCCTTATAAAATTGATAAGTAACAATAGAAGAATCAAACTAAAGTACACATCACAACATAAAAATTGTGCAATTTGAGTTATTGTGCTCATATTATTGGCAAAATAAGGAAGGAAGATGAATTACAACTTCACAACAAAAAAATGACACTTAAAAAAGCCATAGACTAACGTACCATTAACATTGGCATACAAAAACAAATGTTAAAAAGACCAAAGAAAGCACACCTATAACTCAATAATTACCCAGTAACATTCATGATAATATTCAAGAATTATTCAAAGATATAAATAAAGCCAAATTGGATCCAAATCAATTTCTTATGTTAAATATTTCACTTAATAATGTATCATTAAAGTCTAATCAGTCCAAGCCATAGGTATAGCAAATTATCAAAATTTAAGATAAGACTCCACGTTAATTTACAATCATCCCTTCTCACAAAACCAAGTAAGCAATAGTCATTTTACTTTAAGCAATATAGCTTACAACATTTTGAAATTACATTCATTAACAACTAAAGGTCTATAGGAAAAAATATGAATAGATTTCATCCTTTCTTCTTATTTTTTTTTCTTGATCTCTTTTTGTCTCTAACTAGTATAAAGAAAGATCAAAATCTCCTAATTCACCATTTCTTATACTATACTCCAACTTACCAAACAATGTCTTTCTTCAAATTTAGAAGTAATAACTTAAAAAGGATTTAGATATGCAACTATAATAAACATATAAGGCCAAAAACAAGGAAAGGTCTAATTTTTAAATTAAAAGTTGAAAGAATTGCTTAATAAATTACTCACAAGCATCATAAACAATTTAGTTTTGCTTTCCAAGGAATAATGACCGAACATAAACCCCATTAGAATCACTTAAAACTTTCTAGGTTTTAAGTTTTAAGAACCATTTAGAGATATAAATAAAGCCAAGTTGAATCTAAATTAATTCAACGTGTTAAATATTATCAGTTAAATAGCAAATATCATGGCTAATTCATATTCAAAATTGCATCACATCTAATATAGGAGGTTGAAGATTCAAATGTACTTCTAAGATTAAAGTGATAACAGTCCTAATCATTGTTGATTCCTTTTGAAGATATCCTTAGCTCCCTCTATAGTGAATGTTAGTTTTCTGTATACTTGACCATTAGCTTATAAAAGAAAAAATTTCATAAAAAATAAGTTACAATTATTTCAACATACAATAAAATGAAAGTAACACTAGTATGAAATAAAAATGATTTAGCAGTAAGAAGGGTAATAAAGGTTTGGAATGTAAATTAAAAACATCCACCTTAATAGTTAATAATTTCAAAATTAAGACCTTTGAACTAATCCTCTCTTAATTATCATAACAATACAAGACAAGCACTAGTTAAAAAGCTTAAAAGCATGCATGTTTCTAATTTTCAAATCACTTTTATTTTATTTCTAGTAGTTATATCCTTCAAGTAAATAATTTGTACACTTGAATCCTTGCACAAACTACTTTTATAGTGCAAATAATAATTAGGCAAATAAAAACATTAATCCAAGCTTGTAAAGCTAAAATCCTATACCTCTAACTAATAATATTTCAAACCATAAACCTTTTTTTATTAAACTGAGGCTTATAACCATAAGTCCATAAAAGATTTAAGTTTTGTCTCTATAAATTATCTTAGCATATCAATTTTAACATTAAATTTTAATAATGCTAAAGGCCTACAAATACATTTAAAACTTGATTATCTATAAATTTGACCATAGTTTCCAAGAATGAATAATAATAAGTAACGTATAAAGGGCCTTCTACTTCATGAAGTTAGAAGGACCTTACCTAAAATATTTCACACAAATTAAACCAACTAATCTAACATTTTCACTCACATCCTTTGCCTATCTCTTTAATTCTATGTCATATAACTAGTCAAAAGTATAAAAGTAAAGTCTCAAGCCAGATTAACCTTTATTATTTCTTAAGTTAAATTAACTCCTACTTTCTTGTTACATTTATAATTTTAAAATAAAACTATCCTTTTCATTAATTGTTGTTATAAATCTTCTAAAAGAAATTAAAGTATTGAAAATAATGATTTATCCATTAAACTAAAAGTTTAGAATATCTAAAAGACCAAAGAAATAATAGAAAACTAAAAACAAACTCAAACAAAATTGAAATGACTAGCAAGTTATATTGTAACTTAGAACCTTATCTCTTTATAGTGTTGGGTTAACAAATAGATTAATATTCTACCAACATATGTCTAGTTATACTAAAACTTTTATTTCTAGCTTACATATTAATATTTATCATTTCATATTAAAGATAAAAGTGCCATTTTCATAATAATTTAAAAATGGATACTTACAAGCAACAAAAATTTACTTTTTGGACTTTATATTGTGCTAGTACATACCATAACTCATTAATAAATAACATATTTGTTAATATTTTTATGGATTATACATAATTTATGAATAAAATAATTATTATTAATTAGGCCTTATGTGACATTATTAAATGAATAAATGGGTACTTGGGTCCAACATTGGTAAAACAAGTTTAAACCTGTGATGGATAAGATTTAAAACTTGTATTAAGTAATATATATATATATATATATATATATATATATATATATATATATATAGATGGAGTTCCTATTTCATATCTTTCTAGATTTAAAGTTTCTACTCCATAGGTGAAGCCTAAGGCATAGAGATTGGGAGACTATTGAACGATAGGTTCTCTAATACATTTTGTGAAATCAATAGAGAAGGCTAATGTTGCGGATGATAGGTAATTTTATACATTATGAATTTGAATAAATTATTTATTTGTGTCTTCTCCTCATAATCATGCTACAAATGAAAGCCAAGATCATAGGTAAATTTCATAAATATTTTTTTTAATTAGTATCAAAGCCAGGTTTTGGCTTTCTATTATGGTTGATTTTAAGAAATTTTGGATGCAAATTATTGGTCTTTTTATGATATTTATGCCAAAGATGAACAAAATAACTACTGCTATATGTGCTTAAGTATTGCCAATTATGAGATAAACATCCATAATTGTTTGATAAATTTGGTTCTATGCATGTGTATTGTGTTCCTTACCAAAATGAGTTCATCTATATAATTTTGTGTACATGAAACTTGAAAGATAAGTATAAATTCCAAAATAAAATTTGAAATAGAACCTTATTATGCCTTCATTATTGAGCTTAAATATATTTAAAAATTGAAAGGAATTAATAGGGAATAACAAGTAGCTTGAAATTGGCCTTTTTAAGGGATTATAGCATGTGAGAAATATGAAACATAAAGCTTTTAACCCTTAAAGAACCAAGACCTCCATAACCTAAAAAATCCATTTTGATAATTCAAAATTACAAGTTTTCCAAGTAGTTTTAGGCTAGAAACCAATTGATTAGGCAGTGGGAGGTTGAAGGAGAAAATCTAGGTAGGAAGATTATAAAAATTGCATTTAGAATTGCGTGATATAAGTTAGGAAATATCTAAGTTCAAGCTAGGTTAAAATTAGATTTGTATAAACTTATTACTGCTGGATTCTACTTGGAAGAAGGTGAACGATACACTTATGTGCACAATCAATCACACAACCAACGCATAGATGTGATGTGCCACCTTGCTAGTTACGGCTAGCGGTGGTGTGACATAGTAGTGGTTCACTTTTAGAGCACTTTTTGATCAATATTTTTCTAGAATTTTTTGAAAAAATTAATCTTAATTATTTTTGTCCATTTTATTAAAATACCCAAAGGGGCTTATTTTGAGCTTAATTTTTTGCTATGTAATTTTTGACATATTATACATTTTTAAAAATTTTTTATGAAAATTTTGGATGTCATTTGTGCATTTTAATAATTTTTCGAGTATTTTCTTGTTAAAGAGAAATTTTAAATAACTTGCACTATGCCATGAAAAATTTGTGTGATTGTGCACTCATTTTCATGGAGCCAATTACATGAATTTTTAGTTTGTTTGAATAAGAAAAAAATATTTAAAAGAGAGAGGCTGCATCAATGATATAAATGTCTTTTGGTATTATATTATTAATGTAGTTTGTTAGATACAGTGTAAGTGTAAAGTTAGGTGTTGTGCATTTAAAAAACTTAAATGTATTTTAGTGTTAGTGTTTTAGGGGCATGACATTTGATTCTTGTATCATATTGTAAAGCTTAAAATGCTCTTCGGTATTTAATTTTATAACATAATACTGTGTAAGATTGTATATTTAAATGTTGTAAGGAAAATATTAGCATGATTATGTTACACATGCATAAATATTTAATGTGTTTTTCATTAATAGTTATACAATAAAACTTTGAAAAGACACTAAATAGGATAATGAGAAAGGACTAAGCTAATGTTTATTTTGAATCCAATCTAGTGGATGTGCCATTAGACATGTGGTGGCTAGATATTGGTTTCATAATCCATGTCACCAATTCCTCCAAATCATTAAGAAATTCTAGAAAACTAAACAATGATGAATTGATAGTTAGAGTGGCAAATGGTAAGAAAGTAGGAGTAGGACTAATTGGGAATATGTCTTTGCAATTGTTTACTAAATGTGAATTAATGCTAAAAGATATGATTTTTGTGCCTTACATAAGAAGGAACTTGATATTAGTTATAGCACTAGATCTTTAATGGTATTCTTATAATTTTGAACGTATGAGTATAAATATATTTCAAGCCTTAATTATGATAGGAACTGGTGAACTGACAAATGGATTGTACTGGATAAATTTGGACTTGAATTTCCTTAATACTATTAACATAATCACATGGAAGAAAAGAAATATAATTAAAGAAAAACTTCTCAATGCTATTGCATAGCCATTTAGGTCACATTTCTAGAGACTGAATTCAGAGATTAATAAAAAAAGGTGTTCTGCATAATCTTGACTTCTTTAATCTAGATACTTATGTAAACTGCATCAAAAGGAAGCTTATTGCCAAAGCCAGAAAGGAAAAAAGAGTTAGAAGATAAGAAGTGCTAGAACTTATCCATACCGACATCAATGATCCTATTACACTCGCAACCATGGGATTCAAAAGTACTTTATCATTTTTATTAACAATTATTCACATTTTGGATGGATAGAGTTACTTACAAAAAAGTCAGAGTCTTTAGATGCATTCAAGATATTTAAGGCAATAGTTAAGCTTAAGTACAACAAGAAAATTAAATATATTAATTTTGATCAAGGAAGAGAGTATTATGATAGATATGATGAGACTGAGAAGAACCTAAATCCTTTTACCAGGTATCTATGGGAGTGTGGCATTAAGGCTAGCTAGTGCACTAGAACAAAATAGGATAGCTAAAAGAAGAAATAGAATATTTTTTAATATGGTTAAATATATGCTTTCCTATTCTACACTTCTGAACTTCTTATAGGGAGAAGCATTGAAGGCCGTAGGCTACATATTAAATTAGGTACCAAGTAAATCTATACCTATAACTTTATATGAATTGCTAAATGTTAAGAAATTAACTTTGAGTCAATTTTATTTTAGGGCTATAAAGAAAAAGTGAAATTGCACATTCTTGCTATGAAGAAATTTGGTTCTAAAACAATATTTGAATTCTTTATTAGTTATTATGTTAGTTTTAGAGATAGTAGGTTCTATTATCTAACTCACACTTCCTAGATTATTAAATCTAAACATGATGAAATTATTTATTTTGAGGATAAGTTGCATAGTGGGAATTAGACATTATGAATTATTAACTTCAAAGAAGAAAGAGTAGTCATTACCTTAGTGTTCACTTTTGGTCCTTCACAACATGATTTAATGCAACTTTTAGAGAAAGATAAGGATTCTATTGTTGAAGTTCAGTTAAGGAGATCAATTAGAGAGCGTAGACCGATGACATCAAAAGGCTATATGGTATATTTACAGGATCATGAATATGATTTAAATAAAAATACTAATCTAATTATATTCTCTTCAGTAGTGTCTAGTTTTAATTTCCTTTAATGGATCACTATAATAGAGGATGACTTAGCTTTAATAGATGAGGACTAAGTGTGGGACCTTGTGGAACTTCTTATAAATTACAAGATGGTTGGATATAAATAGGTCTTTAAGACTAAGTGTGATGTTAATGGGCAGATTGAAAGGTATAAAGTTATGCTTATGGCTAGAGGCTATACTTGAAAGGAAAGAATGGATTATGAAGATACTTTCTTATCAATATTAACGAAGGATTCTTTTAGAATTATTATGACTTTTGTGCCTGTACTATATGGATGTGAAAGAGCATCATTGAATAATAATTTGCTTAAAACTATGTACACGGAATACCTAAATGGATTCTAAGAGAAGGGTAAAGAGCACTTGGTGTGTAAATTGAAGAAATCCATATATTGTTTAAAGCAAGTTTCTTAGCAATAGTATCTCAAGTTTCATATAATAGTTACCTCTCTCAAATTTAAAGAGAATAGTGCCAACCAATGTATTTATATAATAAAAAATGTTGACAAATTTATAATTCTAGTCTTGTACATAGATAATATTCTCCTTATGAGTAATAACTTAAGCTTGCTAACTAAGTTAAAGTAATTACTATCATATTATTTTGAGATGAAAGACTTAAGAAATGCCTTATTTATTCTAGGTATTTAGATACTTCATGATAGGTCCTAAAGTATTCTCAGTTTATCTCAAAGGTTATATATCAAAATTTTTTTGAAAAGATTTAATATATATGCTTGCTTTTTAGCTGCTTCACCCATTTAGATGGGTAAAGTGTTTATAAAGGCCTAATGTCCTCAAACTAATGAAAAGAAAGAAAAGATGAAAAATGTCCCATATGTGTTAGTTATAAGTAGAGTGATTTATGCTCAATTATGTACATAACTTGATATGGCATTTGCTATAGGTTTACTTGGAAGATACCTAAGTAACTTAGGTTAGAGACATTGAACTGTTAAAAAGAGAGTTCTAAAGTACCTTTTGAGGATGAAAGACTTCATGTTAACTTATAAAAGATTGAGAGATCTTGACATTACAGGCTACTTAGACTTGGATTATGCCAATTATCTAAATGATTTAAACTCTACATGTTAGTATATTTTTATAATAGGTAGAGGTGCTGTGTTGTGAAAAAGCATTAAGTAATCAATTATTATGACCTCTACCATGGAAGCAAAGAACGCCACCTATTATGAAAATTCTTGTTAAGTTGTATAGTTAAAGAATTATCTTTCTTAATTATATCTTATGGAAAGTATTACCAGACCCTTAATCATTTTTTGTAATAATTTTATTACTGTGAACTTTTCTCTTAATGATAAAAGTTTTACTTGTTTAAAGCATTTTGATATAAAATATTACTATGTGAAAGAGAAGATATGTGAACATATTATTATTATTGAGCACATTTTCATAGACTTGTATGCTTATGGATTTGCTGATCAAAGGCTTAGCAATGGAAACTATTATTGACATGTAAATCAAATGGGTTCGTATAAAGCCCTTTGATGTTTTAGGTCAATGAGAGTTAATGTATGTACATTTTAGTTGTGGCATGTATATAGAGACATTTAGACCTTATCTCATTGTTATGCTTATATTTGTTAGGCATCTTAAGTGGATGCTAGGACCTATTGTGCATAAATTTACATGTAGTTACATAAACTTGTATGCATGTGGGCTTCTCTCTCAGTGACAAAAGTTATACCTGTTTGAAGTATTTTGATGTAAAATATTACTATATGAGAGAGGTGTGTAAGCATATTACTATTATTAAGCACATTTTTATAGACTTGTATGCTCGTGGATTTACTAATCAAAGGCTTAATAGTAGAAACTATTATTGACATGTAAATCATGTGGGTCTGTGTAAGCCCTTTGATGTTTTGGGTTAGTGAGAGTTAATGTATGTACATTTTGGTTATGACATGTATAAAGAGATATTTAGACCTTATCTCTTATCTCATTGTTATACTTATATTTGTTAAGCATCTTAGGTGGATACAAGGACTCATTGTGTATAGATTTACATGTGATTACATAAAGTTGTGTAAGTCTTATTCTACACATATTGATAATGTTGGTCAATGAGGTATGGGTATTTAGTATGTTATGATGTTAATATCCTTTCGGATATAGTATTTATATTATTAAATACATATGATCTCAATTGAACTAATAGGTATAAAAATTATCAATTTCATATTAACATTAATCCTTTTTGTGGCCACTATTAATAAATGTTGTATGTTTAAATAGGAGATTATTAATATTTTTGTAGACTATACATAATTTATTAATAAAATAATTATTATTAATTAGGTCTTGTGTGACATAATTAAATGGGCAAATAGGTATTTAGGCCTAACATTGGTAAAATAGGTTTAAACCTTGTAATGGATAGGATCTATATCTTGGATTAAGTAATATATATATGAGGTCCCCACTTCATATTTCTCTAGGGCTAAAATTTCTATTTGATTAGTAAGATCTACTGCACAGAGATTGAGAGACTACTGAAAAAGGGGTTCTTTAATACATTTTATGAAATCAATAAGGAAGGCTATTACTATGGATGACAAATAATTTTATATTATGAATTTCATAAATATTTCTTTCAACATCATCCCAAAGTGGGCCAAAATACATACAACACACGTCCATACATCCTAATAAAATAAATTTGTCATACAAATCGAAATCTCATTTAAAACTTAAGTGTTAATAACCCTAATTAACTATGCAGGTTTTTTCCATTTTTTTAAAAAGTTGAAATACTTACAACACATTGAAATTGATATCCAAAGTACAAACACAAAGCAAAGCAAAATAGTAGCTAGTACATATAGTTAATATTTTTTCTTAAATATAAAAAAATTAGATAAATATTTGTTTTAAGTTTTTTCCCTTAACACCCTAATCAAGAGTTTGTGAGGATTTTGTCTCTCTACTTTCAAGTGTATAGCCATTACTATTAAAAAGACCAATAATCTTATTAATAGAAGGAAACTTTTCAAATAAAATCAAAATTTTCCCTACTATAAAGCACCTAAAATTAATCTTTTAATAAGTAATTATACACAATTTGATAGGAAAAATTATTGGTTAACTAATTCTCAAAGATTTTCAAAATACAACTTGAAATCCAGTGTTCAACTTAGAGTTGAAATAAAAGTGAAATACAAAATTAAAAATTATTGGTTAACTATAATTGAATTCAAAGCCTCATTCATATTTACAATTTCAAATTTCTATGGTTGAAACTACAAAGTTTAGCTCTAAATTGCTAAGACCCGAATCACCAATTTAAGTTTATAGTTTTGAATTTTCACACCTATTGCAAAATCCCTTATACAAAATTTAAAACCTTGACTAATTAAGATGCAAATAGTAAGTGAAAGGGTTTGGGAGTAGGAAAAAAATAAAAATATATAGATGAGAATTAAAATTATAATGGAAAAGGTTAGTTGGGACTTAAGATTAGGGAAATGTTTTATGAACATGCAAATGAGAAAAATAAGCATGAATGAGTAAAACCAGAACCTTAATCAAGCTTCACTTGATGAAATTGAAGAAAGGAATTCTCATATGGATGATAGGAGAAGTACAAAATTGAGCGGCAACTGCTTTTGTGAAAGTGTGCCAAATTAAAAGCTTTATTGAAAGAGTGTGAGGATAGAATTATTGTACCTTAAGTTAATTAGTTTGAGTGTAGTTACAACATGTCACTCTTCAAATGCAAAGCATGGGTGCAGTTAAGTATAAACCACATTTAAATTATGTGACATTGGTGCTATTAAGTTACAACCACTTGCAAATTACGTAACTTTGGATGCGCCAGCTAAAAATTTAAACATGGTTTCATCCACCCACCTCCATTTTGGTACTATCATTTGGACCTGATTTTTTTAGTATGCAATCCATACTTGATCTATGTCATTGATGGTGTTAATATTTGTGACTATGGATCGGTCTTGTTGTAATAGAAGTGATAAAATTGCTTTGATCCTATATTGACATGGACTAGATTGTTTAGGATATGATACCTAATAAATATAGTTAAAGTATAAGTTCATAAAGTTAGTGATGCATATTAGTTAAGTGAGATATATGATCTAGATAGGAGATTGTTAAAAAATATTTTTATATTTCTAATTTGGACTAACATATTATCTTTAATAATATGCATTGTGCACCATATTTAAGGTTTTTGATGATGTTGGTAAAGCTCAATTGATTATGAACAATTAAGTTAATTACCTTATATTAGGCTTTGGACACATCTCCTTGGTATTAAATAGCATGAGCTTTGTAATGTGCATAGAGATCAAATTATTATATTTTATTATTATGATAGATAAAAATAATATATACTAAAATATAGTTCAATTAGATTAAGGTCCCTAATTTAAGCCTTAGTTTTGTTTCCATTTACATCCTATCATTGAGTGAATTAGGAGGATCTTTTTCTTTAGGCAAATAGGTGATAGATGTGGAAGACAATCAATTGATTTTCTCATCTTCGATGGATTTGGATTTTTTTTCACATTTCTCTTATCTTTATTAATTTAAAATATTTAAGTTAGGTGATTTTGTATTTTCCACCATTAAAGATTTTTTTAAAACTTCATTGAAAATCTACTTATCACAATATGACATTATGCCAATTTCTTTGTCAATTAAAAAATACTCATTTTTGAGTAATTCTTAGAAAATTACACTTTTCACATCACTAGTGCCATCAAATGGGAGCTTATCTTTTAATTTTAGGCTTAAATGTAATTTTAGGCCTCCTAAAATAAGAATTGTGAAATTGAGTTCTTAATTTGAAATAATCTATTTTAATCTTTTAAATATTAAATTGATGTAATCTCCGTCCTTTATTTTTTTTGATTAATTTCTTGACTTTGACCATTTCCAGCTAATACTTTTTTCATATTAACTTAAAATGACTTCTATGTAAGCATAAAATGTAATTTTTGTTTAAATTTTAAAAATTTTGAATAAAAATATTACATATGAAAAACTAAACCAATTTGAGAGTAAATTATCTATAAAAATTTTAAAAATATTACTTGAAAAATAATATAGTGAAATCTTAAAAATCAAATATGATTGACAAAAATTGATAGAAATTGATGAAAATTGACAAAAATAAATGGAGAGATCAAAATTGCACTAATTTAATATTTAGGGAGCAAACTATATTATTTTAAATTAGAGGTATCAAAATTACACACTTTATATTTTAAGATACTAAAATTGCATTTAAACCTTAATTTTATTATGTTTAATTGAGTTCTTAAAGATATTTCACTAACTATTTTATCTCAAAATCATAATTGTATCATAAATTATATGTAATAACCTTTTTTATATGAAAACAAGCGTCAATCCACTAATTGAGGAACAACAGATTCGCCTAAGAAATGAAATATATTAGCTTATAATATATGAATAGATTTATTTATAATTAACTTTTTAAAATTGATAAATAACTTAGTAAAATTAATTCTCACATTAATATCAAACCCTTTGGGTGGAGTTTTTGTAATGACTCAGCTCAAATTGACCGACCATATTCAAAAAAGTTAGGTTGGGACCAGGTTCATAAGCCCAAATGGGCGGAATTGGAGTGGAAAAGAGGGGAGAGTTTAGGCAATGATTGGCATTGGGTGAGGAGTTCCTATCCAATAAATGAACATGACTGAATCCCAGGCAAAACAATGTTATTTTACGTGTCTGCATCCAATAAATATTTTTGAGTAGGTTTCACTGAACCATTCTCTTTTGCTGAAGTAATTTATGTGTTTTTGTTGATCAAATGACCTAATGAGATTGGTGCAAAAAATTAGGAGTCGTACTATTTGATGGCGAAATTGGCCATGTAATTGTCGTGTCTAACAGCTAAAACCTGATGGAACTTGTCCACAAGGACCACAACTAATCTCGTCGAGTTGTTTCGATTTAAGGTTTACATGCGGTCGGTTTCAATCAGCCTAACCCGACTGAAGTCTACATTCCGATTTCGTGGATAAAATCTTAATATTCTACATAGCTTTTGTTTAGTATGACAATTAAAAATTTAAAACATCACACAACAATGCTTTCCTGTCTAACAATTTGGTTTTTGTCCAAATACTTTTCGTTTACTCTAATACCCTGCTTGGATCGGTTGATTTTAGAGGGGAAAGAACTTGAAGTGTAGAAAAGTACAAGAAAATGCATTTTAAGGCTGCTTGGCACGCAGGAGAAAAGAGGAGGGAAGTGAAAAATGCGTAGAATCCGTACAGTGGGGTCCACCCATTTTTTTTTCACCTCAAATATGCGAAGAAAACTGAGGGGAAGTTACTGTGCACACATTTGGTCCGTTCTGCAGCTTCTCGGTTCTGCCTCCCAGCTCATCTCGTCCGATCTGCCTCTCGGATCTGCAAAATTTTCGTTGTTGAGACACGATCTGCCTCTCGAATCTGCAGGTGAAAAAATGAAAAATCGGAGTTCATTTCACTCAAATCGTGTCTCACCTGCCTCTTGTCTGGTTCATTTCACTCAAAGTGCTGCTGTAAGCAAGGGTTTTCTAATTTAGAGCTGCCAAGGCCGGAAGAAGATGAGTGCCAGCATCCGGTGGCATGCGGTGGCCGGGAAAAGTAGAACCAGTGGTTGCGGCAACGGAGGAGTTGAGACAAAGGTGGACGAGGAGAGAGAGAGATGGCATGGGAAAAGAAAGGGAAACAAATTAAGAGCACGATTAATTTTTTAAAGTACAATTTTAATATCATTAAATTTTTAGTGATAAAAAATTTAAATGATACGTTGATGTACTAATAAATTTTATTATACATTAATTTTATTTTTAAATTAAATTCAATATATCATATGTTAATAAATTAATAATTAAATTTAATAGTACATTAAATCACCAATATTATCAATATATCATCAAAATGATTAATATACCTATTAAATTTGTAATATAAAAAAATGAAATATACATACATCTTTTAAATATGTAAGTTTGGCCAAAGAAAAATGTAATTAATTTTTTATTTTATATTGATAGATTTTCATGAATACTTGATATTAATAAATTTTACTACCCTTTAATTTAATTTACACTAAACTAAAATTAAAAAAAAAATTCTTATTATCTTTCTCCTATATTTTCCTTCACAAAAAAAAAATTTATTTCTTCTTTGTTTTCTTTCTTCCCTATTTTCTCCTAAACCAAGCACACTTTAAGAAAAGTACTTCTCTCCTGTTTTCTTTCTTTCTTATTTTCTTTCTCTCCTATTTTCTTTCTACCCTATTTTCCTCTTAAGCCAAGCAAAGCCTAAGATTTCCAACTTGTTCAAAGATTGCGGAATAGTTTCTGGTAGCACATAGATCACAAATTTTCACTCTTTTTGTTTTGCAATGAGTGGATCTGGATAGAACCGATGCAATCCAGATTCATCAAGTCAGAGAAATCTCACTACAAATCTATTGGAAGAATATCAATGGGAAGATTCGGAGCTAACTCTTTTGGATTTGTTTTAAATAAAAAAAATATAATTATGCAAGTTTTTGATTAAAAATATAAAAATAATTTTTATTGATTTAATTTACAAATTATAAAATATATCATTTAAGCATAAATCCAATATAATTTGAAACTTATTAAATATATATTTAAATTTGATTCACTATTAGTATAAATTAATCTAATACTACTATCTATTCATATATTATCATATTAATAAATTATTAAATATTTTTAACAATTATCTTCTCCTTATCTATTAATAATTCAAAATATTTCAAATTAATAATGGATTAAATTTTTAATGATAATATTCAAGCTTTAATACGGATAATAAATAATTTCAAATTCATGAAACATTAAATTTTCGACACTTGCTCATATTTTTTATTTAATGTTAATAAAATAATCAATGATATTTAAGTAATTTTAATCAAAAATATTAATTTAAAATATTTAAATCAATTTTATTTATTTTTATTTTTATAATAAATATACTTGAAAATTAAAAAAATAATAAATTAATTATGATATTTTTATTATTTTATTATTATTAAATTAATAATATAATTTTTATCTAAATAAAAAAATAAAACTCGTTAATCTTCACATATCTACGAGAAAGTTAGCAACCTCATTAAATAATATATTTAATTTGGATCTAATATGTTACATAAATATTCCTTAACATCAGCTGAAATAACATCTGCTGAATTTAATTATGATCCTCATCTATAGTAAGTTCTGCCGCAACGCCTATTGCTAGAACTAATTGTCAGTTTTCCCAAGCGTGACGGAAAATTTGAAATCAATTTTGTGCAAACTATTTGAACCTATCTACCATAATTGACTTTATCATCTTGCTAACTTTTTAACAAACATTCTCATGCAGGCGCAAATTCCTGGATTTGACCTTTAGGAGGCCCACCCTCATATGTGTCTGGATCCTATTGGTTTCTGTGGAAGTGAAGTCAAAGCATGATAAGATAGATACCTTCCTATTTTTTTGAATTAACCCCAATTGACTCTTGCACCTTACAGCAAAAGCCATTTCGTGTGTGGAGCCCTTAGTTTGGGCTCTTTGGGGCTCTCGCGTCTCCTTTTCATTCCTCTTTGCCCCCAAAATTGTAACCATAATTATGGCATTTAGAATGCGTTTCCTTTTTATTTTTTAAATGCTACAAAAGCCCTTTTATTATTGAATTATTTTATCATACTAAAATTTATATTTTTAATTTTAATTTATTTATTTTAAAATTAAAAAATAATTCAATGATAAAAATATTAATTTTTTAAAAAGTAAAATTTTTTATAATACTGTCCTTTTTTTAATCATTTTTTTTGTGTTTAAATGAGAAGGATTAAAAATGGAAAAATACAAATAAATCTTCTAAGTATTAAAGTATAATTCAATATCACATAATTTACTTTAAATTTTAAACCTATAAATAAATCCCCTGAAATTTTTTGAAAAAGTAAAACTATTAATATTTTAATTAAATAAAATAGGAAAAAGATAAGGAATTACTTATGTCTTTTTCTAATTTTTTTAAGCATAGTAGAGCTAAAGAAGAAATGAAAAAGAAAAAACCGCAAATCTAACCTACCAAACGCATTTTAGTCAAATTTCAAAATAATTTATTCGAAATGCTTATTTTTAATTATATCATAAATATATTATAAAATCAATGTTATTAATAATTTGTTTTAAAATAAGCTCCATTTAAAAATAGACTAAATTTACATTAAGAATAGTTAGAATCAATTATAAGTTACTTACATATTTTTTTATTGTTTTAAATTGATTGTCAATATTTTTACTTTTTAAAAAAAAATTTAGTGGTTATTTGTAAGTTTTAAAATTTTAAAGGGGTTATGTGATACTAAGCTATAATTTAAGTATTTATCTATATTTTCCCTATTAAAAATATATTAAAAATAAAAAATTAAATGTCCAGCAATGCTAATTTAATGTAAGATTCTTATGAATATATGTCGTATTATTATTTTCTCATTCTATAAAAAGGCTAATAAATGGTAGATTAGACTAAGAAGCATGTCCATGTATATTATGTAGGAGTTTTCATATTAATAAAACTGCCTGGACCCAATTAGGTGTCATGGCATCATTTATTTAATAGTAAATGGTGAAACACACAAAGTAGGTAGAAGAAAAAATTAAGGATTGAAATAAGGACCTAATTCATTAGCATCTGTTACTTCTACTTAATCAACCTCAAAATGATTCCAACTCCGGTCTTAGTTCAAATGTATTTAATCACTCACGAATGCCTTAAAACACCATAGACATGAGAAATTGGTTGAACAAGCAGCATTTCTTCTACGAAAATTTTAAATTCTAAACCCTAAACGAGAAGCACTCTCTTTACGAAAATCCCATTGCATGTTTTTGATGAGAGAAACTCTCTTTTACTATGTAATGAAAAAACTACAACCTAGTAGGATTTCTAAAGGTAAGGATCCTTTCTTATAATTAATCGATTAAGATGGATTATGAATCTTATCCATCACAAAATTTATACCTAATCAAGTTACATTTGAGTCTAAATACCATTATACCTACAACTTAATAGTCACTTAAATTTAGGCATTAAATAATGTTAACATTAATGGCTTATTTATAATTTAATGTAAGGTTCATAATTATAAAATTTTCATCAATCTGCCTTTTAAGCCTATATTAATTTATAAATAATAACCATTTAAAAAATAAAGTCAATATCTAATAATATTATTTCACCTGTAGATTTAATTAAGATTACAAGCATTCAGCAATACTAAATATTATATCCTAAGAGATATTAATATTAACTATATTGAATGTCTATATCTCACTGACCAAAATAATTAATATCTGATAGGGATATTAACTTGAACATAAATGTGCATAATAGAATTTACATAACTTTAAGATAACTAAAAATAATTCCCCACACAATAGTCCTAACATTCATCCAAGATATTCAATAAAAATTAATATTCTCAATATAATAATAAGGTAAAGTCTAAAAAGTCTCTAATCATATGCTATAACCTATAATGTGCACAAGAATGTATGTCAATGATAGAAATATCTCTTTATAAGCATTTTGTTTAAACAGATCTTAAAATAATAATAAGCTCATATTATTGAAAACTCCCGCTACCCTAATATACCAAAAGGCTTAGACAAATCCATATTATTTATGTGATTATAATTTATATTAACTTTTGAGCTTTTAGTTAATGGATCCATATGTATACAATCCATGAAAAAATAACTAATATATTCCTATGTCTTCTCTTTCATAAACTAGTACTTTGAATTTAAGTCTTTTATATAAGCAAAATCTTTATTACTTAGAAAGAAAATTATACTAGTAGTATTATTGTGATAAAAATATAATGGTTAAGAATAAAAAATCTCTCAACCAAATAGCTACATAAGTGCATTTTACATCATGTGACATGCCTACCCCTATCTAAACACAGAGTCATGATCACCTAAGTAACCAAATGAAAGAGTTTGAGTAGCCTGCATATATGAGATTTCTTGATCTCCCATGGGTTAGTATATAATCATTTGTACTGCCTAGGTACCACACTAGTAGTAATCCATTACCACTTTACCTACGATTAATACATAAATGACATTCATTATCACTTATTTTCTTTATTACTTAGAAAGATATTAGGCCTAATAGAAACTTTATACTTTTGGATTAGCAAAAAAATATGAAAATACACTAACATGTTAAACCCTTTCTAACATGACTATTGAGAAAAGTTAAACACACTCTTAGGATTTATCATAAAAACCTCAATATTCATTAATCTATATAGGGGAGTACTCCAAGGCCTTTTATTTTAATTACTTTCTCTGAGTTAATACATCTATATTTTCTCCAACAAGGAAAATGTCATCATTATGTAGAGCTAAAATTACTAAAATGCATGTATTCATAATCATATACTAGTTTGCATTGCTCTTTTTAAATCCAAAAGAAATTATTGCTGGAAATCGCACATCATACATGCACAGCGGAATAAAACTTTTTGCACAATTTCCACCAAGGATCCATGCGAATTTAGAACGCCATAGATTAGGGATTAGGGTTTATACCTTTCGGCAAAATTCTTCTGACCGCTACACCAAGTCCGATCTGCTTCCAAATCACGAACCAGAATGAAAACCAGTAAATCAGATCACCAGTACAACGTTTATGTGGCTGCACCTCTGTGGTATCCACACGAACCCGTGAATCACCGATGAATGTCCGCTACACCACCGGTTGGAATTGATCTCCTTAGACCTCGTAGTGCTAGCTACGCCTCTTCAGAGATTTTGATCAAGGAGAGTGGCTAGGGTTTTTCTATGCTTTTACTTGGGGTGCGTGAAGAATAATAGTAATCCTATTATTACCCAATAAGCCTATTTAAATAGGTGCATAGAAAAACCTAACCTATTTGGGCCTTATTCCATGTATAATTATAGGCTTACTATTGGGCCTTATAATTATAACATGAATTCCCAAATATTAAGCCCAAACAATTTGGTCCATTAATTCCAAATTCACTAAGCTCTAAGTGTGCGACCCTACAGGCTCTCATTACGTTGGCAATGACCATTAATCATATTAATGATCATAAACAAAGATTGGTGTCTAGCAACACATCATTGTTACCCAAGTAATGAGAAAGTCGGTGATTTGACTAAACCTTTACACGTGATCATCATTTATGTCCTTTTGTCCTATACATCTAGATTGAGCACGAGACATGGACCGTGTCATTCCCGTATAGCCCAATCTTGAGGTTTCTTGATTCCTAAGTAAGCTAACTGAAACAAATGTAATCGACATCTCATGTCAATTCATCTGAGCATGGCCATGCATTTTCTCAGCTTTACTTAATCAAGGGGCCCATAGATGTTACTCCTATTATATAGGAGGGACAAATCCCATCTTGATCACACAAACCCCTCCGCATGATATGTGACATATCCAATATCTACCCTTGCATTCACTTAACCATTAGTGACATAGAATAGTATCAAAATATGAAACTCACATGTAGGGAACCTTGGTAATCTCAGGTCAAAGGACCATATTAATAATGATCACTAAGAACCACTTATGACACTCATATAACGATCCATGTAGTGTTCTTAATATGGGTCGGTCCAGTATACAAGTTCTCTAACTTGTACTCATGTGTAAACTTAATATCCCATATAAGTCTTCACACATGCTAGTCTTAACATATCAAAGCAACCTAATCCACAATGATATATGACTAGGGACATTTAAGAATACAATTATTCTAAGGTTATTATTATAATTAAATATATTACGCAGATAATATATATAAATATAATAATTGGAATTGCCATTAAATAACATGATTCAAAATTACAATCACCAATATAATTGGTTTTAGGGCATATACACTAACAATTATAATCTCATCAAAATTGAAATGTGATTTGTCTAGGCAAATCTCTTTACTTTGTGCATAAGGCATTCTTTATCCTTCCTTGAATTTATTTGGCTATTTCATATTATTTTTAACAAGTTACCATCCAGGCTATCTTAAACTCCAATAGATGTAGCTTCTACTAAAATGAATTATGCATATAATAATGATTTAAAGTAATTCTTAAATATGTAATTTGGTGAGGAAGTCTCTTTATAGTCTACATTTTCCTTTAAGTATAGTTCTTTAATTATCAACCTGATCCTGAATCTATAATTTCATTTAAACATCCTTTTCAAACTCAAAATCACATTTGTTTCTGACTAATTTGTTGTCTATAAGTAGTTCAACTTATTCCTAAATTCAATCGCTACAATCCACTTTAAGGTATCAAATTAAATTTTATGGGACATCTTCAAAAGGTTTTCATGATACTTTAGCTTTATTTATCACATTGGATAAAATCATAGAATGATGGAAGTGGATTTGTCACTATACTTTATTTTTGACTCCTACCTTTTATAGTATTTTATAGCTTCTACTAGTTAAGAACATCCTTGAAATCCTTTTTATTTTAAAGTTGAACTATGAAAAATAAGGTTAATTATTTGAAACTTTTTCTTTCTTATGTTCTTCTGTACTTGATTGATAATGGATACCAATCCACTGATTGTCTACTTCTCACTTTGAGCATTATACAAAACCTTTAGAACAACAAATTCTAGAGGAAATAACTCTAGTGTACACCATATCAGAAAACTATCTCTTAAATAATCTACATGTTCTTAAGCTCATTATAATATTTGATCAATTTTAAGATGTGCTTCTACACTCTACTAATCCTATCAAAGGCAATTTTCTCAATCAATAACAGATAATGACCTTTTTATTATTTTATCGAATTTCATGAATTTTTAGCAACAGAATTGAAAAATGTCAAAGCATTCACAGGCTTAGGGATGCTCTGCTTGATTGTTCAATCTATAGTATGCTTCATAACCATTAAGTTGACTCGATTTGAGTGTTTCTATTTTCCATGTTCTTTCTTTTGCTCTATAATGGAGTTTAAATTGACAATGGATTCCATTTTTAAAATCACCATATCCATGTTCGCAACTATTAGATACAATTCATAAATTTAGCTCATTCATTATAATTTATCCTATTTAGTATCTTTATTGAGGTCAATTGCATAGATAATGTAGCTGAAGAAAGTGTATTACCCTATTAATGCATGTGATGACTTTAATCATGTTTTCATTTTCCTTAGAATAATTTATGCAATTCCATACAATATTAAATTATAAGATCTAATACCAAAGAATATTTAAGATCTTATAACATAATACAAGAGTTAAATATCACATTCCTTAAACCTAACATCGAAAGGATGTTTAAAAATCTCATGAACATAATACTTCACTTTATACTCATATTATTGCAAATTATATTAATAATATAATAATGAGAAGTATTTAATGTTATTAATACAGTTTCCCTCTTATGCACCTTAAAATAATTTTCTTTTCAAAAAATTTTGAATGAAAATTTATGCAACTAGTCTCATAAAAGATGGGTGCAAAGTTCCATAAAATTTTATGGCATAATATGAATAATTATAATTATCATATAATACAATAATGTTCCATAAAATTATCATATCGTTAAAATGTCAAAAAAATACTATAAATTTTATAAAAGGTAGCTCACATAATAGGAATTGCCTAGAAGAATTTTAGCTTAAAATAATTTCAAATCCATACTTGAATAAAATGAGTAAAATTTAACATAAAATTTTTTAATTAAAAATTTAAAAAAGCCTATTAAATAGTGCTCGAAGAATGGAGTATAGTGATATAAGTACTGTCACTATCTAGCATCAAGAAGGTGCATGATTAGCCATCAAGCATCCATAAATATTTATCCATTTTGCTCATTTGTTTGATAAACGAGTGGGGTGACCCCCATTCTGACCTAAGCATAATCTAATTTTTTTCTTCTATGATTTCAATGCATTTTTCTTTGGATTTTTTTCTAAATCATTTAAAAGATTATTTTTTAATTGACCCATATAAAATGTAATCCACAATACATGAAAAAATGGATTTCAAAATTTTAAAAAATTTTTAGAGCACATCCATGAATTGTTTTAGGATTTCTTGTGATATTTATCCATTTATATTGTTCATTCACCATAAACATTGATTTTTTAAGCTAACATAAATTGAGTTTTATCCAAGAAAAGGCAGAAAAATAAAATTTAAAAAATTTCTAACCATTTTTAGTTACTATTTGTTGTTCTTTTAGAAACTTTCATAAAATGCCATTTTTTAAGAAAAATATAAACTTTAGTGTAGGAAAAATAATATGTAATTGCTCCTAATTTGAAAAGAATCCATGCTTGTTTTAGCTTATTAACATTTTTTTATGCTAAAACCATAATTTCATATAACTAATTTATTAATTTTCAAAACTAGAATTTTTAGGTTTAATTCCATGTTTACAAGGTTTAGCTAGAACCAAAACAATGTGTAATGCAACACATATATAACAGGCATAGTTCGTAATTGAAACAAAAAAATAAACATGAAGACATAATTCATAATTCATACATATATGTGTTACAAAATTGAAAAACATTCATTTTCTTCATATAAAAGCTTAAGTCTAGAAAATAATAAGCCATTGGAATATTTATAGCATAGGTCATTGGAAAAGATTACTCCCAAATGTCAAGCATATATATGCATCATTTATTTAGAAAACTTTTCAATCATGTAAATAACCAAATAGCTGGAAGTAGTTCTTATCTTAATATATATGTTAAAAAATGATAATTTAAGATTAATTATCATTTACGAGTTCTAAGTTATTAAGTGTATATATGTACTTTGTCATTTATACACCTAGTAATTAGTATAAAGCATATATTTAGAATTACTAAGATCAATTTCTTTATTAGGTTATTAATTAGAAGTTATATAATGTATCTCTAGAAGTGTCTTTTGATTCCTATAAATACCTTGTGTACTTAAGCACTTAGATGTAAGATAAAAAGAATTGATAGTTCCTATTCCTGCACTTGCTATTAGAGCTTGTACTAATTTCACTATGCTCTCTGTATAATTGTAGTGAGAAAATTAAGAGTTGTGAGTCTGTGTGCATTTGAGTGACAGTACCAATCGATATAACTTAGTCTAATCCCAAAATAGATGAGAGGGTTTATTATAATTATTGGTAAAGTCTCATATCTACTCATAAAAAGGGTTACGATTTATGGACTTATGTTGATCTCAGTGTAGAAAAAGGTGTTAATGAAAATAATAAAAGGAAAGATTAATTGACATTGTCCTAGATTCATCAAGGAGTAAAATATTTTATGTTTGGCAAGATTTCTAAAGCCAAAATAGCAAAAAAGGCTTGGACTATTTTTAATTTTACATACAAAAGAGTCAATAAAGTCCAAAAGTCAAAATTATAGTCTTTAAAGTGGAAGTGTGAAAAGTGTGAAATAAGCACCTTAGAATCAGTGGAGCAATATTTTTCTCATATCATAAATCTTGTCAACAAGATGAAAATATATAGTGATGAAGTTACATACACTCATATAGTGGAGAAAAATTTTCAAACTTTGCTAATGAAATATGATCATATTGTGACAACAACAATGGAGTCTTATAATCTTGATGAAATAATAATAGTAGAGTTGAAAGGTAGTTTAAAAATTCATGTGAATAGAATTTTAGAGAAAATGAAGGAGCTAGTTGAAGAAACATTGAAGAGCTATATTAATTTAGTAGGTGCTATAAAATCAAATTAAAAAGGTAAAGGAAGTAACATAGGTTATGGATATAACAATAAAAGAAGAGGTAATTTTAGAGGAGAAAATTCTGAAGGTGGAGGAGGTTTCATAAGAAGATGATGTGAAGTTGACATTTATTCTATACATGTAACTAGTCAAGGTAGAGGTCAAAGCCATGGTGAAAGCAAAGGTAAAGGAAATCATTAATGGAAACTAAATTTTTAGTATTATAATTGTGGTAAGTACGAGTATAAATTAGCTAATTGTAAATGCAAAAAGTTAGAAACAACTAAATCTCATGCGAATACAACTAAAAATGAAAATGAGTGCTCTAAGATAGAGAGCTTGTTTGTTGCTTACAGTTTACAACATAAAGATAAATATATATGGTATTTAGAATTTAACTGTAGTAATCATGTGTGATAAAAAGGAGTTATTTTCTCATTTAGATGAATCTTTAAATTTAAAAGTTGAATTTGGTAATGATGGAAAGCTTATCATTAAAGGTAAAGGTGGAGTTATGATCAGATTGAAGGATAATTCTTTGAACTATATTTTTAATGCAATTTATGTTCTTAGTATGTGCAAAAATTTGCTAAGTACTAGGTAGCTATAAGAGAAAGGATATGATATTTGACATTATAGTGATATGAGCATCATTCTTAATTTAAAAGGGAAATAATTTACTAATGTAAAGAAGACTTGGAATCGATTATTTCCTTTAAGAATTCAACATTGAAGCTTACATATTTGAATTTAGAAATAGCTGATGACAATCATCTATGGCATATACACTTTGGACACTTTCATTTTGCAGATTTGAACTATTTGTCAAGAAAAGGGTTAGTTTCTAGTTTACCTCACATTGATGTTCTTGATCATGCATATGAAGCTTGTGTTTTAGGAAAGAAGCAACTATGGAGTGGATATATGTAAAGTGCGATTTGATAAATTGCTTTTTACTTAATGAAAGTTCAAGGGTAATACTTTAAAAGTTGAAGATGAAAGTGCAAGTCGTTACCCTCTTATAGTTCAATATTTTTTTCTTTTTAAGTTAAGCTAGGTTTAGGTTTTTCTTTTCCTACTTGAGAAAGCTTATTCACTAAATTCATTGACTAAGCACCCAATTAGAAAACCATAGAGAACTCGAATGCCAATGGTCAGATTTACATATTATGGAGGTTTTATCTGATGGAAATAGCAAATATTTCATTACTTTGATCAATGATTTTAGCTGAAAAGTATGGATTTATTTTTTGAAATGAAAATTTGAAGCATGTGATGCATTTAAGAAGTCTAAAGCTCTTGTTGAAAATGAGAGTGGCCAAAGAATCAAAGTTTTTAGAATAGGCAAAGGTTAGGAGTATCTTACATACATTAATTTTTTTAAAAAGCGTAGCATCTAGCATCAACTAACAACTAACTACATTTTTCAGCAAAATGGTATAGCTAAGAGGAAGAATAAAATATTTGTGGACATGGTGAGATATATGTTGAGATTTAAGCAATTGCCAAAAGAATTCTAGATAAAAGTAGTTGTAAGTACAATTCATATTTTAAACAGATATTTAACTAAAAGTATTTGTGACAAGACAATTGAAGAAGCCTAGAATGATAGGAAACCATCCATTAGATATTTTAGAGTATTTAGTTATATTACTTATACTCATATCCTAAATTAACTGAGGAAGAAGCTTGATGATAAAGGAGAAAAATGCATTTTTGTCAAGTATAGTGAAAACTTAAAAGCCTATAGGTTATATAATCTAGAAACAAAAAAGATAACAATTAGTTAAGATATGACATTTGATGAGAAAAGTATTTGGAATTGGAGTCCACAAGAGCAACAAAAATAGGTTATGATTATAATAGATGATGATACTAAAGATGAAGCTAACAATAGGCATCAATTAATCCTCAACCAAACTTATCTGGAAGATCTTAAAGATATCATCACTTTCTAAGTAGACTGCAAGATTATATGCTGGATAATGCTAGTGATTATCAGTTATACTCTCTTCTCAGATATGATCTATTGACATTTGAAGATGTAGTTAATGATGACCATTGGATTAAAGCCATGAATGAGGAGATTTATGCCATTGAGAAGAATGATACATAAGAGTTAACAGAGATACTGACTAGAAAGAAACTTATTGGTGTGAAATGGATGTACAAGATAATGTACAAGCTAATGGAGAAATTGATTGTTATAAAGCAATATTGGTTGTAAAAGGATAGAAGCAAAAGTCAGGTATTGACTACTTTGAGATATTTGCACCTATTAGCCTTAATACTATTTGGATGGTTTTTTCTTTAGCTACTCAAAATAAATGGAATTTGCATCAAATAGATGTAAAGTCTACTTTCTTAAATGGTATGCTAGAAAAAGAGGTCTATGTAGAATAGCTTGCAAGTTATATGAGATAGAAAAAGAAAATTAGGTATACAAATTGAAGAAAGCTTTGTATAGGCTACAATAGGCACTAAGAGCTTGTATACTTGCATTAATTCCTATTTTATTTAGCATAGGTTTCAAGGATGCCCATATGATCATGTATTATATGTCAAATTTACTAAAAATAGTATTTTGATTGTTTACTTATATATAGATAACTTAGTATTTACTCGAAATAATGCAAAGATGATAGCTGAATTCAAGGAGGCTATGATTAGCTAATTTGAGATGACAAATATAGGATTAATGTCCTATTTCCTTGGCATTGAAATTATTCAAAAGAAAGATAGAATTTTTATTTCCTATAAGAAGTATGCAACTAATATATTGAAAAAATTCAAAATGGAGAATTCCAAACCAGTATTCACATTAATTGAAGAAAAATTAAAGTTGAAGAGAGAATGCAATAGCAAAAAGATAAATCTAACCTATCTCAAGAGTTTGATTAGCAATCTAAGATACTTATAGCTACAAGACTTGATATTGTTTATGCAGTTCACTTATTAAGCATATTTACGGAAGTACCAGAGGAAATTCATCTAAAAGTAACTAAGAGAATTTTGAGATATGTGAAATATACATTAAATGATGGAATTTTCTATTCAACTACTGATAATTCAAGTTTAATTGGCTACATCTCCAATCCAATCACATCATGTAGCCAAATTATCATTTTTCTACACTTCCTCTTTATTTATTGAAGTAATCATAATTTCAAATCAAGAGGAAGTGTTGAAAAATGATAATTTGAAATTAATTGCCTTTTAGGAGTTCTAAGTCATTAAGTGTATATATGTACTTAGTAATTGGTATGAATCATGTATTTAAAGTTACTAGAATGAATTTTTTATTAGATTATTAATTATAAATTATTTAATGTGTTTTTAGAAGTATCTTTTAATTCCTATAAATACCTTATGTACTCAAGTATTTGAATTTATGAGAAAAAGAATTGATATTTCCTCTTCCTACAATATATATATATATTACAATGGTGCTTCATATAAATATAAGAAATGAGAACTATACACCCTTATGCACATCTAGTTGCATACTCGATCAACATATAGCAAAAGACCAAATATGATTTCGGTGAGCATCATATGAGCCGAGTACCAATTTCATACCCACAATATAGGTATTCAAATATGGCCTTTAAAGTCATAAATACATCACTCGCTTCATCGTATGTTTACAATGAACTATATAGTCAAGTTTAGAAAGGTACTAATCCAGCATGCATAATGGTGTCTTAAAAAGTGCAAAGAGCTTATAAAAAGGATGGAAAAAGATATTCAGTCTTATGGAATGTATAATTTTCAGAAAGCATTTCAAATGTAGATATATTTCATACATTTCCGATGAGTAAAAGAGTGGTCAGCAAACATGATATATATATATATATATATATATATATATATATATAATGTATTCTAAGAAAGCATGTTGTCAAAATATGAATTCACATGATTCTACACATGAATTAATGTATACAATTGCTCCAATAAATTAAGTATAACACATAATTTACCATGTTGTAATACCACTTGTAAGAGTTTTAATATTAAGAGAATTGTCTGAACCCAATCATGTGTCACAATATCATTTATTTAATAGTAGGGGGTGAAACTCACAAAATAGGCAGAAAAAAATTTAGTATTGAGTAAAAGACCTAATACGACATTATTCATTATCTTTGCTCAATTAGCCTCCAAATGATTCTAACTCCAATCTCGAATCAAATGCATTTGATCACTCACAAATGTCTTGAAGCATCACAAACATAAGAAATTGGTTGAAAGGGACGTACTCCCTCCATGGAAATCATATTCATGTTCTTTGATGAGAGAAGTTCTTTTTTACACTTTAATAGAAAAAAACGCAATCTCATAAGATTTCTAGAGATAGTGACCCCTTATCATAATTAATTAATTAGGCTAAATCATAAATTTTATTCATTACAGGATCCATACTCAATTTATATGTGGGTTTAAATACCATTATACTCAACTTAATAGTCACTTAATTTTAGGCGTTAAACAATGTTAATATTAATGACATATTTATACATTAATATGAGATTTAAAATTATAAAATTTTTTAACACATTACAGAAAGAATTGAAATTGAAAGAGACTAATTGATGGGTTAATAGGGAAAATTTTGGATAATGTGTTAAAAATCTTATTCATTCTGTTTCTTTTTATCTATCATATTTTTAAAAAAATTGTAGTTTTTTTTATTAGTCATTTTAGAATTATAATGAAATATTAAATATTTCTTCAATTTTATCATTTTTATTAATAAATATTTTATTATTTTACATTCTTAATCCACTTGATTTATTTTATCATATTTTTCTTTCTATTTTCAATTATTTTAAATTTTATGGATAAAGAATAATATTGAAAAATGTACTAAAAATAAATAAATAAAATTATTTTTTAATATTTATGAAATTAATTAATTATAATAAATAGAAAAACGAACGGAGGGAACTTGGTTGATATATAAAAGTGAATATTCAGATTATGCATGCTATATATATTCAGTTTTATATTTTGGATAATATTTATGCATGTGCTTAAAAGATTTTATAAGTTTGATGAAAATTAGAATAAAAATGTTTAATATAAAATTTTATAACTTTATTACATAAGCTTACAATTTTATATAAAATTTAGGTGTAACAAGTAAATAAAAAAATATTTTTATCAAATAAAATTGCATAAAAATTAAGATATTTAAAATTTTTAATATAAATTATAGATATTAATAAAAACGATTGAAAAATATAATTTTTTAAAGCAATTATTATAAGATTATGAGCGATTGTTAAGTTACCCTTTTTTTTTTTGTACTTCTTTCATGTCAACTCTTAGGCTAAGCTAATTACCACCCCCTCACTTCTTCTAATAATTTTTTTATATTTTTTTTCATAAATTCTTTCTCTCTTCCAGAAGATAGTGCTTATAAAAAAAATTTCTATTTTTTTGTATGTAATTTCATGTCACTTATATGACATATGAATAAAGTGAATAATGTATAGCATTTTGATAAAGAGAAATTTTTTTTAAATAAATAATTTATATTTTATCATATTCTCTACATTTAATATTAAATAAATAAACTTTTTTTAGCTTAATATTTTATAACTAAAAATATTGATAAATATTAATACTTTAAAGATTATAGTAATAATTATCTGATAATTATTTATTTCTTTGCAATTACCCTACCTAAGAGAACTTCTATATAAGATACATACTATACGACCTTCATTATTTAGATTTCTTTCTATACATTTGCTGACTTGACTATAGGAGGTTTTATGGGAGTTCATCCCAATCCTCTTCTTTCTGTTTTATAAATATTTGGATGAAAGGTCATTTTCAAATACAAAAATAAAATTATTCCCGAAAAACATGTATTTTTTTGTCATAGCAATCCAAAGGTTAATCATATTTAAGCTTTTAACCTTATTTTGTTATTATTATTATTATTATTATTATTATCTAGGTCACAACAACACATTCTAATTCCGAATTTTTGGTTTTGCTCATCAAGATAATGACATGCATCGGCCAAAAAGAATGAAAGGAGGGACAAATGGGAAATGCTCCACTCAGTTGAAAAGGAGAATGAAGGCTGATCCTTGGCCAACCCTTTGCCTTTTCCTTTATCAAATGTCAGAGCAGAGGCTATCCTTCAAGACAAATCATATATTATGCCAATAGCCATATTTAATCTTATAGCCTTTTTGTTGTAAAATGGACAAATTTACATAAATCCAAACATAGTGACTTTGCTATGGGGATAAAAAATAAAGCAACAGGGTAAGAATGCCTAAAAGGCAACTTCAGAGGTCTACAAACACAAGAGAATTATTCATGTCTTAAAAAAATTATTATACCTATTAAAAATGGAATCCGAAATAAAATTTTAAATCTTTTATATATGTTAATAAGTTTATTCCATTATTTTATATTTAATGGACAATTCTTGATTTATATTTCAAATATTTAATTTTTGAAGTTCATTTTCCGTACATATAAATATTGCTATTCATGTTTTCATGCATATATAAAGGGTTCTTTAATAAAAGAAATCCTTATAGTAAGATGGACTCTCATCCCAATTGGTTTGTGGCTCGTTAAGAATAATTAAATAATCAATTAATTTCTAGCTTATTATAAAGAAACAACATTTTCTTAATTTTCAATTTCTTGTGATGTCAAGCTATCTAATTACTTTTTTTTTTGCCTAATATTTCTATCCTAGTTGATCTTAATCTAGTGTGAGAAATTTATTTCTTTTTGATTTCCTAGTAAAAAGGCTGTAGGTATTGATAAAAGAAATTTAAATTTGAGTTTTGAATTTTTTTATAGTAACTGAGTTGAGTTTCACAAAAATATTTTATTGTTTTATATTTAATTACAATCATTTAATTTATATTTAAAATTTAATTTCAAATTTTATTTTTGATAATTGAATGTTTTTATCAGCAAATACTGCATATTTACTAAATATATATTAATTAAATAAATTGAAAGATTTTTTTTCTTTTTTTGGAGAATCCAATATTTGATAAGTTATATTGGGCTTTGATTAATTTGAAGTTGAATTGAATTGAATTCCTTCTAAAGAGTAAAACTCACTTAACATTTATTTTTCTCATTCATAAAATTCAAATATGAAACTTTCAAGGATCGAAATTTTAATCACTCAAACTAATAATTGTCGGTAATGAGCTAATGGATATGCACAATACTGTGATTGACAAAGAATATAATGAACAGCTAATTAGGTAGTTCAACGTAGTGACAAGAATGTGATATTAGTTTTCAATATTAATCGAAGTTTAATAAATGAATGAATGAAACCAGCAAGAGCTCTACAAATTTCATGAAGGTAATGATAATTGTAATTGGGTCGTTTTCCTAATCATTACTAAGGCGATTATCTTTGCCTTTGCATCAGTCACGTGTATGTGTCTCTATGTATCACCATTCTAATCAATTAACTGTATATAATTAAGATTGCTGAAATTTCTTCTTCTACATCTAAAATCAAATAAATTTTACAATTTTGATTGCTAATTATTTCTATTAAGAATATTTACCGCCTTCATACAGTAATTTTTTTGGTTTCTTTTAGCATCTGAAATCACACAGTTCATTAAACCCATTTTTTCCTAGTAGGCTAGTACGTCGAGTTCGAGGATGTCTTACACCTTCAGTTCACTTGTATTATTCATACCGTTAGCTGCTTGATCTTATGGTTACCACCCAACTCTTTTTTCAAGCATGAAATTTGAAATTAGGATTTTTAAGATGGAAAAGTATGAAATAAGTAGGTCTCACAAATATGCAGTCGCATTGTATTTTATGAATTTATTTCTTGCCTCCTATTTATTTAAAATATTTTTTAAGTTTAAAAAATAATTTAAAAATATTAATTAAAATAATAATTAAGAGGTAATTTGTAACCTGTGAAAAAGAATTGGAGCTGAAATGGAAAATCCTTCTCGAAAATAATAAAATTTATCATATAAGCAGGACCCCTTCCATCTGACAGAGTATACTACTCGTTGCTCAGCCGCCTATGAGTTAGAAGTGCTCCAAAGGACATTTTAGCTTTGATTATAAATATTAAAATATTAAAATTATTTTATATATTTAATTTTAAATAGAGGATGTTTGGTGCAAGGACGAAGCTCGAACAAAATTTTTGAAGAATTGAAAGTATAATTTATTAAAAATTTTAATGAAATGATTTAAAATTTGGAAGGGATATAAAATTTTTCCTTTATAAAGTTCAAATTCATAAGGAAATTCTTATAAATTTCCCTATCTCACCCAGAAGCTAAGTATGTTTTATCATTGGATTGGTGGAAGAATACTTTATCTTTTTTAAAGAGAGAATATTTTATTATTATAATTTTAGATTTTATTTTTTAATAATAAAATATGAAGGTAATGTATTACTCCTTCATTTATATAAAGTAAATAATATTTTTATTTGAAAAATGTCTTTCGAAAAAATAAATGTAGCATTTATCACATATATAAATCATCCTTTTCGGCTTAGGTTATTTAAATAAAAAATTTTATGCAAATTAATTTTTATTTACTAATTACCTCGGGCAAAATATATGTCTTTATTTATATATGATTGCATTAAATCAGGTATACGACCCTAATGTAATAATGTAATAAAAGGCAGAATCCTTGTTCCTTGTGAACATAGCTGCATGGATTCCATTCTGTTGAAGACGACTTTTGGGGTAAAACTTTCGATGCATAGATAATGAAGACCATGTTTTGTTGAAGTATTTTTTTTTATTTACCTAAATATTTGACAAGAGCCATTTTATTTCAAAGGATTCCCTGCTTCAAGTAGGCACCTATTATCAGGGAGGGAGCAGCTTACTCGAGAAAATTAAGAGAAAAAATAATATAACTTGTTAATTGATAAATATATCAATAAAATGATACGTTGTTGACTTTTTGAACAAACTTTTGTTTTCATTTTGTATTGTTAACAAGTTAAATGAAAAATGTGCTCATTTTGAATGAATTTTATTCATCAATAATCACGAATTTCAATCTTAAAAATAATATTCATTAGAAAAATTTTAATAATCTAATTCATGAAATAATTATTCATCTCATTTTAAAATTAGAAAAAATTAGCTTCTGTTTTCATTCTTTCTCTCCTTTTTATCCGCAGGATTCTAGAAAAGGAGTCACATGGTGGTTGCTACTTACTATTACTGTATGATAAAAGTTGATGTCAATCTTGATTCTAACTTTTCGTAGACAAACGGGTAACACAGCTGACCTCCATTAGCTCCTTGGGGGAACTTTCTCTCTCCATCTCCCAATTTTCTCTCTCACAGTCAAACCCACACCTTCCTACGAAGTAGAAGAAGTGCCGCCACCCTTTTAACCTTTCTTGTGGTTAGGAGAGAGAAAAAGGCAATCCCAACATTAGGGCTCCAAAATGATAATTAACTTCCTGTGAGAGAAGAAGAAAAAAAAAAGGGCTCCACCTCTTTCTCTCTCTAGACCTCTCTCTCTCTCTCTGCTCCCTTCAATATGTGAGAGAGAATTAGAATTAAACCCAAACTTTGGCAATTTCATTAGCTCTTTCTTCAACGCAAAAAAAGAACACAATCCTTAGCAATCATGATAATGTCCTCTAATTCCCTCTCAGTCTCATCATTATCAGCCCTTCACTTTCATCATCACCGCCACCACCGCAGCATCTCTCACTTCCCACAAGCTCCATCATCTTGCTTATCTACCATCACCAGCAAGAGAACAAGAAAGAGAAAGAAGAGAGAGAAGGATTAGAGAAATATGGCTTCCCTCAAGAAGAAGAAACCCTACCTTCCATTTTCTGCACTTGTTATCTCACTCAATTGAAGGCAATCTTTCTTCTTCTTCTTCTTTACAATTTCTTATGGAGTTCCTTGTGCTCTTCTCGGGGAATCGAAGCGTCATGGTCCGACCGTTTGCTAGATCAAGCAAATCTACAATACTAGTGATCTCCTATTTCATGCATATGTAGTGGTTTTTCTGCGTTTGATTAGCAACTTTTGTCGTTTCAGCTTTGGTTTGATCGATTTTAGGTTATTAAAGATTTCATATATATATGTTGCATCTGATTTATATAGCTTAGATTGTTGATCTGTGAGCTTGATGAATGAATTCTCTTTTCTTTCTCCTTAATTATGTTGTGATGTTGGATGGTGTTATAATTTTGTGGGTTTGTTGATGTCAAATGTTTGTAAATTGAACATTTTTACTATGAAGAATTATGATTTTAACGGTTCGAGGTAGAGATCTGGATTCCCATATTTGTATGTGATAATAAATGCTGTTCTCCAGAAGCACAGCAGTTGGATTGTTCAAAACTATGTTATTTCACGTACTATGTATTGACTTTAATGTCCATGACCTAAAGCCATCATGCCTTCTTCTCCGGCACAGTTTTTAAAGTAGGGTTTTCCATTTATACATTTTTTTTAATGGGGTGTTGGCAAGTCTTGCCTTTTTTTTTTACAAGTCTTTTTCCACTTCTTCATTTCCGAGAAATCATTGATATCGTGTTAAAAGTTTTAAATTGTGATTCACAATTTCAATATTAGGATTATGCTATAATTCTAATTTTTAACAATTTCATACTATTGTAATCTATTTTTTAATTATAATTGCAATTTAAACCTATAATTGCTGCCACTTATTTCTTTGACTAAAACCTTGTTTTAGTTATTTAAACATTCAATTTGTCTTAATTTTTGATATAAGATTTGTAAATATTTAATTTATAAATTTTTAAATTTAAATAAAGTTTTAGTCTTCATCCTAATCGGTTAATATTTGTTAGAAGGATTAAAATTTTACTTAAACTCAAAATTTCAAGGATTAAATTGATATAAATTTTATTTCATTAATAAAATTGATACAAATAGAATATTTTAAAAACTGAAATAAAGTTTTAGTCTATTTCACTTTCATCTAATCAAATTAATTACATTAGGCTTGAAGTATTCTGAATTTGAACAGTGGTAACAAATGACATCTTACAATTTGTGCATCGATCGGGTCGCATTTTGTCAGAAAGGAGGCAATTTCATCATAGCGGATTGGTTTATCCGTTTAATTGAACACTAACAAATTGTACTTCATTTATGCAGTTTCTTGATTCTTCATTTCTCTTCACATTCTTCTCTTCTGATTTTCCGTTATTTCTGGAATTATATCACATAATATTTTATGATGATTTAATTTTTACGTACAACTTCTTGAATCTTACTATATGGCGGATTGTAACATCATATATATCATATAACTTACTGTAATTTAATCCCATAAGATGAAAAGGGATTAACTGAATCAATCTCTATTTCATTATACATCTCATGTTTAAACTGACATTAGTCGCTTTTATTTGATCAAATTAATTATATCAAAATGATGAGTGCATGGATAATTAGCATACTATGCTTGTAGTTCACATGCAAATATGCATCTACATCCCTGTCGAGGGAAATGACTAATTAACACACCATGTATTTATGTGGAATAAATTATAAAATAGCATATATATCTATATCTATATATATATATATATATATATATATATATATATATATATATATATATATATATATATATATATATATATATATATATATATATATATATATATATATATATATATATATATATATCATTTATTAATTAAAGTGTAATTTCATATATCATTTGTAGTTGCTTTTATTACATGCAATGGTACATCTTGAAAAAAAAATTTGACGAGCAAATGACTTATGCGATTTTTTTAAAAATTCACATAATTGTATTATCTTAATACATAATTTAAAGAATTTTTCTCTTAAAAGATTACATGACATGTAAACTTTATTTTTTCTATATGAGATTTATTTCTCCTTCTTTTTAATTTTTTTGTTTTTTGAACAGAGGGAGTGCACCGTTGTTTTTGACATTGAGAGATCAACCATAATATAAAAGGATTATATTCTGGTTGATACTTAATTTTCATCGGGGAAATTATTTTTACCTTTATTATAATGAATTTGAAGGCATAGATATATAGTTTGAAATTGGGTTTATTAGGAAAATTAATGATGAGTGCACATATACTTAGGATTCCCAGGGTGCAGGTAGAAAGTAAAATTTGAAGCAAAAAAAGAAAGAGTTAGATTTGACTTCAATTTGGGAATATGTATATGAAGAGTCTTCATTCGATAACAAAGTCCACATGAAGGGCCATATATGCATGAGGTATAAGTTCCCAGTCCCACTGTAATGACATAAAGGGGGCAATGCTGCTTAATTATGAGCTGATAAAAAAGCCTGAAAAGTCTAAAAAGGAGAGAAACATAGAGAATAACAGATAAGAAGCATTATGAGAGAGAGATGAAAAGACAGTTCTAATAAGAGAAACTCATGTTTGTGAGTTTTCTTCCTCTGCAAGTGTTGCATGAAGATCATGAGCCATTTGAGTTGACAATCAAAAGTTATATATATATATATATACACACACACACACACACACACAAATCCGTAGGTACGTCTTGGTTTTTAACTGATTAATTAACTTACTGTTATTGTGAATTCCCATCACATACATGAAATACAGAAAATAAGGAAATTAAAGATAAAATTAATATCCTTATCTATTAAAATAGTATGAAAAAGATCAAATTCGAGTTCACAAGTTTCATATTGTCTCTCTAAGAAGCTAAAAAGTGATGAAATATAGTATGAATGCTAAAATGTGATGAATAATCGTCTCTCGATTCCTTTAACTTCTTTTTCCATAATTTATTCTGAATTCTGTATGTATTGTTCTTCAACTGTAGGGGTTGGGAGACGGGGGCAGGGGAAGAATTGGGTGGAATTCCAGCACACCGCCCCTTGAATTATTATACGTAAAAGTTTATCAAAATGGTTTTTTAGCATTGAACTATCGGTGTGGTGTATTCATAAATATTGACTATTAAGCTAATAACATTTAATTTAAATCATATATAATATTACTTGAATTTTTTTTCTCTTACATTATAGATTTGATTTTAAAACTTTACATATGTGTTTAATAACTTAACTACTCTTTAAAAGGGGGAAAAATGGGTATTAGGGCCAATCAGAAAATTTTCAAGGACCTCCTCGAGTCATGTAACGTGAGCAAGCTCAGGGAAAAGTGAAAATTATATTAAGTTTGGGGTATAATATTTATAATTTTTTATGGTTAAATTAGTCGCGGAAGAATTTCTAATTACCTCTTTATGAATTATAATTGAAAATTTTGGAATCAACTTCTTATATTTATTTTTTATTTCTAATTGAAAACTTTTCATTAGTTTTTTTATTTAAAATATTAAAAAATAAGTTATTGCATATACGCAAAAACACAAGATAACACGAAGTATTTGAAACTTGATGCATGTATCACCAATGTTGGATGAATGAAAATTGAAAGAAACGAAAAAGTAAGCAACTGGGCCAACCAAAACCTTCATTTGGGCTAGAGCAAGGATTCTGAAGGCCCAAAACAGAAAACCCAGCACAAAAGAAAACCAGCAAAAGTAGCCTGGCCCACATAACGGAGACAGATCCTCCAAAATTATTTCTCTTCTTACATGATCGGTGGAGTTCGACGGTGATTCCGTTAGCCACTATTTTTCCGGCGCGCTCTCCGTTATCCGCCTGCCTTCTTCCGATTCCTCCTGTCTAGCTCTCCACTACAGAAAATCCTTTACGCTTCTCTTCCTATCTCTCTTAAAGGCGTTGTCTTTTGCTAAGCTTCAATCTTTATCCACTTTGAGTTGCGGCTACTTTTCTGAATCCGATTAGGGTTATCTGCGTTTGGTTTTTGGATCCACTCTTTTTTATTTTTGGATGCATTTTCAAAGAATTCATATCGTCGTTGTTCGAGAACTATTAGCATATTTGACAATTTAGGGTTTCGGCTATCGTTATGTCTGATACTTCCAGCTCCAGGGGTCGAGTTACCATCACTCTTGGACGCAGTGGCCAGGTAAGTTATTGTTAGCTTCACAAGTAAAGCTGGAAATGCCCTTTGATTGGAAATTGGTCTTTGCCGTTTCATTTACGGAACTTCTCTATGCATTCTGTGCTGCTTTCGTTCTGAGTAATTTGAATTTAATCATTGGCTTTGTTTTTTCAGCATGTGCGATTGAATAAGGGTGGATGATTTCGATTATTTTAATTTCTGTTGGTTTCCTGAGGATAAATAATGCAAAATTGAGGTTTTCTTTTGTCATCCAATTCGGCATTCAGTGTAGCTTCAGCTTGCATGCAAATGTTATTATTATTTTTCCTTTGCACTGCCGTTATTTATTTATTTTTGGGGGTGGGGTAGACAAAGGAATCTTAATGCACAGGGACAGGTTTTTATTTTCTCTACTTGTCCTGTATCTGAGAATTGGAATATGAAGTTTTCTTCCAATACATAACATCATGGTTTGTAGTAATTTTAATGGCATATTATGCATCTATGTTCTTAGGTTGTCAAGAGGGATCTATCTGCATCAGATGCTTCTTCTCCTCTTCCTACCTCGGGGACTAAGCGGTCTGTAAGAGATAGGATTGGAAGCAATGCGGACAGTTCATTGTGGCATGGGGATCAACTCAGGCACAATAAACGGTGTGTTCTCCATTCTTTTACTTCCTATAGTCGCCATGGTTCTGGACTTGCAAAAGTAGTGTCTATATATTCATTTCTATTGCTAGTGTATTTTCTGTCTGTCAAAAAATTTTAACGTGGAAATTTTTGGGAAAGCCAATTTGGACCATAATTTTAAGGGTCTTTAATTGTCATTTATAGTGGTGGAATAGGCTCCCTGTTGCCGCATTTGGTTCTGACTTCTGTATTGCTTATAATGGAAAAATTCACTTACGTGAATCATGATGATTTGGTTTGTATTCACTGCAGACAACGAGGAGATGTAAGCATGCAAAATGGAGTGGATGGCAGTAAGCTCCCTCAGCAGTGCATTTACACTTGAATCTATACTTGGCCCAATTATTTCTGTATTTCTAATCTTCCACAAATTTACTTAGATTTCGGAGTTGGAAAAAATGATCTTCGGCTAAAGTTGTTACGGAAAACCGCATCTAGACGGGCTGAGAGCAATGGTGATAAGAGGCAAATGGACCTCCGTGAAAAATTGTCTAAGACAGTTCAACCCCCATTGGCTAGTACTAGTACAAGAGAGCGCTTGCCTGAGCCAAGGGAAACAGGTATGATGAGGCGGATTCCATCAGCTAGAAGTTCTGATGATTTAACTCGTATGGAATCTATGCGAGGCACCTACTCCTCTTGGACATTGGATCATATTAGACGAAGGTCACCAGATGGGATCCGTAGCACCTCTAGGGTCATTTCCCCCCAAAGAAATGTGGAAGACCTGCAGAGGAGGCCGTTAAACAGGACATATGATGGTGTCAGGTCAGTTCCATATGTAACTAGGGATGTCCTTGAGAATTCAAGGCCTCCGAGCTCTGCATCTGGATCTTTTGTTACACATTCTGCTGCATTGCCTCCAGTAACTACTAAGCATGTATCTCCTCATCTTAGCCAACTTCCTCCAACAGGCAATGTTGCACAGAGGCCTTCATACACGGTATTGCTGGGTTCCCTTGGACCTTCCGTGGTTTTCTTTTTCTCTAAATTCTATTCTCAGTGTTATGTGTTAAGGTGGAAACTTTTCCCCTGAACATGTATGCTTCTTCTTTTATTAGTTCTGTGCGCCTTTGTGGCATTTCCAGATTTTAGGAATTGTTTATGGCATTGGCAATTGAACTTAGAACATGTTAGCATTCCTATGACCAAAACATGAAATTGTAGAATGAGTAGAATTGTTGGACAAGATAAGAATTTTCACAAGTCTAGTATTCACTTAACATGTGGCATTTCCAAGTCAGAATACTATTCAATGAATATTACATTTTGATCCCCCTTTGTACTATAGTTTAGGTTGCCCCAATGTGCGTTATGTGGACTTTGTGGCTTAATATTATGTGTCTGATCTTCTAGAAGTTTTATGTAAAAAATTGGTTTAAGTTGTGGTTTGTCCTCCATTTCCATATGTAATTTATGCATGCTAGCTTATCAGATTTTGGATCTGGATCAATTTGTATCTCATTTCTAGTTAAATTCTTGGAACAAATTCACTGCTGTCTTTTTTCCTTGATGCATGTCTTAGCTCTTATAATGTAGGGTGATGAACCACATACGTGCCAAACTGTTGATGGCCTGCTACATTCGCTCGGACTGGGGAAATATGCCATTCTCTTCAAGGCTGAAGAAGTATGTAACTCATTCATGTAAATGATTGATAATCTCATTATACAAGAATCTTATTCCTTTTTATCCTGTACTTCTGAGTTTTGGATTCCAACTAAGGTCCATGGCATAATTATGGATAATTAAACAGAAAACATATATGATAAACATTGACGGATTTGCTTTGCTTGTTAGGTTGAGTTTGTCTTTGAGAAAAGGCCGCTACATGAAACGTTACTTATTTATAATCACTTTTAAATCTTTTATCCTCCTTTTCTCTAAGTCAACATGTTATCCACATATTGGGTAAATATACAACAACAACAACAACAACAACAACAATAATGGTGTGAAAAGATGGATTTATTCTTTCTAAAACCTTGACTTTTTTATGCCTTAAGCTATGTCTGCTGCAAAAAATTTCCAAGCTTCCAGCAGGGGTTGACATTTAAAATGTGTTACGCATTGCTAGCATATCTGATAATATTAATTTTATGAAAGTATATCTTAAAAAGTTAAGTTATTTACCAGTATTGATGCATTTTTGTCCTCCTGTCCTGGACATCTCGTTGATTTTTATGCAGGTGGATATGGCTGCATTGAAGCAGATGAGAGAAAGTGACCTCAAAGAGCTGGGAATTCCTATGGTAATTGACTGTTTGTCTGTTAATTTGTTGAAGGTATCCAGGTGTTTGATAAGGTTTAAAATTCAATTGAACAATAAATGTCTATGGATCAAAACGTTGCTAATTGCTATTATGTTTATCAATGAAACAAGTAGCACAACTTCCGTTAGAGTTTTGTATAGGAGGTTTACTTTATGTCAAGTTGTTCGCTTCTCAGTCAGCATTGTTGTCTCCTAAATATTGGCTGCCTTGTTTGTTACTTTCCCTCTCCTTCTTGTCTTCTCTTTTTCCTTTCGCAGCATCTGTGATTTTATTTTATTTTGACAGTTGACCATTTAATGCATGAAAATGTGTGAAATGCAAAGACTTGTTCGATCATAATTTTTTTGTTCTATACTTCTTATCGATCAGCTCTACAAACCAGCATATTTATTTATTGGTGGAACAAAAATGATATTTGTTGGTTTATTCAGCCATAAACAGTGAAAAACCCTTCTAAATCTGCACATGAATATGTATTAGTCAGCCAACCAAAAAAAAGGAAAATAATAATAATAAAAAAAATTGTCCTGCAGAGTCTGCAATCCAAGCTATATGAAATTTGTTAGTATATGTATGCTGTTGATATTTTTGTGTGCAAATAAACTTGTCATTAGTAACCTTTAATGAAAAGGGCAAGTTGCTGATGAGGGTTTACATCTGCTTATGCTGGTTGCACTCCTATTTATCTGTGGTCTTATGAAAGATGCTTAAATTGCAGGGTCCAAGAAAAAAAATTCTTCTTGCTCTCCTGCCTCGTGCCAAACGTCAATCATGATATGTATGCTTGGCAATCCATAGGCTAACACTAGTTGGGACCGCCTCGCCATTTTTGGGTGACAGGAAAAGATATCTCCAGGAGTTTCTACAGGAGCATACAATATGCCTTTCTCCCATTCAGGGGTTGAGAGCCCCATGTATCCGCAGCTACTGCATTTTTGCATTCAAGAACATATTGTTTCAAATTTTAGATTGTCTGTGAGAAATATTAATGTGTAGAATATTCCTTCCTCTCCTTTTTCTTGCCTATTTGGAAGAAGTAGGAAACGGAATCTTCCATGTACCATGATAGCTGTTAGATCAGTCTATGGCGTTTTGACAAGACCTAAATTTCAGCGGAATGTGATGAATCTTTCTTTCTTTCTCGCTCGTCACCAAATTGTGAACCAGCTCCATTGATGATGCTGTGAATGTGCTAAACTAGTTTTCCATGGTGCTCGGGGTATATAATTTACTGCTATAATAAATTATATCATATTTATAATTTAATTTAAATAATTTTGAAGTTATAAGATGATATGTTATTGTATTGAAGAATGTAACCGTTGTCTAGAATATCGCTCCATATCTATGGTGCCCCCTGACCCAGTAGTATTGGAAAGGTAGAATCACGGTTGCTTGTAGAGGTCATCAGTTGCAAACTGATGGTTTGTTGCATCACTTTCATATATGATATGTTAGACTTAATTGCACGAACCAGTAATAAGGGCAGAGTAATACATCTCATTTCACAGATCTATGGAAGTAGTCTCTTTTAAACATGTACTTTATAACTGGAATACTGGTCCCAAACTTATACGACAGGATTAATATTTCGAAAATCTTATGCCAAAAAAATGGATTAATATTTCCAATACCTGGGTGGAAGAAAGGCATTGTCATTATTCGTTGTGCGGAAAGGCTGTTATCATTATTGGCTGTGTGGCTTCTCCACTATTGAAATTTAAACTATTTATTTAAAACTAAGAAAATATAATTAGTCTGACGATTGTATAGGTTGTCAATTAATATCACGTGAAATGAAATGATTGTATAGAACTGATATGTTGTATGGAATCGCTATTCAGTAATTATATTTTGTATAGTCAATAATGGAATGATTATTTCATTTTATTTTTATAGTTGATTCAATAAAATATTGTAAAATTGGAAATAAAAAAAATCAATGATGATAATATCCTATATCATAAAATATCTTTCAAAAAAATTTATCAAAATATATAATTTCGTTAACTAAATATCTAATCTAAATTATGAAAGACTAATTATATAGTTGAAACTTGGAAGCTGCATCCATAAATATGTTAAATTCAGATGCGGCGGTGTCTTGTGGACTAGAAAACTAATAAGAAGGAAAAGGCAAAGAGAATTCGCAAAGTTTTACGGCAATCATGCAGGCAAATTGCAAGATGGTTTCTGTGTATACTCCTAAATGTCATTCTTTTAATTATTATACACACCACTGGCCCTTTACTGTTCCCTTATCCGCGAAACTGCTGAATATGGCATATAATAATAATAATAATAATAATAATAATAATAATAATAATAATAATAATAATAATAATGTCCAACAAAAGGTCACAAAATTGGATTTTGAAACTTGTATATTATTCACCGCGTAATACATGACTTAAAAATTATTCACTTTGATCTAATCCTGATAGTCAAAATCAATGAAAAGGGCACTAGTCTCTCTCTTTTGTTTTAATATTATTATCACCAAATCTTGCTTAGACAGATTCTTATCCAAGTCTAACTCATCATTAATATATGCACTTTATATAATTCAATCAAAGCAGGCTATTTACTTGATCATCCCACGGTTAATTTAATCCCAAAACAAAATTATATCATACTCACTCAACCAAGAGAACAGTAGCTTAGACTAAATTGTTTATGCGAGTTATTTAAATAATTGACTTTAGTATTTATATATCAATTAAATTTCAGATCTAATCATATGAGATTTTAAAATTCTTTTATTTAAATAACCTAAAATTTCTTATTAGACTCATCAAATCTAGCAATTTAGGAACAATAACACTTCAAATATTTCATTAGCGAGTGCTCAGATACTGTTAAATAATCACGGCAAAATTTATTAAACACATAACATCACTCCCAACAGGTTATGCATCAAGCCGAACCAAGCCCAAGGGGTTTTTCCGACAAAACATCGCATGAAATATTGTACGAAGCAAGCGTGAGCTCAAATAACTAGCTTGACAAACGATAATACCGAGCACACACTGTAGAACAAACAGTTAAAATATTAAAATACGAAATAAATAAATAAGAATTTATTTTCATATTTTTTTAATAAAAATAAATTCTAATTTTGCCGGTGACGAATTTCAATAACAAGTAAAACAAGTATAATAACTTGAATGAATGTGTGTGTAAATTTGATATGTGGTGGCCTTTTGGTGGGCTTGGGGCCCCACCCTTCTTAAGATAGGATTTTCAAGTTTCACATCCGATGTGTATGTGGGCGGGGGGTTTATAAGTGATAGTAAAACGCGTATTACGTATTTTGATTTGTAAATAATATGATTTGATTGAAAGAAATACATGGATGCATGCATGTTTGTAAATCTGCTTACAGGTTCAAGACAAAACTAGCTACTTTTTAGTAGCGGACAGGCAAAAGTTCAAGTACAATTTTTCAGCAGACATCTGAATTAACCAAATAATATATATATAATCTTTTAGCAAACATCTGAATTAACCAAACAAAAAACAAAATGTTGGACGCTGTCCTGTCTTCAAAGTTGACAAATTTCAAGTAAAAAGGAAAATCAATTATTTTGAGAGTTGAGATGGTGATTTCGAATGTGAATGGAATAGTTGCATTCCCCGCAAATCTTCTACGGTCCAACCGGCCGACACTTTATCTTCATCTTAGATTTATTTTACTCTTTTTTTTTTTTTTCTAACACGTTTTGAGATAACCAAAGACTGACGCTTTTCATAATCAAATATTCTAAGCTTTTAATGAGCCATTAGCATTTTTATATTGAAGGATTGATCTTCAGGAATAAACTTTCTGCTTTGTCAATTTTTCTTCTATTCACAAAAGCAAAGTCATCAAATTAATCATGGTTTTTTTTTTCTGAATTTGTTTTGAAGTTTTATAAGTGCCGAGACTAAACAATGTCTTTCCTCCATCTTTTCAAACAGCGTTAAAAAATCCCAACATACAACAAAACAAAAACAAAAACTTTCACTACACCAAGACATACCACCACTTAAAAATTTGGTTGTAAACTATCTTAACTGATCTCTTTTTCTCTGCCTCTTCCCCAAACTTGAAGCATCCAATGATCCTCCAAACCTCATCTCCTCAAATATACCTTACTGTCATAATCTTCATCTTCTTCGCTACCAGCATTCTGTCTGTCGACCCCAAATTTGAGGCATGTAGACCACGAAGCTGTGGAAATGGCCCCATGATAAAGTATCCTTTCTGGGTTCCTTCCGAACAAGAACCATTTTGTGGAAATCCCGGCTTCGATATCAGCTGTAGCCAACAAAACCCTATCCTCAAAATTTCCAACAGTGAATTTCTGGTTAAAGATATCTCTTACACCAGTCCTTACTTTCTTTTGGCCGACGTTGCTGTCTACGAGGAAACATGCCCTGCTCCCATGCATAATTACACTTTCGATCAAACACCATTTTCCTATGGTTCTGACATCACTGACATCTCTTTCTTCTACAACTGCACCACAGAGCCTGCAGATTACCCCACTTACGATATGAATTGTGCAAGAAATGGTTCCCATTATTCTTTTGGTGTTTTTCATGAGGAGAAGTTGAATTCCGGAAACTACTCCTTCGCGGAGAAGTGCCAGTTGATGGTTAAGGTGCCGGTGACTGTGAATGCTGGGGTTAATTTCACCACCTTGTTACGAATGAATTATACTGAGATATTGAAGATGGGGTTTCTTTTGAATTGGACCGCACCTGATTGTGAGCACTGTGAAAAAAGTGCCGGACGCTGTGGATTTGATGATTATGGTAACTTGGTCTGCTTTTGTAGCGATAAGCCTCATTTGAAAAGTTGTGACGATGGTAACGCATTTTTATATCTCTGGCCCACACTGTATTTTTTGAGCTACGAACTTTGAGTTACGACTTTGACTCCTCTTTGCTTTCATTGCAGGTACATCTTCTGCAAATTACTCACGGAAAATTATTATAGGTGATTTTCAATTTTATTCAACTATTCTCTTGCATTGTAAAATTGTATTTCAGAAATCAGTTTAAATTTATTGTAAAGTTAGTGTTACATTATCAATAAATATAAAAATGTTAGTCATTAAAAAATAATAAAATAATATTCATTAAGAATTTATTTTAATAGTAAAAAAATTATAATAATTTTTAATAACATGACAATATAAAAGTGGGTGATAATGAAAAACTTTTGATCAAATTTAAATCCTTAAGAAATTTAGTCTTTTTCAAGGTTATGTTTTCACAGTCTTTCAATAATTCCTATCGATATATACGGTTATATATAAAAAAAGGTAACAATTTTTTCATTAAATATCCTAAAATTTTTATAATTTTTTTATTGTAACTTTGAATAATGGTTTCCAACTTTTTATACATTTGTTGGTCGTGAAATCCACGCACTCTTGTAATTTTTTTGATAACATTGTAAAATTTTAGGTAAAAAATTTATCCTATATTTCCAAAGAATAAAAAAGTAGACTTTAAAAGAAGAAGAGAGAAAGACATAAATATTATCTTATATATCAAAAGGTAATGTGATTTAAAAAATCTGCTTCATTTTGTCTAGTTTATGACACTGTTACCACAGTATATCAAAAGCTGATAGAAGTCATCACGTAAGCATGTGACAAGAAAAAATATTTAAAATATGTGTAAAGTGAAACCAGGCCTGCAGGCCAGGACATATCACAATAATAAATGGGTAAATCAAAAATTTCTTTTTATAATAAGTATCTTAACCTTAAAAAAAAAAAAAAAGGAAGTTCAAGCCTTAATGACACTGAACCTCAAACCATAGAAGTCCAACTCCAAGACCGTAAACCCAAGTTCAAAGCCCAAATCCTTTAACTTAAGGTCAAACCCATACCTATAATTCCCAAATCCCAATCTCTAACTGCTTTACTATCTGGTATCAGATATTTTCCATAAAGTTGTGAGTTTGGTGCATCACCTGTCATATCTGCTTACAGGTGTTACCGGTGCATCAATTTCAACATTGCTCGCATGTATCAGCATTTGCTGTTGTAGATGCAAGCCATCAATTCTGCAACGAAAATATTGGAACATGAAAAGCAATGACAAAGATATCGAAGCATTCATAAGAAATCATGGAGCTCTAGCTCCGAGAAGATATACATTCTCAGATGTCAAGAAAATGACCGACTCCTTCAAAGTCAAACTGGGGCAAGGTGGTTTCGGAGCTGTCTACAAAGGGAAGCTGGTCTCTGGTTCCCCAGTGGCTGTAAAGATACTGAATACATCGAAGGGGAATGGCGAAGAATTCGTCAGCGAGGTCGCTAGCATCAGCAGGACTTCCCATGTTAATGTTGTCGGACTTCTTGGATTCTGTTTTGAGGGTCGCAACAAAGCTCTCATTTACGAATTTATGGCCAATGGTTCGCTTGAAAAGTTCATTTACAACAACTCAGGCAACGGTACCTCGTTGAACTGGGAAATTTTGCATCAAATTGCAGTGGGGATTGCTAGGGGGCTCGAGTACTTGCATAGAGGATGCAGCACGCGGATCTTTCATTTTGATATAAAACCACATAACATCCTTCTGGATGAAAACTTCTGTCCCAAGATCTCAGATTTTGGCCTTGCTAAGCGCTGCCTCACGAGAGAAAGCATCATTTCGATGTCGGATGCTAGGGGGACGCTGGGATTCATAGCCCCAGAAGTGTGGAACAGAAATTTTGGAGGAGCTTCGCATAAGTCTGATGTTTATAGTTACGGAATGATGCTGCTGGAAATGGTTGGAGGGAGGAAAAACATTAATGCTGAAGCCAGTCAGACGAGTGAGATATATTTTCCAGATTGGATTTACAGAAAACTCGAGCTTGGTTTGGGGCTTGATGGGGTGATGACCGCAGAGGAAAACAATACTGCTAAGAGAATGACTTTTGTGAGTTTGTGGTGCATTCAGACCATTCCTAGTCAGAGGCCAACTATGAGTAGAGTGATTGAAATGCTGGAAGGAAGCATGGATTCCCTGGAAATGCCACCAAAACCTGTCCTGTTTTCTCCTACAAGAGCAACCCCTGAATCCTCCATATAAAATGTGTTTTGCAACGTAATCTTCTTTTGGACCTGTAATGACTTCTATTTCTTGGGGTTCGAGGGTATCCTCCCCTTTCTTAAGAAAGGAAGGGTGATTTTAGGAGATAGAGATACAAACTTTTTCTTTTTGGAAAATGGCAGAAGAAGAAAAGGAGAAAAATGAGATCTGATTAATTATACAAAGTTAAATGACTCTTTTGCCACCAAAGCCCGTTTTGTCTTCTCCTTCGGAACCATTATTACATGGTTAATTACATAAATTCAATTTCAAATAAATTGGAAATTCATTTTTGTATGATTTTAGAATGGAAAACTAGTTAGAAAACCTATTACCAACTACAACTAGTTATACAAACAGCTGGTGTGTTGCAATTTGTGGATGTACTGCTCGTAATCATTGGCAAGATTCAAACTTAATTAAAACAATTTTCTTAATGTAACCTAAAATCAGTCCGGTCGATTAGATGTGATTTCGCGGCAAAGGGTTTGAATAAATTTAAAATTCAAGTCAGCTTCTCATCAATATATATATTAACACCACTTTAAACTTATATCGCTTACACCAAATTGCATTATTCACTTCACTTTCATCTGATGGTTACAATACATTCATATTAATGTTCACTCATTAACTTTAATAAAAAAAGAGAATTAATGTAAGACTTATTTAATTATTTTCTTTCTCTTGTACTATTTTCTCTTTCCTCTGTAACTTTATAATTGTCACACAAGATTCTTTAAATTATAAATATTTACATTTAGAACCAATATAAATTTTTATGTAATAATAATTAAAAAATGTTTTAATATATAATAAATTTAGATAGGATATCCATTGAAAACTTATTAAAAATAAGGCTGCCATTTTGAAATTACTTTGCATGCATGATATTTCTTTCACGGTATAAAACTTATTACATTTTTTTGTGAAAAAAATTTCTACTTTTATTTTATTTTATTAATACTAATGTTAATAGTTTCTTTTTTATTTTAGTACCGTGCAAAGTTTATATCAATCTCTCAACTTAAGGTTTAAATTAAATTTATAATATATAACAAATAGTTATTGAAATTTTAATTACTATAGATTAAAAAAATTCATATCAATTTCTTTTTGTAATACAAAACAAAAATGAAAATGATTTCTTATGTGCTATCTTCTGATTACAAACAGATTAGAATTGTTGTTACGGTTTATTATCACTACAAATATATATGTGATTCTTCACACTTCAGTATAATAATTAAATTACATTATTTTTTATATTTATCATAAACTAAAATTAAAATATTTATTTATTGATGATGAATTAAATTAAATCTAATCATAAACTTTTGTAATTTAGAACTATTTTATGTGACATTTTAAAATTATAAAATTAGAGAGGAAAAAGAAAATATTATAAGAGAGAAAAATAACTAAGTAGGTGTCATACTAATTTTCTTTCATCACTAAAGTTAATAGGTAGATATTAATATAAATGTATTGTACCTATTAGATAAATATCAAAGAGTGGTGTAAGTTTAAAGTGGTTCAATTAATATATATATATATATATATATATATATATATATATATATATATATATATATAAGCTATTTATCATCATTTAAAATATAATAGAAGGAAACAAAATTAACTGCAGAAAAGCAACAGGAAATTTTAGTGCTAATTTTAATCTATTACTCAAAATTGAAACGCAGAAAAACCGTACTTCACTCGTAGAAAGGCCAAGCTTTTGGTTGGTTAGTATTTGGATGAAATGTCCCTTGCTTCTGTTCTAATGTTTTTCTTCGTTAATCACATGCTATGCACTTTAAACCTTGTCTTTATCATAATCCATCTAGGCCATTCAATATACTTAATTACACCTTTTAATTGCTTCATGTGGTTTTGTCACACGTATTTTAACGAGAGCAAAGTTTATGAATAAGATAGATTATTCTATTTTAAAGAATAAATCATTTAACTCTTAATTTTTTTTTTGTTAGAGCATTCAAAGTTAAAATATCGATGATTAAAGACAAGGAACGTTGAACTAACTCAAATAATTCATAAACTTTAAATCTATCCTTATCTTCTTGTAAAGGACACGTATAGCAATAAATAATAATTTTTACGGGCATTATTCGCCTAGATGGATATGCCATGTTATTGGGCTTCCATTTGTCGAGAAAAATTGACGGGAGTGTAAGGATTTTTCGTACCTAAATACCCAATTCCATAGCCTACTTGGGAAGTTATCTTTTCAAGTTTATTATTTCTCGAATAGCTCTCTATTTCTTTCGATTTTCGAAACATATCATTATAAAATTAATAATCAATTTTTTCATATTTAATATTAAATGTATTGATTATTTTTTATCATTTTGATAATTCACAACTATATTCTTACAATTTTTTTTTGTCAAAATAAAGCGGCCCTAGTTTAACAAGTTTCAGCTGGTGTCCTTCATTTAATTTATGCGCTAATGGAGACTATTTTTTCTTCAAACAATTTTTAAGGACACATTTCCTTACATAATATATTTAGAGTTTTACTGTTCAGATACTTGAGAACTAAACAAATATAGTTTATTTTATATCCTTTAATTTCAAGCATGGCAGTATATGATGGACATTAAGCAATAGATCCCACAAATTCTTATGTCCAACAAAATTTAAGAAGTCTGAATACCTATGTCTTAAAAGCAAAAGTATACACACATTTTCTTTGGCTTCCACTCATGACTTCTAAGACAATTTAAAGATAATTTAATGAGCTAATATTATTAACATTTTCTTTGGCTTCCACTCATGACTTCTAAGACAATTTAAAGATAATTTAATGAGCTAATATTATTAAGCCAACTATTTTTATGGTGCAAAAGCATGATAAAATTAATAATCACAATTTCACTAAAGCACTTGTGATTTTAAGAGTCTCCTATCATTTCATTAATCACAAACTAATACTCTTTTACGTTAAATTCATGATTTTTAAAATAAAATAATGATCTGATACCGTTAAATCAATCATATTCATTGTGTAAAAATATTCTAAAATTAATTATAAAAGAAAGTAGGGATGACACAATTCATTTTCACATATCAAGTTCAAATTATGTCAAATGATAGTAATAATTTGAATAAATTTAACTCAACCTTGATTCAAATAATAATTATGTTACATCGAATTAATTATTTATTAAATATGTTAAAACACATCAACTCACTTAATCTACTTAATAATTCTAATTAACAAAATTTACATTTTAAGTTCATTTATGAAATCTAATTATTTATTAATTGTTATACTAAAAATATTTCTAATCATTAATTAAATATTTTACTAAGGTTTTATTGTCATTTTATTTTAACATAAAAATTATTTTTTTATTATATATAATTATTTATAAATTAACTATTAATTATCTCTTGAATAATGTTTTTAATGTTAATATAAATTTTTAAATGAATAAAGATGTCGACTTATTTAATTATGAATCAATCCTAATTTGATTCCTTTATTATTTATGTTATATAAATCAACTTAGCTACAATTTAAATTCGTATAAATTTTATTCGAATCCATATAAAGTCACTCATATTCCGAACAGATTGTTGTGTGTTAGTGACAAAAATTATCACTCTTAAAAAGAAAGTGTACGACTCAATCCTAAAGTCAATCATAGAAGAAAATGCTAATCAATACAGCTTCTAGATGGGTTAATCATAGCAGTTTTAGGTCTTATTCAAAAAAATTTCAATATTTCAGCCTTATTTGAGACTCAACAAGCGAAACTTTACTTTTTCAACTGCTTTTGAAATAATCCGGTGAAAATCATTATGAAAAATTTTGAGGGGAAGGAAAATCATTGCCAAATGCCAACTAGCCAGACCAACTTTGAGTGCTTCCGCTTCTTTCAAAATTCTTTCCACTGGCCTTATCTTATGCATGCATTTTCTCCCCCAAGTCAAAAACATCTTGGACTTATAGATGCTGGAGGCCATAGCCTAGCAACTTTGGAGCTGGTTGCGATCGGTCAACAGAGAGATAAGGAAGAAATTCTCTACTTGTCACAAACTATATATAGCTCCATGATGGGCTGAATAGTGTTTGCATCGAGAAATGCCAATAAAATCTCTCCTACTCTTCAAATTTCACACACGCTATTTTTTTTTTTTTGGCATCAAAGCAAGTTTCACAGTAAAAATTATTAAAATGAGATGAATCAAATGAAAAAGTGAGTAAAAGATAATAGAAGTATCATTATTATTATTATTATTATTATTATTATTAATTTTTTTAGTAATAGTAACAATAAGCTACTTAATATATACACATAGGATATACACCGAACTTGTCTGCAGGGCATAATAAGAAAAAAGCCTTGAAGATAATGGGTATGTTTAAAAATGTTCTCATTTTTTAATTTTAGAAATTATTTTTAAAAATTATTTTCAAATTTAAAAAAGAATAAATGGAATTTGTATAAGTAAATAAGAAGAATATTTCATTTAATTACAAAATTAACATAAAAAATTAAGAAAACATAAAAAACTTGTTTCTATTTTTCTATTTTTAAATTATAAATTCGGGATCATACTTTTTTAAAAATAAATTTTGAAAATGATTTGCCAAATAGAAACTTTTCTTTTTAAAAATAAAAAATAAAAAATTATTTTTAAAAACAGTAGACAAACATGCCTAACATTTAATACTACTACACCATTGAATGTGTTGACAAAAATATCATTATTCTAAAAATGTTGAACATACAAATCTTCTACACACAATCAATTCACATTCATAAAATATATGCAGGTCCCATAATCATAAATGAAATTACTGTAAGTGAGTTACTGGGAGAATGATTTTATATTCAATACTATTCACACATCTTATTTTGGATGCACAAAATTATTCATCTAACAACTTCAGAGTTCAAGAGTGAGAAAAAGACACGATGTTCCATCGGTCTAGTTGGTTGAATTTTTAGTTGAGTATGAGTTGTAGATTCAGTTTTCCCCATTCTGCTTAACCAGACATTTCAAATCAATATATTCTTTCCCAGAAACATCATTTGCTGTTCTGATGATTAGATAATATATTTATATCCTTTAGTCAGTTTTGGCATTCCATGAGGTCCTTTTTATATTACAAAACCACTCAGGATGAGAAGCCAATTAATTGAGCCAGAAAGAGTGGTGGGAGCAAGGTTTCATTTGTTTTAGTTTGAGATAGCTAGCAGATGGGTAGGGACCACTGTACACTCTTCTTCTCATCTCAACATGTAATGAATTGAACTGAAATTAGCCAAAATCAATCAAAGCCAACCCACCCACTAATTGGCCACCATTGCCCAATCTTCTCTTTGGTGCTCTCCTTTTATTCCACATGTTAATTAGGATAATTAAAGAAATGCTTAGTGACAGCATTCCTACTTGGAATTCTCCTCCTAAAGCAAGTAACCAATTTGATTTTTTTTTTTAAAAAGGAGTGGGAATTGATGATCATGAGAGATTTATTGGTAGAAGTCCACCAATGAAAGATGATATCTAATTAAAGAAGAGACAATGGAATAAAAACACAACCTGTTGGTATTTTTCAAAATTGTCCTAAAAGCAACAATATGTGGGGTCCAAGACAATATGCTCAAGTTCAATTGCAGAATGCAGAATAATATTAGTTGATGACTTGATTCAACTGGAAACGTATGCTTTTGAGTATAAACTATTGGCTTTTCTTGCCCTAAGAAGATATGGTAAGATCTCATGGAAGACTCTTGTATTAGTATATTTGCTTACATCATTGCCCACTTCTCTATATTCCTTCATCAGCAGTTTCTTCACTTTTCTATCACAATTGCATTCACAAAACATGGTCAAGATTATCATATTAAGGCCCTTTTTTATTTGTTTGTGGGTCGGAGGGATAATTGCAATTTACAAAGAATCATCATTGTTTATTGCTGAATAGTCATATTTCTACAGATCTCAGTATTTTATATACTTAAATTGAGGAATCTGTAGTAGATGGGACGAGGCATCTACAGATAGTTATGCTTATAATATATGATGAGCAATTTGGTGGAGGGACAATACATGAAACTTGAGTCATTGGTTTGTCTTGTAAAATAACTAAAATGTAATTTGTCTATATAAATCCCGCGGACTTTTTTATGCTTGCCTACATGGTACAATATTCTCAATTAATTTGATCTCTAATTATTCTTTTTTTTTTTTAGCATAATAAGTAAAGGAAGTACAATAATGCATTTTTTATTATTATAATAGGCTGTTTGTTTGAATCTACTTAACTTTTGCAAACTTAATTCAAGTAAGAAGTCCAAAATAATTAATCATTTCGGGATGATTACCTAAGCCCAAAATTACTGAAGTTTAGTATGGTCGGTCAGCCTACAGACAATCTGTTCCACTCTAAAAAGATTATTCCCGACTATGTTGCATAGGTACAGGTATGAGTATTGTACCGGTATGATATAGGTACATTGGTGTGATATTTTCTTAAAAAATTAGAGTATGGGTACTGATACGATAAAATATATAATACAAAAATAAAAAATATACTACTTATATATGTAATTAAAATAAAATTAGCATTATAAAACGTAAAATGAGCCATCATTAAATTTATCTCATCATGATCATCACTAGAAAAATAGTTTTAAATTTTTACTTATCACAAAAAATATATTTATCTAGTATGTATTATTTTAATATCCAATTTTTTTATTTTTATATTCTTAAATAAATAACTATCCGTACTTATTGTGAAATATTTAAGAAATACCTGTATTCGATATATTCTTAAATAAATAAGTGCCCGTACTTACTGTGAAATATTTAAGATATACCTGTGTTCGATATATATTTGATATGGATATATCTAAGATTTTACTTCATAAATTCTCAAACATCTTGATAGTATTATCCAAAATACTTAATCATGTGTTTGCTCGAGATAAATCCGATCGAATTATTCAGGTTCAGACACTCATTAACCCAAATAACACCATTTTATATAAACATTAATATGTATCTTATAAAGGGACCTTTCACTTTCACCTTGTTACACTATATTCACTTGATCATTGGAGTGCTATCTGAAACTTTGATTTCGATCACCTACGGGGTGTAGCGTCCCTAGAGTTTTCTCAAAGCTAGGGAAATTGCTATATGATTCCTACATCTTTAGTGCTTTTTTAGGGAAAATTCATGCTTAATCACCCAAAAATTCACCGATTGTTATAAAAGCCCTCAACCACATTTATGTTAGTCCCTCCAACATTTTATTTCTAACTTGACTCCTAATTATCTATTTCTCTACTTTGTATAGGCATACACTTGTTTATAATTAGCTTATTATATTAACAGTTAAATTGATTAAATTAATTATTAGTTAATAACTAATTTAATTAATTGATAATATTAACTATTTATATAAAGATATTTAATAAAATTAATTATTAATCATTAGCCATTTATATATAAAATGATATATAAGAATATGTATATATTTTGTAATTTATTTAAATATTTTTAAATACATAATATTTTAAATTATAATATATTATTTATAATATTAATTTTTTCAAAAAATTATATTATTATAATTTATTATATGTATTTGATTTTCTATTAAAAATAAACAATAATTAAGAAATACTCGTAACATTTTGGTAGATGTGGTAACTGTTAAAGTTTATTTTGTAATTATTTTTCATATTAAATTTGAAATCCAAATATTTATCATAAAAATATTAATAAATTACACATTTTAAGTATAAAAACATATCTTTATAAGTAATATCATCTTGTTATTGCTTTTTTTTCCTTAATATGTATTGTTCTTTAATTCTAAAGATATTATTTGTGAAAAGATTAATAATTTCTCAATACATTTTCTATTATTTTTCTATGAAATGAAATATATGTTCTCTTTTTTTATGCAATTTGATAGAAAAGATATTATTACATTCATATTTTTTATTATTATTTAAATATTTAAAATATAATTTATTATACTTATTTAGTTTTTTATTTAAAAACAAATAATTATAATTTATTATATATATTAAATTTTTCTCTAAGAAATAAATATAATTTCATATTTTTTTATTTATTAGGAAAAAATACAAATAACCCCTCTTAAGTATGGGCTTCGGTCAAATGACTCCCCGAACTTTTAAATCCTACAAATCACCTCCTTGAAGTTTTTAAAAAAATGAAAAATCGCAGAATCGCGGCTACCCTATTTTATTTACTATTTGTTAAAAATCGTTCACTTATGCGGTGGTTCAATTACCGCTAAGTGATAGTATAACCGTTGCTATATTATTTTCTTCCATTTTTGTTGTTTTCCTCATTTTTTCCAAACTTTAGGGGGTGGTTTATAGGGTTTGAAAGTTTAAGGGGGTTATTTAATAGAATTCCATACTTCAAGGGGGTTATGTATATTTTTCCCTATTTATTAAGGATAAAAATGTAAAAAATTATATGATTATGGATAAGAATGTCTTTTTCATACTAAATATAAATTAACTATTGCCAAAAATATTATTCCTAACTTTTTTTTAAATGATTGTTTAAAAACTAATAAATTAATTAAAATAATTATTTATTAAATACTCAGTTATTTAACTTGATCAAATAATTAAAGATATTTAAATTAATTAAAAATTAATCCAAAAAAGCTATTTAGCCCACTATAGGCTCTTTTACGTGGATGGTTTCCACTGCCCAACTTGGTAGGGATTTTATATACATGAGTTTATCTCTCTCTCTCTTTTATTAAAATGATTTTAAATTCAAGTGAGTATGCGATGGAGAAATACTCTTTTAGATATGGATTTTTATCATCGTAGTGGCGGATAGTACTTTTCTAATGTTCCAGCACTCCATCCGTTCAGATCATTACATATAATCCCATATTTGTTTTTCTTTGACTTTTGCAGCTACAGTTTGTTTAATAACTTTAATCATGTCTTCAGAATGGGAATATATCATTTTTTATAAAAAGATAAAAAAGCCAAGTGGTACTATAGTTATGTCAATATATTATAAAGTGCTTTTAGACCTTAATTATTCTACCTTAAATAAATAACACTGAATCCACTCTGATGTTGAAGTTTAAGGTGTATCTACTACACCATCAAAGTGTTTTCAAGAAATAGATGTAATTAATTAACCATCAATGCATGAGGGTCGGCTTTCCCTTATCTGACTTTCCCTTTTTCCATCTTTTATTCTATTGTTGACCTTTGGGCTTCCCATATATGCTGGTCCGTGCATTATAAATTTATAAAATTACCCGTTTTTTATTGATCTTTTTATAATAACCTATTTTATTAATAGTAGATACATAAGTTATTTGTCCACTAACTAATTAAGAATATTTCATTTTTTAATTTATATAATTTATGTTTGCTACATTGATGATATGTAGGTATATTATTTTTTTTATACTTATCGTCTCATGCATAGAGGCCATGATGTATGCAAACTGATGGCTAGTACCATGGTTACTATAAAAAGGAAGAGAAGGCAAATACCAATTCAGTGGCATTTTGACATCAAATATTTCCTCCCCATAAAATTTCTCTAAGTGAGATGGGAAAAGAATTTCGTGATCTTTCTCCTTCATTGGATGGATCCGAAAATGGCCATTCTATGGAGAAGAGGCTCAGGCTGTTTGGGTTTGATCTGAACCCATCAAAGAATGAGGCAAAACTGTGTCAGAGAATCTGGGGAAGTGGAATCAGGAGATCAAGGAACTATGAATTCCTCAAACTCAGTTTCCTCAGCTGGAGAAAAAAGTACTTCCCGAGAAAACATAGCAGAAAGGGACCCAGATGAAAGGAAATTGGAGTGCCAATATTGTTTCAAGAAATTTTCAAACTCACAAGCATTGGGAGGCCATCAAAATGCCCATAAGAAAGAAAAAATGAAGGAGAACAAATTGCAGCTTCAAGCCAGAAAAGCTTCCATTAACTATTATTTCCAGCCTTTTCAAAGAAACCATGGATTTGTTTTCCATGGCTCTAGCTACAATAATTCTCCATGGTTCTATGATCCTGCTTCTTTTAATTCTAAGTTCTTCACACTTCATGGAGAATCTCAGATTAACTTCAAATCGAATGGTCAAGATTTTGTCAACGGTTTCGATCGGAAATCGAAGTGGTTTTCTCGGCCACCCCATGTTTCAGCACAGAAAGATTCATGTATATTCTCCTTTCATCAAATGCTTGCATTTTCCAGCTTCAAACAAGAATCGTAGCAAAGTTTTTGGATCTTCAGCTGGCACTCAACTTGAGTGAAATACAAGAAGCTGATCTCTTAGAAGGATAAAACTAGCCTTTGTTCAGTACATATATATATTATCGGTGTCATATGTTTTGCGTATGTTTTGTTTCAATGATCTGATGACCTCGAATTTCGACATGTATGAACCAAGGGAAAGAAATTACCATTAGGGAGGCAATTTCCAATGCAAAAATGCTATATGTTATGAAAATAAAATTGGGAAATATTGAATTTTAAATTTTATAAATTTATTTAATGATATTAAAAAATTTATAATTTATAATTGATATCTAATTTTAGATTTTATTTTCAGTGTATATAAAATTATTGTTATCAATCAGCCTCGCATATGAATGACCGTATAAAGTTATAACTTTTATATACAAATTAAAATTTTTTTGAAAATTTTGCCTACACAACATTAATCCGGGTGGCCGTCAAGGGGCAAGCAGAGTTGGTGACAGTCAGAGGGCAAGGCGGGGCCTTCGTCCTTCAAGAATCTTAAATGACTTTACTTTTATCTGTAATAATTTTAAATTGATTGCTAAAAAAATTTAAAAATTGCAATCTCTTACAAAATTTTTTATATTTAATCCTTTAAGCGGAAAATTGACTCTATCATCACTTTAAACGATGATGAAGTGGTAGCTGGTGTGTAGTTATTACATGTAAAACCTGAGTACCTATCAACATATAATCTTTCATATACTTGTATATTAATACCATTAGGATAAAACTGTTCCACTTATTTAATACTAGCCTCTCCATGTGGTTCTCGCATGTTTTTAGAAATTATTCTATTTAAAAATATTTATGAACAAATTCATGTATGTTTGTGATTGTTCGTGTTATAGAATTTTTTATTTACACAAAATTGTATATTTTGAAAAATATTAGTTATTTGATACGAGCAAATTTTATTTTCCTCTTTATCTTTTATTAGTCCAAATGTAATTATGAGTTCTTTATTTTAGTAGTTGGATTAATTTTTTTAGTGTTCGGTAGTATAAAAAATAAATTCACTTATTTCAATATTTAATTAAGCAATTTAATAATCAATACACATTAATATCAATTGATAGCAGTTGAGGTTAATGAAGCATTGCGATAACATATGTATTCATGCTTATAGTTGAAGCCTATATATATTATTTTAAATATAAAGATATTTAATATGTCAATGCAAAGCTTCCTATACTTTTAAAATTTTTAAAACTTATTCATCAATAAATATTTGATTGAAGAAGTTGTAATAAAAGAAATCAAACTAATTTTTATGTCACTTGATAATATATTATTCATTATTCATTTATCTTATATCACTTAACCATCTATATAATTTAATAAAAAACAATATATTATCATGTCTGAAATTTGATAATATATTTTCAACTTTACTATATAATCTATTGTTATATACTCTTTACCTAATTAATCTCTCTCTTTCCTATAGTCTCTCCATTATTTTAGTCCTGAAAATTATTTTTCTTAAAAATTAGCAAAAACGACATTTGTATCTAATAAGAGATGTGATGGAGAACGTTGATTTATATGGTATATATTTGAAGAGAATATCATTTAAAAAATTATGTTTAATTTATCTCTCTCTTTTCATTGTTATGTATTTTTTTACCTCATTTATTTCTCTCTCTTTTGTAGTCTCTCCATTATTTTATTCCAAAAAAATATTTCTCTAGTAATTAGTAAAAATGACGTGGATATTCAATAAGAGGTGCAACTTAGAGCATTAGTTTATATGATATATATATATATATATAATATATATATATATATATATATATATATATATATATATCATTTATGTCTCTCTTTCCTATAGGTCTCTCTATTATTTTATTTTAAAATTATTTCCCTAAATTTAGTGAAAATGATATGAGTATTTATTAAAATGAGTGTTGATTTATATGATTTTCAGATTTTGAGAAATGCATTTTTATAGGTTATTTATGTAAATGACAAGTATTAACATTTGAAAAGAATGAAATAAGTCAAACAATTTATGCTTTGAAAATTAAATATTGGAAAAAATGAGATGAGTCAGACTAATGTATTTCAAAATGAGAAAGTAGAAACTCATAATTAAGATATAAAAAATACAGTTGTCCTCCCTTATAATTTATCAAAATTACTCAGACCACCTTTTTAGTTTTAAAACCTACATTGCTCTCCCTTAAAATTAAATCAAATCAAACTAGGCACTATACTTAACTCCATTTAGCAATGACGCTGTTAACTTTAGTTTAGTCAACAAAATTTCACTAAATTTTGACTACACGATTTCAAAAATGCCCTTTCACTATAATCTGGTCTTGAATAAAAATGTATTGTTCTTGCTCTTGCATATCAAATCTCACTGATGCCAACACATTGTAGTAATATAAATACTGTTAAATTTAAGAGGAAAAATCATAGATAAAACCAAGTGATGATAGGTTAAGAATTCATTTGAATAATCTCTACAGGCAGCATTATAAGCACAGGATAAATTAACATATATAATTAAATACAAACCCAGCTGGTTTGCAATCCAAACTACACAGATAATAACGAACAAGATTCTAGCTAGCTCTCAGGCACTACACACTAAATGGAAAAGGATGGGGATAAATTAACATATTATTGTCAGCTCTAGATGAGCATCACTCATCACCTCAAATTCAGGTTTGGCTTCTTCTTCTTCTTTTGTTGTTTTGCCAAAAAGATGCGAGAATCGAATGAATTCAAACTTCTTTCTCTTAGCAGAAAAACTCCTTTTGAGCACTTTTCTTACCAATCCTACTGAAATCCGTATCATCATTTTGCTTCCCAAGCATCTGACCTAAAGACTTATTTCTGCGTGCATCTTTGCCTCAAATTGTTCTGGCATAAGCATAGTTAATGATATTAGTAAAAATTTGTGTAAAATAATTAGTTAATAAAAGTAATTATTATAAGCATATTAATTCATCTTTATCTCAAATTGTTGTAGCATAAGCGTAGTCATTAAACATATTATTCACTGAAGGTAATTTTAACCATCACATTGCCATTTCCTTAGAGCCACGCACTTCCGCAACCAGCTTCCTTCTGTTTGCGGCCTCTACTTTGTCAAGAGCTTCTTCCATGCGTTTTGGCTTTCGGTCCAGTGGCAGCGTCGTAGTGCGAGCGGCTAGCGGCTTCTTCAGCAGCCGCTCCCACCGATTTTACAGCCATCGGTCCCCTGCCCTTCCTTGTAGCCTCAAAGAATCAAACTTCCTGTATAAAAATTAAAGATTACACATAGAGCAGCATGATCAGTTCAAATCCTATCCCATTTCCCCTCCAACAATTTAAACTTTTTCGAGCTCACTGCTGAGCCGTCGGAGATTCCATGCCACTGCCCCTCCAACAATTTCTCTTCGAGATTTAATGACGACTTTGGGTTAACGAGCAACACGTCAACAAAATTTGGGGACTTCCAGAACAAATTCCCTTCTGAATATGAATGAGGCGTTTTAGTCCGTTCAATCCAGTAATTATTTTTTTTTCAGTAATTAAAAGGATGAGAGTCAGGGAATCAGAAGGCAATATTTCTAATAGCATCTATTTGATGGACAAATGTTTAGGATTTGAAATGAGGTCTGCGTAATTTTAGTCTCTTTTGAGAGAAGGTAGCATATTTTACTCAAAAATAACAAAATGTATTGGGAAAGAAAGAAGTGTTTTATATATGCAAAATTTGAATTAAAGATATAAAAAATGTTAGAAAAAATCTTTGGGAAAGATACTGAAAGTGCATTATTATCAAAGTGTGATCCTATATTTCATTAGAAAAATGTAAAACTTTCAATTAATTTTTTTTAAAAATGAAAATATATCATCTGTTGAAATCGTAATTTTTTCAAAAACTTACTTTTATGGTTAGGAAAGAGCTCCCTTATGTAGAAAAAAAATTATGGAATGACTTCATGAAAGTATCAATCTATAAATACAAAATAGAGAATCACACGTTTATAAACTTTAAATTCAAACAATTCACTCTAATTGAAAGCAAACTAAGGGTGAAATAAGGATAGAATTACTAATAAATAAAGAGTATGCGAATTGAAATAAATGAGGTCTAAAATTATATTATATGTTAAACTAGAGAATGAAGGAAAAAGGTAGAAATATAGGAATTTTTAACTATAACTAAATATATTGTTGTATATAATAACTCTATTTAATTTAAAAGCGTATTTGAGTATGAGTGTTTTTAGAAACAAAAATGTGGGGTCCAATCTTCCCAATCATCATTTTACATTATTTTTATTGTTGTTGTTATTGTAAAATATGAGTACTTTTGAAAAAAAAAAAAAAGGGGTCCAACCTCTTCAAATGCATTATACATTTGAATATGATATTTTTGAAAAAAAAGTGATACCCAACGTCTCCAATTGCCAATCTATATTAATATAAATTATTTATTATATTTGAATATGGAAATTTTTAGGAATAAAAAAGTGGAGTCGAACTTTTGCGGTCACCATTCTAACTTAATATAGATAATATGTGCAGCTTTGAGAAAGTGCTTTAAAAATGTATGAGAAATTAATTGTGCAATAGTATTTAATTTCTTTCCATTCATAAACCAACCCAATTCTTTAACTAAAACCCTATAAGTATGATTTATAAGCTGATTTAACCCCACGGAATTAATACAAAATGACTATTTTCTATTTTGTATATAATAATACATGAAGTTAAATCAACTTATAATAGAACTTAAGAGGACGTTTCATTGGGAATTTTCAACGGAGAGATAACGAAATAAAAACACAAATTCATTTACTACTTTTTAGTTTTAAGTGTAGCAAAATATATTGTTGTTACTTGCTTTTAATTGATCTCTATATCTTTAAAATAATTTTATTCTAACCCGTCTATAAGAGATATATATATGATAATATAAATAAATATTATTGTTTAATCAAGTGTTTGAGTCTCATACAAAATAATGTAATTTGGTTAACTTCTTTTATACAATCAACATAGGATTAATTAATGCTCCCTACTATCGTTGTTATAACAAAATAGAATTAGAATAAAATTTATTATTTTTAATTTAATTTCAATTTATTTTTATATCACTATGCTCTCATTAATAATTATTATTTATCTTTAATTTAATCTAAAATTATCAATAATTTAGGTTTAAAATATTGATAATTTAGCCATAACTTATTTTGATTAATTTATCATTTATAATATAGTCATAACCTATTTCAGCCTCAAAATATTAATACTTATTGTTTGCATATAAAATAATAAAAATATAATAAATATATCAATTATTACTAACTAAAGTTAAAGTAACTATATAATATTAAAAATTTAGAAGGATCAAATACTAGAAAATAATTACAATAAGAACTATTCTTAAAAGAAGGCCAATTTTGTTTGAATAAAATTTTTAATACTATCATGTTATATACATATTTGATAATAAAAGTGCGAGAGTATAAATTTAGGATCAAATTTTGTAAATGGTTATTTATCAAATATTTGATAATATTATATCTTATCATTTTATTATTCAATACTATCATATTTGTTTATCTTATTTTATTCCATATTATCATGTACTTTAAATGCATTCTAAAATTTTATATTATGCTATCTCTTTGAATGAAAAAGAACATTCCTTTCTTCTTTTATAATACATCACCATTACAATCTCTACCTTTATTATCACTACACTATAACCTCCAACATCCCAATTGTCACCTACCACTATCACACATTGTAATCACTTCTTATATAACTATCAACATTATTATCATCCAATTTCCTTTCACCTATCACTAATCATCACTTCCTTCACCTCCCACCATATGACATTCACCACACATAATTGCCCACCCTACTCTCTCTCACCACTATAGCTATTAGTATCACTTGCCATCTAATTTCACACCACTACCACCTATCATTATCCATCAATCATTGCCACAATATTAACATTACTCACCACTTAATTTTACTTCAACCATACTTCCTTCACTATTCACCACAATGTCCACCATACACTAATGTCCACCATTACAATTGATCACCAATGTCTACTATCCACCACATTATCATTGATCCTTACAAAAAACTATCAACATCACCCTTTATCAAACTTCCCTCTATACACTAACCACTACCCCCTTTTTCACCATCCATTATGACATCCATCACATAACACAATGCCACCTCCATCACTATTACTATCATTCACCACACAATAATCAATATCACTCATTATTTAATTTTACTCCATCCACCATAACATCCACACATTGCCACCCACTTTATTATTATCACTAAAATCATTACCTATAAAAATCACCTCCAGTATCCAATTTTATTATGGCTTTAAAACTTTATTATTTATAGTATACTTTTTTTGATATTAATAATTAACCATCTTTTATTCATGTATAGATGAATTAAATAATGAAAAAGGAACCATAAATAGTCTCATTTCATCTGCTAGCTAAGTCAAGTATCACAAAAAAGGCATCATTAGAGTTACATTTCAACTTGGTTGTTCGATGCATTTGGCATCAGTTATGAACCAATGTATATATGGCATCATTGTGCGTTAAATCATTCCATGTCAGTTTCACAACCAATGCAATAATAATAATAATAATAATAATAATAATAATAATAATAATAATAATAATAATAATAGTAACATCAATTTTTATATGAATAAGAATCATTGTCATTTCTTCATTGGAAATAACTTAGTAAGGTACTTTTAATAATAACATTAAATGTTGATTTTGAATAAATAATTGACACCATATATATATAACTATATTTTTTTAAATAATCAATATGATATATA